>CM069525.1:605000-977500 GCA_035773235.1 Eospalax fontanierii | reverse complement strand
TGTATATATATACTCAGGTATGTTTACATATATATACATGCACATATATGCAAACATAAAATTTGTCCACATATGAGTTTGAAGATACTGTTTGGTATATATATTTATACACACACACACACACACACACACACACACATATATATATATATATACATATATATATATATATATAATTTGTCCACATGTGAGTTTTTACTTTTTTATATATATATATACAGGTATATATGTATATATATATACAGGTATATATATACAGTTATAAAAATTTTCCACATGTGAGTTTGTAGATACTATTTTGTATGTATATAGACATGTATATGATACTATTTTGCATATATACATATATATATATGTACATAAAATTTGTCCACATGTGAATTTGGAGATACTATTATTTATATGTATGCACTTGTGTATATATATATATGTATATATATCCATGTATATTTACTTGTATACATACAGATGTTGATATATGTATGTGAATATATATATATATAAAATTTGTGCACATGTAAGTTTGGAGATACTTTTGTGTATATATATATATACATGTGTATACTTATGTATATATATATATACATATAACATTTTTCCACATGTGAGTTTGTAGATACTATTGTGTATATGTATCCACATTATATATATGTGTACCTGTACATGCACATATTTATATATATTAAATTTGTCCACATATGAGTTTGTATATACTGTTTTGTATATATTTATACACATGTATATATACATATATGTATATACATGTATATATATATACAAACACATAGAATTTGTCCACATGTGAGTTTGGAGATACTATTTTGCATATATGTATATATACATGAAATTTGCATATATATATATATATGAAAATTTTCCACATGTGAGTTGCGAGGTATTATTTTGAATCCATATTGTTTTACAATATACAAATATATATGAGGGTATCATGCCTAAACAATAGACGTCCTTGTAGCATGAAGAAACACAATGGTCAGCTTTATAATGATTAAAGTTGTTTAGATAAGTGAACAGAGCTCCTGCTGAGTAAGAACTTCATGATGCCTTTTGTCCTAGTACCCTTGTACACATACAGCTACCATCCTCTTTCCTGTTTTAAAAACCCGCAGTGTACCAGGAGCTCAGACCCTGCGCTTTGGAATCTCTTGGCAGATGCTGTATGTTGGCAATCAAAAAGGCTTCTACTTTCTTCAGACTGATTTTAAAACCCTGGCAGATCAACCTCCAGTCTTCTATTCAACAGGATTTGTTTTTTTGTTTTTTTGTTTTTTAGTGAACTGCGTTGCAGGAGCTCACCCTGTAGGGCAGGGGAATGAAACATTGTCTTGCATGCTAATTCTATAAGCAGCTTAGTTCTGGTCCTGATTCTGGGGCCATAGGGACCCTGCCTGGGGGTGATATTTCCCAAGTGTGGAAATGAGCGCAGTCGGGGATGATGATGGACCTTCTAAGTCTTCTAGGAGGATGAATACTCTACCTTCCCTTGACATTTCCCCAAGCCCACAATGCTCTCTGCTCATGGGACAGAGAGCACACTACAGTTAATGGAGAAACTCAGCGTTACAAATGCTAATCTCTTTTCCATTACTTCTTTGGCAAAGACAAAGAGAAAGGCAGGAGTCCCAGATCCCCGATCCTGTCACAAAGCTATGGGAAGGGGCTAGAGACATGAATCAGTTACTGGTAACCCCAGCTCCAGGGGGTCTAGGGTCTTAGGGCAAGTGCTGTCACCCACATACCCATTTACCCAGCCCCTATAAATTTAATTCTATTTTTAATTTTATTTCAAGACAGGATCTTCCTTTTGCCTCAGCTGGCCTGAAACTCACTGTGGAGACCAGGTTGGCCTCAGGCTCAGAGAGATACACCTGACTCTGCCTCTCGAGTGCTGAGATGAAAAGTGTGTGTCCCCAGGCTCGGTGTAAACCAAATTTTGGAGACTGGTTTTGGGTTTACAACCTAGCACAGCACCTGTCTCTGATCTGTTTTCTGCGTCCTGGATACTCATAACTATGGTCATGACCAGAGGGTCCTGTCAAAGCGGAAAATTTGTTATGGTGATGATACATATGTGTTTCTGAACTTGTGTTTTCTATTTTTTAGCTTATACCTGCATGTGAATTTATTTTTAACTAATGCTTAAAGCGGTATGCAGTCCTAGTCTAAAACTCTGACATTCTGATATGTTTCAGTTTCAGAATCATGACTGGGATGATTGATCAAAACATCTGTGAATTCCCATGGTGATGTGTGGAACAGAACCAGGAAAAGTATACAAAGAGAATCATTGGGAGCTGACCACTGGAACCAGCGTTTTAGTTTGTGTATTCCTACCACCAATGGTATTTTTCATTCTCAGGACATCTGGTGTCCTTTCTTCCCTGATGATTCTGTAAGAAGAGGTCGGGAAGATAAAGTCAGTCCAACCAAGGCACGACACTTCTGTCCAGAATCATTAACTTGGCAACCAACCACATCATGGACTATTAGGCAACACTGAAAAAAAAGAATAAAGGCACAGAAATAGACAGGTGCCTTCAGGTGCTTTGGTAAATGAAAGAAGCATTCTCTTAAGCCTCCGTACTGTATGGTTCAGACTACAGAACATTCTAGAAAGTATGTGATTGCAGAGTACTGTGCCATAAGTACTGTCCCCTTCTAAGACTCAGAGAACATACAAGCAGAGACAGAAATGTGTCCCAGCTGGAGGACGGAAAGGAGTGCTGGGATACTCGATCATCTGCATATAGCGTGGATGTCCGGGCTATTTACACAAGTCCTGCTTAAGACAGCACTTTTCAATAAATATGACGGATAGACGCTGCGGTGCCCTGAGCTGTCTCCTCCACAGGTCAAGATATTGGCACTTAACAGTCGTAGGCGAGGAGTGCTCATGATTTCAAGGCTGTAGCCATGGGCAAGTTGCACAAATTCCTGAAAATAACCCATACATGTATTCCCGCAAGGAACTGTGATCAAACCCCGCGGACCACATGCATTCATGTAGACTTCTTGGGGGAGGAAATCAGTGTTCATGTAAGGGAGAAATGAGAAACTAGTTTAGCAGGTGAAATGGATCAAATCCACTGTGTACATATATAAAAATTATTTATTTATTTATTTATTTATTTATTGCCTTTTTTGAGACTACGTCTCCTTGTAGTCCCAGCTGGCCTGGAATGTCTTTTGCAGTCCAGGCTACTCTGAATTTCACAGAGATCTGCCTCCCTCTGCATGCTGAGCACTGGGATTAATGACCTAAGTCACCACGCACATGTTTTATGTATGAAATCTTCAAAAAGAAACATATGTTCTAGAGAACATGAAGCGGTGGAGGGAATATTGTATAAAGGGTGCAACTTGAGAGGCTACTGGCTCTGTTATCTGAGTACGTATCTAGCCGCACTTGCAGTGCTTGTGTGGGCCTTGAGGATGCTGGCCTCGGCAGCTGGACTTGTCCAGTCCACACTGGAGACACCAAACACCCAGTACTTACTCGCTCAGTCCACGAAGCTGTGTGCCTCAGTCATCGAGGTCACGGAGAGCTGCCGGCTCTTCATCAAGGAGGGGAACTGGAAGGATCGACATCTGGCCCCAGGAGCAAGGAGAATCTACAAGGCAGCAAGCACGCTGGACACGGGCCACCGGGAGCATCATCTTGCTGTTAGGGCCTTTGGCCGCTGGCAACAGCTGTCCCAACAGGTGAGGACAGTGTCCCCGTCACGTGACTCTAGTTTGTGACAAGTGGCATTAACATCCAGCATCATCCCGGGTCACGTGTTCACCAAGGGGCTACCTGATCTAGTCTGAGAGCAGAACCAGATTTTCCCGGCTTTGGCATGGACGGAGGACTCTGCTCAGCACTCCTTCCGAACCTTCCTGTCCGATCCCTCCTTCTTATTTGGTCAGCAGGACTGTGCTTGTGATGACTGAACTTTCTGCACTCGGTACTAGAGGAACTATCAGAAGCATTGGTTTAATGCAATTGAAGACTTAACAAACCCCCAAACAGACACTCCTGAAGGGCGGTTGATTTGATCAAAATGCATTCTGTGTGTGTATGAAGCTGTGACGTCATAATACCAACAAAGGAGTGAAGAACTTGACAAATAAATGATGGGATAAAAAAATAAATAGATAAGTAGGTAAATAAACAAACAAATAAAATAAAGGCATAAACAAAAAATAAATGAGCAAATAAATAGATAAGTAATTGAATACATAAAGGCATAAATGAAAAATGAATAAATAGATAAAGACATAAATAAATAATTGAAAGAATATTAATTCATTAATTAATTCATTAATTAATGGAGGCATCTTACACAGCCAACATCTTATTCTGCATCATGACATTCAAGTTCCGTGAGATCCCATTTCACTCCCGTCACAGGATGTTAGTGCCTTGTTCTTGGGAAGAAAACTCAACCAACCAGGAAGCCATGGGTACGCGTGGGACTTCATCTACATGCTAGATTCAGGCGAATGACTCGGGTGAGGGCATTTTTTAATTAAAATGATTTTTCCACCTGTTCAGTTAATACAGTCGTTTCTTTGACGCTTTTCGACTGGACGCTGAGTACTTGTGTCTGAGTCACCGAGAAGGTGCCAAGGCTTTCCGCTATCTCTCTGTTCTTGCCACTGTGTCTTCAGAATAAGGGCCGTGGGGGACAGAAAGGCCGGAAAATTGGCATTTATACAATTACCACTAGCTAGGGTGAAAATCACAAATTACAGGATGTAATGTCCTTTACATTTCAATAGTAGACAGCAATTGCCATTATGTCCTGGGTCATTACAGCCAAGACACATCTGAATGTTTTGCGAGGAGGCAGTGACCATTAGAAAACATTCCTGAATATGTAAAGAAAGTGCAAGCATTATGTAATATGTTCCCTGTCGTCCTGTATTTATTGGGCAGGTAATGAAATAAATAATGAAATAAATAAAATAAAGTAAAATAAAATAAATAAAGTAAAATAAAATAAAGTAAAACAAAACAATAAAATAAAAAATAAAATAAAATACAGGCATAGTATTCACACAGATTATATTAGGAGTCCATCACAGGCCACTCAGTTTAAGGCATAATTTAAAGACAAAAGCTAGTATGTAGGCTTTTGGACATACTTAGCTCAAACCTGTGAGCATGCAGATAAGAAATTAAAATGATGAACATGTCTGATCCTGGGCATGCCCGGCTTGCCATATTAAAGTTTATCTGGAAGTCACATGAAGGGTATTTGAACTCGCCTTGCTTAGTCAGTAACAAAACTGATAAAGTCAATACAATCTTATTTTCCGAGATCACCCTTGAAAAATCTGAGACTGCACATGCATAATGAGGGTCATGAAATTGAACTTTGATTGTTACATTAAACACCGTGATTTTTGAAATTCTCGCAGTCATGTTAACGTTACACAAATTTGGGGCCACCCAGTCCCGGAGGCACAGGCCTTTAATCCCAGCACTTGGGAGGTGGAGGAAGGAGAATCTCTCTGAGATCCAGGCCAGCCTGGTCTACATAGTGAGATCCTGGTCAGCTGGGCTACAGGGAGACTTTGTCTTGTAAAGTCAAGAAAAATAAATAGATAAATAGATAGATAGGTAGATAGATAGATGATAGATAGATAAATAGATGGATAAAAGATAGATCGATAAATAAATAGATAAATATAGATAGACAAATAGATAAATAGTTAAAGAGATAGATGCATAAATAAATAGATAGTTACATAAATAAATAGATGGATAAGTAGATAAACAGATAGATAGTTAAATAAATAGATACATATATAGATAAATAAATAGATAGATAAATAAATAGATAAATAGAGATAGATAGACAAATAGATAAATAGTTAAAGAGATAGATACATAAATAAATAGATAGTTACATAAATAAATAGATGGATAAGTAGATAAACAGATAGTTAAATAGATAAGTAGATAAATAGATACATATATAGATAAGTAAATAGATAAAGAGATAAATAGATAGATAAATAAATAGATATATAAACAGATAAATAAATAGATAAATATAGATATAGATATAGATAGATATAGATGATGGATAGATAGATAGATAGATAGATAGATGATAGATAGATGATAGATAAATAGGACTCAGTGGGTAAAGATGATTATAGCCCATGTCTAAGGACCTGAGTTCAATTCCTGGAACCCACATGATGGAAGGAGAGAAATAACCAGCTACTACAGGCTATCCCTCACCAGCCCCATGCCATGGTGCAAGCACAACTACACGCCATCTTTTTGCCAGTCATGCAAAGGACTGAGGTGTCTGCCAGGCATGTGTGCTAAGGCAGACTGTCATGTTTTGATGTTCCTGGCAGTCAGCGATCATTGCTGAACTCAGACTTTTACCTCCTGCTTACCCACCCACATTGTCCCAACTGTTCCACGGTGAACTTGGTAGCCGTGAATCCCCTGTTAACTAAGGCATATGTGCGTGGAGTTGTTTCCAACATATGTTATCAATGACTGATCCACGGTGAATAAGTCTTTATTGATTGCTTCCCAGGAGAACTCAACCCAACCAATGTTTTCAAAAAGATGGATCTTGCCAGTGTTTAGGCCTGTATAATATTCCACCATAATCTTTTTTGAGCTGCGTTCTATAACCCTAACTTTGACAACACTTCTTCCTTGACAGTGACTTGATAACTATTAAAATTATTTTATTTTTTCCACCATTAATTGATCTGAAATGAAATCACCAATTTATGCCATCCTTTGTATTAGACATTATCAATGGGTGGTACTCAATATGTTGTTTCATATTTACTTGAGTTCATTTTAACTTTAAACAGAGGCAAACACAAGCACTTTAAGCTTATTTCTTCTCCTGAAAACTCAGTAATTAAAGTGTACATTTTGAATCCCTGAGCTACTGTGATCTAATCAAAGAAAAGGGATTTTTGCACAAAATTCCTCAGCAGGCACTGTCCCCGTGGATTCCTAACAACTTAATTCTTTCTCTCTCTCTCTCCTCTCTCTCTGTCTCTTACTTCCACATCTCACATACACAAAAATACAGAAGAGAAACTTTAGATAAATCTATGGACATTCCTATAAAATTGGACAGAAAGCAGAAATAATTTATATCTATATGATGTGATTCAATTTTTGCAAAATATCAGAATCAGGTTTCTTGCTCCATCTCCATCGTCAAGGTCTAGATGAATTTAAAAGTGTTTTCTTTATTCATTGACTGGACTTATTCTGTATTTAGAAAATCTGGAGTGATTTAATTTCTTTTTTAAAGGTATACCTGCTATTATTTGGCTTAATGTCTTATTAAAGTTTTCAATTATTCAGTTTGCTACTGTTTAACTGACCTTGACTTTGGTTAACTTTTTTAAATTTTCTGTTTGGGTTTCATGGCATAAAATATGTACAATTTGAAATGTTGGATATTTAAATGTGGCTTCTATAAGCATCTATAAGACACATCTGTTATACAGCCCTCGATAAACAGCTCACATCTCATGCTTCATTTTCCGTCTCTGTCTTCTTTAATTTTTAAATGTTTTTTTTATTTTAATTTCATGTGTATGAGTGTATTCCTGAATGAATACAAGTCCACACATATGATGCAATGCCCATAGAAGTCAAGTTTCCCAGGAGCTGGCATTAAGGGCAGGTGTTTGCCGCCCCCACATGGTAGCGCAACCACCTGTAATTCCAGACCCTGGGCGTCCGATGCCCCCTTCTGGCCTCCATATAGGCGCTCACATGTGTGCACATACACGCATTTACGGAAAACATCCGCAGGCATAAAATAAATAAATAAAAAGCTCATAGAGCTGAGAAATAACAAGAGTTTTAATGTAGGAGTTTCTGATAGTATCGATCACAAGAAACTGCCAGGTTCACAATATTCTATGGATGTCACCGCTTTACACATAATCTAGTTCTGCATGGACATCTGCCTGGAAGTTGTTGATTGAACCGCAGACTTCTATTCTTTGGCATCAATGAGTGTTGTCCTGCAAGGACGTTCTTGCCTGTAAAACTTTCCTTTATCTCAGCCTCTAAGGGTCAGCTGAAACTTGATTAAAGGATGCACATTCCACGGGGATAATTCTGCTTTTCCTTCTGCAATGCTATTAGCAAATTAATATCCATATTCTTTAGAATTACCTTGCAGAGATTAAGAGGCTGCAGCGTGCTTGGCCCTAAACATCTGGGCCAAAGCCTTTTCCTCTGGGGCTCATGGATCGCGGCCGAATTGAGGAGGAACAATGCAGTAAAGGGCTACGAGCATACACACTACACAGCGGTGGCATATATGAATCTACAGCACTTGGGGCAATGCACAAGATAAAAGCCCCTCATGGAGAAGAAAGGTGTGCAAACAGACCCAGCCCTTGCTGGAAGGCTACTGGCCATGTATAGGTGCTGGGAGAGGAAGAGTTCGTCACCAGAGTGTCTGGGCAGCTTAAACTGAACTTTGTTGGTTATAGAAAAGAAATGAAGAGTCAGGTGTGGTGACTCATCCCTTTAATGGCAAGGCAGATGAGGAATTTCTCTGTGAGACTGAGGTCTACATGGCAAGCTCCAGTCTAGCTGGGGCTACAGGGATACCACGCCTCCAAACACATATAAATACACAAATAGATAATAGAAAGATAAATAAATATGTAGGTAAATAAATAGGTAGAAAAATTGATGCATAATCACATAGATAGACTGATAAATAAATAAATAAACATGCAGGTAAATAAATAGATGAATAAATAGGTATATAAATAGATACATAAACAAACACATAGATGGACAGATAAATAAACAAATATGTTGGTAAATAAATACATAAAGATAAATAAATAAATATGTAGGTAAATAGATGAATAAAGAAATACATACATAAATGACCCATAGACAGATAGACAAATAATAAATAGATATATATTTACATAAATATGTAGGTAAATAAATAAATATGTAAATAAATGGATAAATAAATAGGTAGATAAATAGATATATAGTTACATAGATAAATAGATAAGTAAATATGTTGGTAAATAAATAGATATATAAACACATAGATAAATAGATAGATAATAGATAGATAGATAGGCACCAACTGGTATGGGTAGACAAGGCAGGTGGATCAGGAGGGTAGTGGTTGTGGTCTAATATGATCAAAATAAAATGTACAGAATTCTCAAGTGATTTTTTTAAACTATTTTTTAAAAAATAAAATCTTTGGATTTTTATTGTTGTTACAGTTCTTTTCAGTTGATCATGTGATAGCAACAAATCAGTTTAAGGTAGCAACAAAATGAGAACACTGGGTCAAAACAGCACACAGTTCATCATGGAAACCCGGAAAACGTAATTATCAGTCAGGTAAAAAGTCCGTCAGGAGAGACACAAGGGCATCTTGGCAGCAGAGAAACGGGCTATGGCGTCTCTAAAAACGTGTTGAAGGAAGAATATTGAAATTATGAAAGAATTCGGAAGCTGAGCTATGACATTTTGGAGTATGGACATGGAGTTCAGGAAGCACCTTGAGTTAGTTTATCAATATTCAGATGGATAGCAGAATGGGCTCTGATCAGGGAAAATAGTCCTCTCTGCTTTTAGGAAGCTGAAAGGCCCTGAATGGCACACATCTGCATCCTGCTGGAAATGTCTAAGGCTTTCAGGAGGGTGTACTCAGAGACCAGGGTGGCTTTCTGACGGTCAGTCAGAGCTGGGCAAACTGTGCCCTGGGGTCACCTAGGCAGAGTCCCAGGACAAGAAAGAAAAAAACCTGGGACCTCAACAGACGAAGAGTGTTCCTGGTTTTCCAGACCAATCACCAGGTCCCAGCATCAGCCTTTGGAGGGCAGGTTCCTCTTCCATCATGCTGAAGAGAAGCAGGGGCTGGGGGTCTCTAGGGCATCCACAAGACCCGAACTGTCTACCCAAAATCCCCACCTCAGAGTGCAGTGCTTATGAACCACCTTAGTGCTTGTGACCCAGCTTAGTGCTCGTGACCCAGCTAATCAGACACTGGAATCATGATGGAAGCCCCTGGTCACACGTGTGAAGCATCTCAGTGACCATCTGACATGGGAACCCCACTACATGTTAGCAGTACTTCGCGTTGACAGCCAGGTGAAGGCGAAACGGAGGAGGGAACCTCAGCCTGTGGCCTCCAAGCCCCGACCAGGCCAAGCACACCAGCCAAACAATCCTCCTTTTAAATTTGTCTTTTAAAACTGTATGTGTATGAGGGTGCCACCTGCACGTATGTAAGTGCCATGCCTGAAGGGATTGGCAGAGGATGCTGCATCCCCTGGGAGTGGAGGGATGGTCTGTTGTCAGATGCTCTGTGGAGAGACCTACTGTGTGTGACGAGCCCCCAGCTCATGAGAGTCATGGGGATATTGTTCATATGCAAACGATTACATGTATTATGTCTGCAGACACGGTTTCAGTTTCTTCTCCGTTGGAAAAAATAGTGTATTTATAAACTCATATTTATGAAGTATATTTTATTATTTTACAATTGTACGCATGTGTATAATGCATCACTGGATTTATTTCTTTGTTTTAATTAATTTGGTCTCTAACACAGGGTCTCCCGGTAACCTCAGCTGGCCTGCAACATGCTGTGTAGACAAGGCTGGGCCGTGATCGCATACACATCACCCTGACTCCGTCTCCCCAGAACTGGGATTCAAGACTTGCACCACTATGCCCACCTGAAACGGTACGTCTTGAATATACTTTATTATTTGACAATTTCACACATGTATAACAAGTACCTTTAAAAGTATTTTTATTTTTGGAGTATGAATGTTTTACCTGTATGTAAATCAAGTCTTGTGTGCAATGCCCATGAATGTTAGAGGACGGGGTCAGACCTCTGGGAACGGGAGTTAGGGGCAGCAATTAGCGGCCATGATCATGTAACTGTTGAGTCTTCGGCAAGAGCAACCAGTGCTCGTCTCTGCTGACACAGGTCCTTAGACTCCATCTCCTTATGCCCTATATTTAATGCTATTTATTTTTCTAACAATTTGTCTTTATTCTTGACAACTTCAAACATTTTATATACATATATATTATATATATAATATATATAATATATATATAAATAATCAGACTCCAGCTCCTTATGCAATATCTTAATGCTATTTATTTTTATAACAATTTATCTTTATTTTTGACAACTTCAAACATATATATATATATATATATATATATATATATATATATATAAAATATGCCCTTTCTCCCGATTCCAGTTCTCCCTGATTCCCACCAAAGTTGCCCTTCTGTTATTAAAATTTCTCTTTGGGAGAGGCCGACCAACTTAACCTGTCTCTCTCTCCCTGCCTTGCAACCCAAAAATGTCTCCCCGGGCCTTACAACAAACACACAAATTTCTCCATTCATAGTTAAACAGATTTTAGCTAGTTTACTTGGACTTACTAACAGAGCAATGGGTAAAGGGTTACTTATAGAACACCGGCACCCACCCTCCCCTCCACAAGTTCCATTAGTAAATCCACGTGGCTGGAATCTTGCAACTTCCAGGTGAACAGATCCAAATGGCCCATGGAGGAGGGGAGAAAAAAGGGGCCAGCCTCCTGGGGCCCCCAGTTTAAATACTTTTAGCCCCTCCTCTTCTCACATTCAAGGCCAATAGGCAGGATGGGTGGGGCATAGGACTTTCCCAGCTCCTCCTCTTTCTGCTCAAGGTGGTCCTGGGTGACACCACTCTGGAAGGGGTGTTTGTCCACCTTTTCCCTCGGAGAATCAATCCACTCTACATCTTCCAAATTCATGGTTTTTTTTGTTTTGTTTCCTTAGAACCTGCTGCTTTGTATGAGGGCTGCCAGGCCATGTGTGCATGGGTATCAGACCATCAAGCTATCATTTATGAAACAGCATTTTGGAGACATATGGTCACCACTAACTGCTGAGGACCAAACAATAGCTTAAAATAACTCTGCAACTTGCAGAATATCCTGTGGAGACAGCTTGAGTAAGCTAAGAAGAAATAGTTCCTAAAGAGGTTGATTTTTAGACATTGACCACTGGAAACATGCTGACTGCTAGTCTGGAGTGAATCAGTTATGTAATGTAAAGCTGTTAAAAAAAGATATGTTGTAAGATATAAGGTTGAAGAAAAACAACTTGTGACTCTGATCCCCCTCCCCAACTTCCTCTGTAAAGCTTCCATTGTGGTTCAGTGTCTCAAAATTTCTTGGTATAAAAAGATTGTGGTTATTCAATAAAGATGGCTTGGCTTGATCAAAATTCAGACTTGCTGGCCGTCTCTCTCCTCCGCCTTCTGTCTCTATTCTTTTCCAGGTACCTGAGATTCATGCCCTTGCTGTTGCCCCGCTGGCCAGGGCAACTAACTGGACTCCAGGCGTTAACATCACTACAACTACTACTAGTACTACTAGGGCTTGAGAGATGATTCTGCGATTGAGACTACGTAACGCTTCACGACCAGCTGTAGCTCCAGCATCAGGGCATCATCCAAAGTAGTTCCGGTGCCCCGACTTCATACACATCATGCAGACATAACTCTGTAACAGAAAGTATTCCATAAGAGAAAAGTCCCTTAAAAATAATAAGATGCCACTTCTGGAGGCACGCACACACATAGATGGGGAGGGGGTGCTGAGGGTGCTGGATTGCATCTAAACACCCTGAAAACATGCACAGTACTTTTTTATTTTTAATTTATTTTTATTTCATTTTATGTATATGAGTATATTGCCTGCATGTATGTCAGGGCCCCATGTCTCACATTTCCCAAAGCGATCAGAGGAGGGCTTCATATATGCCGGAGCTGCAGTTTCAGGAGGCTGCCACCAGCAGCTCAGCGCCGGGAGGGTGTGTGATGCTAATTCTCTGAGAAGGAGTATCGAGCATCCTTTTCATTACACGTCTAAGCCCTGTCCTCATATCCTCGAAGGTAAAAGGGGATGAATGAGTCAGTCAAAAACAAAAGGAGATCCCACACAGAGAAACCATGAAGCGTGATTTCCATTTGGAGTCTTCCTAACTGTTAGAATAAAGACGCTGGAAACAGACTCGTTGGCTTGGCATTAGTATTTCCAACTGGAGGGGAGGGGAACGATCTCATTATATTGGACTTTGGGTAGTAACTAATGAGCCTTAGAGTTCCACTCGAAATGTCTTTTTTTGTCCTCGTTGACTGTTTTATGGAAACACGGGCTGAAAATACTTCTAGGTCTTCAAAGGGGCATCGATATCCTTTTAAGGTGAGGACTTGTGAGTGTTTAAATGACTCCACCATACAGAAACATATGAACGAACCAACTGCTATTTACGTTATGGACCTTTCTCAAGTCCGTAATCATAGAAATCATAAAAGAGGAAAACTTCATGTAAAACAGGAATAAGTCTGGCCACACACCCAGCCGCAGATCAGATATGCACTACAGGAAGCACAGTGCAGAAATGGAAATAGAGAAAAGGCATCATTCTTCCACATGCTTTAGGCCTAAGGAGGTAACGACACAAACCAGACAAGCACTTGTTCCCTTTCATGCTGGTCTCTGTGTTAGTAGCTATGTACGAGTGTAAATGGCAATGCTAAAGGACAAATAGTCAAACGTCTATTTCGCTCACAGTACGGGAGGCTGAGATAGCAAGTGGTAGGACCCAATGGCTATTGTGGAAGGTCCCACTAAACTCCACTTCATCAAGCTCCTACTAAGTGTTACTGACATTGACCAAAGTTCCAAACACGAGCCTCCGAGAAGCAGCAAGGCCAGTGTGCAAACACACAGCATGTTTTATATCCCAGTCTCAGCATTCTGCATAGCACAGGTTAGACATATTTCAACCCTCCTTTCACTCCGACCTTAACCAGGCTTCTACATGGTTAATTATTTTGTTCTTTCGAAGTCGTTTGCTGTGTGCAAGGCTTCTGGTGATCTAAGAAGACAGTGTCGTTCTTTTTCTCTGATTCCTGTGTGGGGAAGCCCTGTGATCATGTGAGCATGTGGCTTCCTGATACCATTCCCACGTTTTCCTTTCCTGTTACCACGCATATCGGATCATGACAGACTCTATCCCTCAGGCACTACAAGCCTAATATTCCGTTTCTTTCCCAAGTTACTTTGGCTCATTGTATTTTTATGACAGGAAAGGAAAATGAATACCATCAGTGAGATTTCAAATTGAATAATATTCTAGAAAGATGTCAAATCTCCAATTCACTCTCAGTTTCTTCATCACTTGATTTCCCATTTTCTAATTCAGTTACCCAAAGACAAACTCTTTACACCCCTAGAGTAAACCTTCAAACAATTTATTCCTTCAAATTGCACTCACAACCAGAACGTTCTACACATACCTATGGCTTCCTTGACCCAGAGCACCATCATGTCTCCTACAGTCATGGACATGCATGTTTGACTGTGGTGTCACCTTTTCTCAGGAGACATCAACAAACGTCTATTCATTCCACAAAGGGCAGCAGCAAAAGAACCAAAAATTATTCCATCTGAATACAAATTAGGAAACTGGTGAGTGGGTCGTTTATTGGGATTACTTGCAAGGCAGTGGGTGAGTCCTCTGGGTAACACACCAGCAGGATTTGAACACACATATGTGTATCCTAGCACCACCATCATGTGGTTTGCAGAAAGCTCCTGGCTCTCTGACAGAAATTACTTACTGACAGAGCCTTATCACATTCAGGAGCCGAAATGGATTCCTTGACTCTGGAGCTGGAGAGTTCTAGATGAAGAGATTGTATGATCAGTATGTGATGGGTGCTGTGGCCTTATTCCAACCTGGTTACCTGTTGGAAGAGACTAATGATATGTCTTCCAGGGTGGGAGGGAAGAATCTGAGAAAAAGTAGCCTCTAATCTTTCTGTAAATGACTTTGTTGAGACAATAACCCATTCACCCACGTAGAGCTTTAGAGACCCACATCCTCAAACACACACCTCTGAATACCATCAAACTGGAGATGGTTTCAACACCCTGATCACGGGTTTTGATGGGAGGCTGGAAAGGGGCCTGAGATAGATGGGCAGACTCTGGAGACTGTTGTGGGAAAGGAGGGGGACTCGGGAAACTCTGATCCATGTGGGTCCGTTCATTCAGTCAAGGGGACGTGGTTAGGCTGGGAACTTGGGAGAGCAGGGCACGAGGCTGAAAAGGCCATAAAATGTCAGGCAAGGCCTCCCCTGCAGTCAGTCTATGGAGGCCACGTCTGGCCCATCTCCAAGCAATTCAGAATTGATCCCTTAATAAACCGTCTTCTTTCCTGTGTGATTGTTAGAAATAAAAGATGAGGACCACGGACACCACATGCCAGGCTCAGAGAAGGAGGACGGAGGGACAATGACCTGGAGAGGCTGCTGTTATCGTGGCAAAAGGCAAAATGCTATGCTGTGTCACTGAGATCGAGTCAGCCCCTTGGACCTGGAAGTCCGGGTGGTTTTCATCACTATGGCAGGAGGACTGGGTCTTCCTGCCTCGCGTTTGGCTCTGGCATGCCGGGTTTACAGTTGGTCAGTTTTTGTGGTTGATTTTTGGTTGTTGATTATATTGTTATTATTATTATTATTATTATTAGAGACACTGTATCAATGACTCGCTATGTAGACCAGGCTGGCTTCCACCTCACAGACATGCTCCTGCCTCTGCTGGGATTAAACACGTGCCCCACCACGCGGAGCTATGGCTGGTTTGTCTTCGAAGAATCTTGTTCCAGAAAATATAGAAAAGGGAGAAAGGGATTGATTGAAACGTGCGACCATTCAGTTACAGCGGGAACTCAGGTTTCAGAAGTGCAACCGGGATTTGAGTAAAGAGAAGTTTTACTAAGCATGTGTGTGCATGTGTGTCTCTGTGTGTATGTGTGTGTACGTGTGTGTGTTTATGTGTGTGTGTATGTGTATGAGTGTGCATGTGCGTTTATGTGTCTGTGTGTGTTTGCGTGTTTCTGTGTGTATATGTGTGTGTATTTGTGTGTATGCATATGTATCTGTGTATGTGTCTGTGTGTATGTGTATGTGTGAGTGTCTGTGTGTATGTGTGTGTCTGTGTGTGTATGTATATGTATCTGTGTATGTGTGTATGATTGTGTATGTGTATATGTGTGTATGTGTGTGTCTGTACATATGTGTGTGTATGGGGGATTAAAAGATTTAAATTCCTTCTCATTACAAGGATTTTAAAGACTCTGACAGAAAACCCTGGTATTTAATATATCTTTTACTGTGCATGTGTCTGTACAGTTCCTGCAAAGACGACCGTGGACCTGGGAACTGCAGGGGGCGTGGGCAAACTGAACTCTGTGTTCATATTCAGCTATGAAAATAACCCCCACCAGGGCTTTTCATTTCTTGGTTTGCCAAACCCAGAGCCTGTGAATCAATTCTATTTTTTCGTCATTCCAGCAATTACTTCTTCATCTAAGTGTTAAGTAAAGTGATGGGACCCCACCCAGAGACTGGGGTTACAGACTGGTAGTCAAGTCCTCACCAGGAAGATCACTGGTGAGTTATGATATTTCAGTTCAGTTAGCACTAGGACCTGTCCTGGAGGAAAATGTAAGAAGGCTAATTAAGAACCCTGTCAAAAAAAAATATTGACATTAAATGTCAATATTTAATGACATTCAGTATCATAAAAGATGAAAGTAGCAGAATAGACTATTAGTCACTGGGAACAAATGAATGAACACATTCTCTTATACCACAGAAGAGAAAATAACCGTCAGGGCATTGCCATTACGTCAAATGGCAGAATTGGTACATGGTTCAGTTGCCATCTGCTCCCAACCAGTCTTGAGAGAAGAGCTCCCTTCTGAGTGGTATGATCAGGACTTGCAAATCCTGCTGATAATTTCAGGAAGCAAATCTCTGAACTGTAAACTCTGAAGAGGAATGTGAACTTTGAAAAGAGAGGTTTATTAGCAGTGAAGAAGAGTTCTAGAAAGGTTCAGTTCTGACGTCTGTCTTGTGGTGCTTTGCATGACGTGTCCCCCAGAAGTCCAGGGACTCCAGGCCTTCGTAAGGGGCTGGAGCTGTTTGCAGGGGTTCAGCAGGTGTGGACTTGTGGGAAGAAGCACTTCATGGGGCCAGCTTTGGCAGCGGATATCCCCTCACCTCATCTAATTCTGGGAGACAGGGGCCCTCAGTTGTCCTCGCCAGCAGCCTCCTGGGCTGTGTCCTGCCGTGGTGGACTCTGATCCTCTGGAATGGTAAGCTTAATAAACTCTTGTATAAGCTGCAAAATACAGTTAATATTTAAAAAGTGGAGCTGTAGAAATTGCTCAGTGGTTAAGAGCACTGGGCGCTCCTGCAGACGACCCGTGTCTGGTGCCCAGCACCCACCTCATCTGTGACCCCAGCTCCAGGGGATCCGACGCCCTCTTCTGACCTCCACGGGGATTTCATGACACAGGTGCACTTAGATCCATTCAGGTAGAACACTTGTACACATGGAATAAAAATAGTAAAATATTATTTAAAATTGAAAGTAAAACATTAAGACAGCATAGTAGGTTACGGAAAATTTTGGGAGATTATTATAGGTCACAAAGGAGACAGATCATATGAGGAAAGAAACGCCTATAGAAAGTGGTAATTAGTCATGTGAAGGAGTTTATTTCTATATATGTGTAATGCCAAGGTTTTATTACACACACACACACACACAGAGAGAGAGAGAGAGAGAGTCAGACAGACAGAAGGACAGAGAGGTAGAGAGATAACAGAGAGAGAGAGACAGAGAGGCAGAAAGGTTTAGGTAATTATGGTTAAAAGTTCAATTTATTCCCTGTGACACACGACAAAAAAGAATATTTGGGTTCAGCACATAGAACACTAGTAACATAATTAAGGAGAAGAACAGATCACTAAGGTGGAAAAAAATCATTTTGTGAAAATGTCAGCAAAGGATTAGGGAGACAGATGGATTAACTGGAAATTTTGGAAGGTAGGGAACATATTGAATAATCATCTCCCCACTGGAAAATATAAATGTCTCAAGGAAAATAAAGTTAGATTATTAAGATGCACTGACGTCCCTTCCAAGAAGTGCGAGGTCATTTTTTTAAGGTAATTTGAAGCATATAGTCGTAAACTGTCTAAGCAATTGCATGACGGAGCCTCAGGTGGATTTGCTTTCTCTTTCAGTGAAGGGTAATCCTGGCCACCTGACAAGCTCTAGAAACTCCTAGGATACAAGCCTCAGGGTGTGCTGTGAGGATTATGTAGATCATGTTAACTGAGGTGGGAAGACCCCCTCCCCACGCCGACAGCTCCCTTTCCTGGTCTGGGGTCCTGAGCTGGATAAAAGGAGAAACCGAACATGAGCTGTGGTCTCTCCATCCCTGTTTCCTGACTACAGATTCTATGTGACCAGATGCTCGGTGTCCGTGACCTCCCCTCTGTGATGGACTGTCTGTATGCCAGAAGTCTCAACCAAAAAACAAAAAACCTTTCCGATGGCTGTAGTACTGCACACCCTGAATCCCAGCACCTGAGAGGCAGAGGCAGGTGAATCTCTGTGAGGTTGGGGCTAACCTGCTCTACATACTGCACACCTTCAAACTCAATCCCAGTGGCCTAGTGACGTGCCTCCTCCAGGATGGAAACACCTCGTAGAGCCCACGACCCTGGGCAAACACTGCCACTAGCTGATCATGTGTTCAAATACGTGGCACCTAAGGTGGGCATTCCCACTAACCCACGGCATCCCACTTCCTGATCCCCAGCACTCATGAGCATATTACGAATAATGCAGATGCGTTTGGTACAACTTTCAAAGTCCTAACAATCTTTCACCATCTCAACTGTGCTCAAAAATCCAAAGCCCCAAGTCTCTTCTGATACTTAATGCAGTGTCTTAACTATAAACTCCTGTAAAATCAAAAGGCCAAATTATATGCATCCAACATGCAATGGCACCGAATGTGCATTCCCATTGCAAAAGGCAAGAAAGGAGTCCCACTGAGGAAATACTGCACTAGAGTGAGACTTGAAATCTCAGGGTAAATGGATATTCTGCATCTCCATGTGCAATATCTGGTTCTTTCCTTCCCAGGAGACTGAACAGCTCAGCCTTGGCAGCTTTGCGGTCTGAAACACACACCGTGGTCTTGGGCTGGTTCCACTCTCTGTCCACAGCTCTCCTTGGCAGATGTCTCTGAGCTCGGGGATCTCGAATATTTTGGAGGTCTCCATTGCTTATGAGGCTGGGTGATGAGTACTTCAAGCACACGGTGACCTGTGAAGGACACTGACAGCCTCTGATGAACATTGATCTCCTCAATCCATCACCAGCGGCTTTCAGAAGGCGGCTGAGCAGACTCTTTTAGTGCCATTCTAGAGGCTCCAAACTCCTATTTGTTCTTTGCACTGTAGATTTCCATAATATTCCCCATTAATAACTATGTCTCGCATTCAACAGTGGGTTTTCCTGAAATGCCATTCGCTAAGGAGATTTGTCCATTACATTTTAGGTTAGCCTCAGGCAAGTTCTTAAGCCTGGGGTAGATGGAAGTGAGATTATTTGTCAAAATAGCCCAGTTGCTGTTTCAGTCCTTATTTCCCTCTGGAACTACCTTGCTCTCAGCAATCCTTTCATCCATGTTTCTGCTAAAAAGATGTGTTAAACTGTGCTCAAGACTTTCGGTTCATATTCTACTCCAAATTGCTCCACATTCTTCCAAAAACCAGTATGTTCACAACCACACCAAACTCATGATTAAAAACTGTGTCAACACACCTTATAGATAATTTGTTTTTCATAAATGCATTAACTTAAATGTACCTATTTTTACTATTTAAAAGGACCTCTAGCTCTCCTGTGACCTTAAGAAAATAAGGTCGGAGACAGAGGCAGGTTATTAAAATTTCACTATGGTATTCCCCAAAGATGTGTAGCCTGGTTATGGGAGATTTTCTACCATCCAATGTTGCCTAAAATCCAGGTAGGTTTTATTAGTCAATTAAAGGCTCTCATAAGCTATCAACAGAAAAGAATAAAAGAAGGTCATGCTTTGACCTTAACCCATCGTGTATTATTCATAAACAATTGAAATAATATTCTTTGACAAATGGCTCGGCAGCTAAGAGCCCTGACTGCTCTTCCAGAGGACTGCATCTGGTTCTCAGCACCCACCTGGTGCCTAACAACCATTCTAAACTCAAGTTCCAGGAGATTCGATGGATTTGCTGTGTCCTCCTTGGGCATGGCATGACGTGGGTGCAGTCACATACATACAGGTAAAACACTCACACACATAAAAAATAACAAAATGCATGGGCCAGTAAGGTGAGGGAAAATCCCCACAGTATTGGTCTATGGGGTTCATAGGACATTCACAAAGCACCACCCCTCTCAAGTCAGGAGCCTTCTGCACAGAGCTTCTGTCTGTTATATGAACTCGTTGTGGGGAAGACCCACCTGTCACTCTTGCTCAGGTGTTTCCTTTGCTGGTCAGTGTGGATGCGGAGTCTCCAGCTTCTTTTTTCCTCCAAAGCTTCTCCTCTGTCTCTCTGCGTCCTGGCCACGGTGACATAAGCAAGTTGGCTCCAGCACACACTCTCACATGACGGTCTGCGTCACTGGATGCGGCCGCTGGACCATGTGCTGAAATCTTACAAACAGTCAACTGAACCAGATTTTCTTCCTCTGCTGAATCTTCTCGGCGATTTTGTAACAGTTCTAGAAAGCTGAGAAAGTAAAACCAGCGAGTTTAATTAATCAAAGTGGTTACTCTAATGGAGGGGTCCAACAGCAAAGGAACCCTGTTTATTTTTATGATAAAGCTTGATGACATCTAGACATCTGTGATTGGTTAAAAAGGACTCAGCTAATTAGGAAAAGGTGGAGGTGGAATTCCAGCAAGTCTGAACTGCTTCATTTCCTCACCATCTGTATCTGGTGACCTTTTCCCCCAGAGATAAAGTAGAATGAACCATCATGGTAACTTAGTGATTTCTATCTTATGCTATTTAACGTTGTTGTGGAACTCTAGATCTGAAATTCATTAGTCAGCATCCGAGGTATGTATGTCTGATTGTAATGTATGTTTCAGAAGAATATTGTAAGAATTCACAACAGAATTTAAAAAAAAAAATTTGCTGAATTTCTTTTTCTTGTCTAAGGTTTTGAAAGGTAAGACAAGGGGTTTATGCAGAAACTAGTAAAGTAATTTCCACAGCATAAAGAAATCAACCTGCCGACTGCTATGAACAGGATGCAGGCAAAAGAAGAATCATAATAGAATAGGCTATGACTATCTCTACAGCTTGCAAGTGCAAGAGGTGATAATTCTTCCACTGACAAAAATGTTAAGGTATATGAAGTTGTTAAAATGGAGAAGAATGTATTCTCTTTCAAATATGCAGTCATATCTTAAGGTTATTCCCTTTGCTATGTTAAAATCTGACTTATATTAAGTAATCAAACTTACACTCTTAAGATGAACTTTTAATGATGAATTAACTACAAGATTATAAAGATATCGTTGTTCCATCTTTGATACCAGAATCACTCCAACGTTAAATGAGTCGTTTAAATAAAATTCACTGTTCTGAAAATGTCAGCAATACGTATTTGAGAAAAGAATCCAAGTGGAGGACTGGAAAGGTAACTCATCAGTTAAGAGCACTGGCTGTTCTTGCAGAGAACTAGGGTTCGAATCCCAGCACCCACATGGAGCCTAGCAACCATCTATAGCTCCATTTCCTGGGGATCCGACTCCCTCTTCTGTCTTCCACAGGCATTGAACAACACGGGCCATTTTCACACACGCAGCCAATATGCTCAAACACCTTAAAAATAAATAGATATATAGATAAAATAAAAAAAGAGAATCTGAGTGGTGCCTTTATGTTAATAAAGTTTTCTGTTTGGATAACACTGAAATAAAACAAGAAAAAAATTCTAGATATATACATATTATGTGGTAAAAAAATTAACAGTGCCCATTGCTTAAATAAATGTGTCTTGTCTCTGTGGGAACTTCATAAACTGACCAATGTTTGTTTCTAAGAGCAGTTATCACTGGTGATATGTGGAGGGCTCTCCAAATTCTCTGCCGACTATTTAATACATACCCAATTAATTCCACATCACAGATGTGTCCAGACAAGTCTAGATCCTGACTAATCAATTCGGCACTTGCACTATTTGTCCAGATTAAAATAAAAGTTAACGTTATAGGATATATTCATCAGGCTTCCCTAAGAAGAATCCACACCAAGAAGATCTGACACAATCACTAAAGTTTACAGGTGCCTTCTGCAGCTGGACGGCCTACATTATCATAAAGCGAGATCCCCCCACACTCATGCTACCTCACGTTGCATCAGCAAACTGAAACGTTAATGAAGTAGGTAGATCCTCAAACAAGCCAGTGTGTCCTGAAAACAAAACATTACTGTGATCAGTTATGAGAAGCACAGTTATCATGAATCACTGCAATAAAAAACAAGAAGCAAGTCTGTGATTTAACCCATTTAAGTCACACAATGTGAACCGTCTTACGATCAACCAGTTTGTTCTAGCTGTCGTTCTGTCTCCTTGTCCTGACCTCTCAAAAGCCAACACACTTTCAAGTCTATTCGATGTCTTCATATATTTGATAGATGGATATCCTACCTTGATTCAAAAATACTAATATTTCATTAAAACTATCTATTGCCTTGGGGAGATGGCTCAGCCGGTGTTTCTTCTTGGCATGCCAGCGAGATGACAGAGGGTCACCCCCAGAATACACATACTCGCCAGATCAACCAGTGCGGCTCTTTAATTCCATGTCTCCTCTTGGCAAGCTTAGGGGCAGAAGTCCGGGGTCAACCTAGCCTGGGAGTCTGCAGCCTCAACTAAGAGGAATTGAGATTTGACCCCTTCAAAGTCACCTGTGACTGCTGTACAGGCATGTCATGGCGTACACTTCCCAGCATTTATATGCACAATAGATGATTAAAACCAGTGACATCCTTAAGTTCCATGACTTTTCATATTGAGTTTTAATAGCAGCCTCCCGTGACATCCTTGAACTCCATGACTTTTCAAATGGAGTTCTAATATCAGCCTCCCACTGGGTTTCCAGCAGTTTATACTCGCTGCCTGACTCCTGAGACTCCAAACGCTACTGTTCTTTTTCCCAAAGAAAAGAAACAAAGGCTGTGATTAAAAACACAAGCCCAAAACTATCACGTAAAGATGGGAATGTGATATTCCACCCCATTTTGTGGGCACTGGCATGACCTGTATGTTTGGGGCACCGTGGCTCTGGAAATAGCCTTACATTGCCGATGGGACCATCCACTCTCCAAGCGGTGTGGGGATTGTTCCTGCTTCTTAGGTCTGATCTCATAAGGGACGGGGACATGTTGTGAGGCTCTTTAAATATATTTTAATGGTTATTTTTATTTTATACATATTACTGTTTTTCCTGCATGGATGTAGGTGTGCAATATGTGTGCGATGCCCATGCAGAAGAGGGTGCTGCACCCCCTGCAACTGGCTTTATGGCTAGTTATTACCTGCTACACCACTGGCTTTATGGATCGTTATTATGTGTCCAGAGGCCCTTTCATTCTTGAACGCAGGTTTTAATCCTTAACTGGAGAGCATTCAGGACTTGTGACACGTTGAATGAGCCTTGGGTCCAATAATAGATTCATGTACCTGAATACTCCGTCCCTAGTGGGTCTAGTTACTCGAGGAAGTTATGGAACCTTCAGGAGAGGAAGGATGTCACTGGAAGGTTTATAGTCTTTCCCACTTCCTGCCCATTAACTACCTGCCTCCTGTGTGTGGATGGAAATATGATCAGTTTCCCACCGGGATGGACTCTTTCCCTGTGGAAACACAAATCAAAATAAGCCTTTTCTGCCTGAAGTTGCTTTTGCCACAGAATCTTATTGCAGCAACAAAAAAGTGACTAACACAGTACTTCCTGGTGCTCCATAACAGTAGTTCTTTATGCCGTCATCAGCTTAGGAAAATGGTGTGGGACCAGCTCGTTCTGTGTAGACTGCCCTTGCCCATCAGCATGCCTTTGTGTAATCAATACCAAGTGACCCATTTTCAGGTGTCTTCAAATTTTTTCTTTCGGGGTACAGTTCCTTGAAGGCTTATTTTCTCCAAGAGGTTTTGTGGTGGTCTCTCCTGGGGGCTGATGGCTCCCACAGGAGGCCACCACAGAGAATCTGGAGCATGCTCCTGTGATGCCCCTCCCTCCGCCTCTGATTGCCCCAGCTCCGACCAACACAGAGGGGACTCCGGGAGAGGTCAAGAGTTGGAGCCTGCCCCACAAGCTCGCACCTGTTTGGCTTAGACTATAGCCCAGTCACTCCTCAGGCAAGGCCGGGGCCACCCGTCGAGCTGGGGAGAGACAGTAGCAGGGGTCTTCAGCAGAAGTCTTATTAACTCTTTA
Organism: Eospalax fontanierii; assembly: GCA_035773235.1. Taxonomy (NCBI): domain Eukaryota; kingdom Metazoa; phylum Chordata; class Mammalia; order Rodentia; family Spalacidae; genus Eospalax; species Eospalax fontanierii. Next base: position 953,043 of record CM069525.1, on the reverse strand, counting down.
TTGTGTGCAATTCTAATAGATGATACAGCTCTCTCCCCAGGTGCAGATTCCGCCTTGCAAAGCTCAAGCATGCCCTTTTATGCCCCCCTCCCCCAATCAAGCCTACTTCCCCACTTCTTATTGTCCTATCATATTTGCACATTTCAAGCCTTGCTTTTCCAGCATAAGGGGCAGTCACAAGGGGGTTGCAAAGGGTGGTTACAAAGGCATCAATAGTCCAATCAGTAGATAGCAAGCATAAGCTCAATTATCATACACGGGGGGCTTAGGTTTTGATTTCTCCAAGGCTCACTCAATTTCTTGGAACTACTTGTTTGTCTCTCCGGCCAGGGTGGTCAGGTTTCACTTCCTCTAAGCGCCAGCTTGGCTGTCCGTTTATTGTTACCAGGCATTTAATGAGACCCCACAAGGTTTATTTATTTATATTTTTAGTCTTATGCGTATAGATGATCTTTTGTTGATTTCAGAATTTCCTACAATGGATCTGATCACATTCAGACATTTCTCCTTCTGCTCTAGCCACCCCCGCTCCCAGTACCATGTCCTATATTATGGATCACTGTATTTATTTATTCAGTGTTTCTTGTTTTAAGGCCCATTGATTCCAATTCCTGCCCTCCCAAGTCCTCCTGCAGGCAAATCTGTTGTCAAGTCCGGGGTCACCCTACTGAGTGTCACACCAGTACAGAAAAGTAACTCTCCTTCTCTCAAAATCAATCAGTTGCCAAGAGATCCTGCCCACATCCTCCATCCTTGGGGGCCCCTGGGACCCTTGCTGGCTTGGGATCTCACAGTTCTGTGCATGAAGTCATAAGTGCTGTGGGTTCCTATGGACAACGACCCCATGGTATCCAGACAACACCGCTTGCTAGATTCAATCATCATCTTTTTGTCTCCATGTCCACAACAATTCTTGAGCCTTCGCAGGAGAGTGTGCATTACAGATGTCTCTATAGGTCTAAGCTATGGATGAGAGTTTTGCCTGCATATATATAATAGAGAAAAGCACAAATGCAGACACTTGTCAACAGAAATTGGAGGAAGTCTCAGATGCCATGTGATATCCTTTTTATCCTTTTCAGCGGTGGAAACCAGGGTCTGTATGCGCCAAAGCATTTACCCAGTGGTCACAGAGATATTAAGTCACATACACAGGGGGTAATAAGTGGCTACTATGGTTTAGAGATGGCTAAAGAGAATTTGCCTGTGGACTTGTAACATTCAAACCTCTCTCTATCATGGGAGTTCTAATTATTCAATCAGACTGCCTAGTGATGGCTTCTTCACTTTTACTATAGCATTTCAAAGCCCAGTGTTTGGGCATGCAAGGCATTTTGAATAAACAGAAATTGGAAACCATCCTAGTTATTTAAAAACCAAGCTATTTATTTTTCTTTTCTTTGGGGTGGTAGGAGGATATGACATAGTCTCTCTGTAGCCCAGGCTAACCCGGAACTTGATATGTAGACTGGGCTCCTCTTGATCTCACAGAGATCCACCTGCCTCTGCCTCATGAGTGCTGGGATGGCCAAAGTTTTCTAACCCCAATTCCTCAGAGATAAAATGAACATTCTTCTCCCTGCCTTCTTCTCTAGTTCCATCTGTCTCTCCTTTTCTCTCTGTCTCTGTCTGTCTCTCTATCTTATTCATCACATGAATGATGAACATTTATTCTGAAATTCCTTCTAATGGGAATGCACACACACACACACACACACACACACAAACACACACACATGAGTGAATCAGAGTTACCAGGGTTCGATTCAGAGTCTGAGCTCTGAGACCTTGTTGCTCCCCAACAATCAGTTTTGACCACCTGTCTACCAATACCACAATTAAATACACAATTAATGGTAAAAAGCAAAACTAAATTGATTTACTAAATATAGCCAAACTGGGGAGAGAGAGAAACAGATCCAGAGACCCTCCCAAGTCTATACTCAGGGTTCTAACATGAAATTCACAGTTGGGCAGAGTGCCCGAGGTGTGCATCACTCAGCAGTCCGGGTCAAGGCACGTGCCTGTCCATCATCACTTATTTTGGGTCCACCCTCTCCTGGAAGGTGTCTGACAAGGGGTTCGGACTCTGGGAACTCTCTGTCCAGGGGAAAAGACCCCTCTGACTGGCCTTATGATCTCAGCCTTTTCCTTCTCCCTGTATGAGATTCTGTCCAGTTCCCGAGTACTCCTTCTATACTCTGATGGGAAAAGACAGACGCTCAGCGGGCCCCAGAGACTTCATTGTGCCATGTTCACAGCCTCAGCCTGAGCACTGCAGACACAGCAGACACACTTGTCACTTTTTCTGAGACTTCCCACAGGGACCCACTACCAACAGCATCTAGCAATGATGAAAATATGTCAAAGTCCTGCCCAGGGCCTATGTAATGCAGGAATTTGCTCAGTGGAATTTCTGCTTTCCCAGTGTCAAGGTGATGAACACTAATCCGAACAATGTTCATTAGCGATCAGCACTTTGTTTACTATAATTAATATTTAGAGGGGCCAGACATGAAGCTTAGTGTTAACAAACTTGCCTAGCGTGTATGAGGCCCTGAATTCAAGGACCAGCAATGAGATCACATACAAAATAAAAATACAACAACAGAACAACTATATGTATATATATATATATATATATATATATATATATATATAAAAACATATCTTTGATGTTGATATAAATTGTATTCTTGATGCATTTCATGTAGATGACATCTTTTACAAATTACATATTTTTCTCACAAGTATAGGAAATAATTGGAAGAATTGACAAATAGCATTGCATTATACTAAAAAGCTCCTGTCCTGGAAGCAGGTCAATTCTCTTTTATACCATAGAGTCAAGTCTATATAAAAACATATAAATAAATAAATAAATATATATATATATATATATATATATATATATATATATATATATATACAATCCCTTGCAAAGTTACTGAGCAAGTAAAAGTCAGGTAATACAGCTCTCAATTCTTGAAACAGAGGACCAGCAAGATGGGTCAATGGTCATCACGTTGGGTTTAAGGTCAATATTAGAACCACCTCAGTGGAAAGCCTGAATGGAAGAATTGTCTTGGTAGACGTGACAAGACCCACCTCAAACATGGCCCACAATTTCTGGTCGCATCCCAGATAAAAAGGGCAGGTCTTTGGGGTGGGGGCTTGCCTCTCAACACCGGATTGATTTGCCCTGTTGCTGCTCCTGGCATCAGAATCAGCATTTCCAGGCTTCCCTGGTGACTAAGGACCAGCCAGCTGCTCTCCAGGAAGGATCCTGGTTTCCAGGGCCAGATTGGTACTACTGAAGCTCCCCGTCCAATGGACTGAGGAACAAGTGGGTTGTGCATCTGTCCAGTGGGAGACACTCACTCCAACTACTGAGCCACCAACACAGCCTCCATCCCAGCAGCTACTGGGTTACCAGCTTCTGGAGTGAAGCAGTTGTTGCTGTTATTCCAAACTAAGCTGATTGCAAAAATTATTTTAATACCTATATATTCACAGTATCGGTTCTGTTGCTCTGGAGAGCCCCACCTAATACAGTGTGGAGAGGATTTATGCGTGCACTTCTTTACATTCCAGCAACACACTCATACACATAAAATAAAATAATAAAATATTTTTAAAATAGATAATTAAAATCCTACAGCAAATAATGTTTCTCTTGGGTGCGTAGGAAATATAGGATGAAAATTTTTTTCATCATGTTAGCAAGAAACAATAGCCGGATAGCAATCGGGTAATTGGAAAAATAAAAATGCTTGTGTAAGTTTTAAGTTGTATAGTAATGAATGAATGAATGCTGAACTTGGGTATAGTGTACAGAAGTTTAGCTAATGTCATAAACAAGTATACTATTTGCATCTAAATGATCTTTTCATGGAACTGTAGTGACAAAATATAGTTGAAAAGCAATGGGGCTGGAGAGACAGCTCTGTCGGTAAGAGCCTGGCCTGTTCCTTCAGAAGTCCCTGGGGGGGCGATCCCAGCACCCACAGGTAGCTAACAACTGTCTGTAACTCCAGTTCCATGGGATCTGGTGCCCTCTTCTGGCCTCTAGGTGCACTGCATACATGTGGTGTACTTACATACACGTAGGCACTCATACACATAAAATTAAATACATCAAAAAATTAAAACGAAAAGAAGAAAAGATAACATAGTTCCTCGAAAATAACTCATGATTTTACATTAATGATTCTTAAAAATGATCTTGTCCTGAGACTTGTTTTAATTAGTCTCCTAAATATTACCTAATTGATTGCTTTGATCTTTTATCCAGAACTGATTAAAAAAAAAAAAAAAAGACACAACTGACTTGGAGATGTGTAACAGGGATTTTTAAGTTAGGGCTGAAAATAAACTCCAAGAATTTTAATTTCATGGATATTAGCTCAAAAAAGACAGTAGCTTCCCTTGCATTTCATGTTAACAAAATTAACACCTGTATATCTCCTTACAGTTTCCATAGCATTTGGTTAAGAATCTGTGTACAGGTGTGGAGAGGCACACCCTTGAGCATTTATCTGTTTGTGATTTTCAACCCCATTAAACCATGTGTACAGTGCTCTCAAGTTACTTTAAAAAGGCGCATCTTTTGGAAGATTTCTCAGACTAACGGCCTGATTAGAAGTTTCTGATTGTGAAGAACTGGAATACCGCACATCCGTGGAGAAAATTATGTAGTCCTCTAAGGGACCATTTTTATTTCTTCAAGGTTGTTTTGTCTGACTGAATATCCTTTTTGTCCACAATGGAAAACCTTGAAGTATATTAAGCTGCCTGATCACTACTTTCCACCCAACCAGAAGTTAAGAATATCATTATATACCATTTGGATGCTGCAATTGAGTTTTCCCTAATTTATTGAAATCTGTCATCATGTGTTTGGTGAAAATGTTCATTTATAATTGTCTTTTGTTCTGTGACCCTGTGACCGGTTCCTTGGTGAAGCATATTATTCAAGGAAAGTCAAATGTACCTGTAACTGGGCCATGGTCACTTCTATTTGGCTCAGAATAAAGCACCTCCTATTTCTTTTGGAGAAAAAGGTGGGTTTTGAATCAACAGTACAGTTGGTCTCTGTAATTCCTAGTTAGATGCCTAGTTCTTTCCCCAAGAATAGTTACTGATGGAAAAAAAGAAAAGCTTATTTACATCTATGTATACATTGTACAATTTCATGTCATTTTTATTAACCACCTGACATTGATTCAATTCTTTAAGTGACCTTCGCATACTGAGCCACTGTTTGATGCTGTTTAATTGGCACTGGAAACGTCTCTCAATAGGAAAATGGCATTTTCCTTCTCGTTATTCCAGCATGATGGCTTGAAATTTACATGAAGAGATATTTGTGAATAAAGATAGAACTGGTTACCCAGTTTGAATTGTAACCATGAACGATTTGCATACCCGACTGACTCGTCCTTGGGGGAAGCTGGGACAGGGATCCTAGAGGCAGGGACGGAAGCAGAGGCCCTGGAGAGACCCACTCACCAGATGCTCCCCCTGGAGCGATCAGCTACTCTTCCTATGCAGCTGAGGCCAGCAGGCTGGGATCCGCACCACCCACAGTGGGTTGAGCCTCCTATATGCAGTATTGATCATGGCAATGCCCCCAAAACATGCCCACAGGATCCAGTGGAGGAAAGCCCTCCAGTGGGGCTTCCCCTCCTCCCATGTGACTCTAATCTGTATCAACTTGTCAAAAACAAAACAAAGCAAAAACTAACCGGCACCCAATTTCACATTAAGAATACAGGGTTTCTCTGCAAGCAAAACCCGAATACTTTTGCAATAATTTGGTCTTGCAGACAGTTGGCCATAATACAAGATTTTGTTTCCTTCATTTTAAAAGATGTATTATTTTACCTGTATGAGTGCTTACATGCATGTACATGTGTGTACCACATGCATGAGTAATATCCGCACAGGCCAAAAGACTGCACTGGGTCCTCTGGTGTGAAAGATGAAAGATGGTTGCAAGGCAAGGTGGGGGTGCTGGGAACAAAAACATAGCTTTGTGTGAGAGGATCAAGTACTCCTGTCTGCTAAATCATATCTCTAGCCCCTGTTAACTGTGTTGTTTAAACCTTAAAGTTTATCCTTCTGTTTTATTCATTTCTTTACCACAATACTATTTGAGACATAACTTTTCCTCCCAGGCACCAGTAAATAAAACAAACTCCACTGTCTTCTGACCTCCGTGGGCACTGCACAACATGGGGGTGCACTTACATACATGCAGGTATGACCCTCATACACAGAAAATAAAAATACATAAATAAATGTCTTTAAAAATGAATGTTTGTTTTATTTACTGGTGCCTGGGAGCTAAAAAGGTGGGTCTGCAGCCCAGGAACACAGATCCAGAGTATACACCAAATTCCATGTTCCAACGTGGCAGCGCTTTGAGAAATTGTTTTAGTAACAGTCAATGAAGACACTTAAAAATGCATTACTGGAAACATCATAAAGCCAGTTAAAGCCATGTAAACTGATCTCTGCTGTGAGCCACAGGTGCAGTCTGATGGCACTCAGTCTTTTGGTTGGTGGATGCTACTGTTCTGTCAATGTATTCCAAACCATTTCTCTCTCTTAGTCCCAAGATGTTAGGCCAGACACAGAGGTGGGCAAGAAATGGCTAGCTAGGGGCTTAAAGATGGCCCAAGATAAACTGAAATTAGGATTTGAACCTCCAACATCTGTGCGTCTCCAGAGTCCTGGACGTTCTATTCTATCAGCCTTGCAGAAAGCTTTAGTGGAAGAGAGTGGAGGTCCCACTGAGATTTGGAAAGAAGGGAGACGCTGAAGGAACGCCCGGGAAGGCTGGCCAGCACTTCAGATTAAGGTAAGAATTAGAGGGGCAAATTGAAAAATGGGAGCGGCAGTTTCCCATGATCTCCTTACAGATCAATTGGTCGCACTATTAAAGAAACAGGGTACCGGTATTAAACATAAAACTGCTAGGGACTTCATTAAAACTTTAAAAAAGACTAGTCAATGTAGTACAAAACACTAATCCCAAAGGATTTGTTGTGTTCTGTTGTTCTTTTCATTTGATTCCAGGAAACTTTTATTTCTTACTTAATTTCTCCTTTGACCCGTTCATCATTCAGGAATGTGTTGTTTAGTCTCCATGAGCTCGTGAAATTAATAAGGCTTCTTTCAGTGTTGATTTTAAGTTTTATTGCATTGAGGTCTGAGAGAATGCATGGGATTATTTCAGTATTTTTGGATTTGATGAGGTTTATTTTGTGCCCCAGTATATGGTCAGTTTTGGAGAAAGTTCCAACAGGTGCTGAATAGAATGTGTACTCTTTGGTATTTGGACAAAATATTCAGTAGATGTCTGTCAATTTCCTTATATGATATGGGTTGTCAGGAACCATTTTGTTCTTAATGAGCTCTCCTTCCTGCCTTCCTGCCTGGGAGCCATTTTGTTGTTTACGCCCAAAATCTAAAAGGAAATATGCTTTTAGCACAAGGATGAAGTCTGAATGCTCCATGACCTTTGGGAGAGGAAGTAGGTCTTACAAGATAACACTTGTTGTTTTGAGCAAATGTCAGCATTGTCTCTAATTTGACTTCCTGCCTGAAAGAGGAGGTAAGACACATAATATTACAAAGCAAGGTAAACAACAGGATGCTTTGAGGTGAAACATTCTAACCTACAGGGAAGCTCCTTAAGCTCAGGAAGTAAACAAGTCAAGAGCTTCAGGAAGTCCCTAAAATTGACCAGGTTCACTAGGCCCCTTCCTTCCCAGTCCTGTGTGAGCCCCAAGTACTACTGAGAGATGTGCTCAGACAAGCCATGCACATGAAAAAAGCAGAGACCAGATGAGCTTCTTGTAAGAGTCCAAGACCAATAGGGCTACCTAGAAAGATCACTCTTCAATCTGTTTAGCTGCCTTCAGATTGTGCAGTGTCCTCTTTCTTTGATAGGAGCCCTAATTTTAGCCCTACATTTATTCCAACAAGAGCCTTTAAATATATATACAGATAGTCAATATTGTCCACAACATAGTTACACTTTGAACATGTATTATTGTCCTCCAAACTTTGATAAATACACTTGTATCAAAAGCTGTGGCCACATTTTGTCATGTATGCTTCCTCGACCATATCAAAACAAATAGGGCTCTCTCTTATTTCTTCTTGCAACCTTGAGGAATTCCATAAGGAAATGTAGTTGAGTTGCATGTGATTCTGCTTCAAATTGTTTTTCCCCTTGGAACTGGATTGTTTCTAATACCTCAGAAGAGGGTACTCTTAATTGTTCTTCACAGATCTGTCACCTGAAAAACTGCTGGCACCAGGAGAGCCTCACCTTGGTGATTAGAGTACTGGGAGTCATCCCTTTCCTGGTTGGAACGGCAACTTGCCTTGACCCGACAGAAGAGAGATTTTGGAATAACTGCTGCCATTGTAGCAGCTGTGGCTACTGCGGTCACAGCTGCAATGGCAGTTGGTGTGGCTATCTCTCAAACGGTGGTCACTGCGTCCACTGTGGACAAACTTGCCGGAGAAGTCGAGACCTCTTATGGGAGGCACACATGGTGTCTTGTGCCCCCTCCTTCTCATATGTCTGTGTCACTCCTGCCAGAATCTCTAATTTTTCAGAGTGCTTAAGCACCTTAAATAAGTATTTACAGGGACCCTGGAATATAAATTTTGCAAATTACACCAGTCAATTGGCTAATGAAATTCGGGTCTCTGTGATAACTGGAGAAAACTTTTTTCAGGGCCTTCAAGTTTTCAGATGATTACTCAAGGAATAGAGCAGAACGTTAGCTCTAGCCCTCTTGGCCTGTGTCCTAATAGGGTTGTTGGGCATTGCCTACTGTCGCATGCATAACCAACAGTCCCGCAATCAGTTTGCCACAAGGAAGGTTCTGATGGCCTTAGCTCAAGAAAATCAAACAGCTCAAAGATGGCTAAATATGGCCCAGTGAATGAGTAACCAGTGATGGGTAAGATCAAGGGGGTGCATGCCAACCTAAGACAGAGGGTCTGCCTGTGGGGCCAAGCTTGATCTGGCAGATTTTTCCATGATGGGTAAGGCATGCACTGACGTCCTTAGCAACCTAAGACAGATGCTCATTCATATATTTAAGAAGGGGGAAATGTAGGGCTCTGCCCCCCCGCCCCGCAACCTCCTTTTTATTGTTCCTGACAAGGAACCTGGTCTGAGCCACACAGCTGTTTATCTTGAAGGTACATCATGAACTTCCGCCCAAACCTGTCCTTCCTTGGTCATAATGAGAAACCAAGTTATAATTGCACCACAATACTTACTGGGCTGGCTTTCAGAACAATGGGCAAAGGTTTATTTCTGGGAATGTAGGTGTTCTCCACCTAAGGCCACAATGGAAAGTCTGGACACAACATGGATGACGGCTTTTCCACAACTCTGTAAAATGGCGAGAGACCCTCTCCTGTTTTCCCCAGCTGAAATACTCCAGGCCCTTCCCAAGGCGAAGTGAATTGAGGGCCTAATTTCTCAAGAATTTAGAGGTGAGACAGGATACTCAAGTGAGGATGGGTCCCATGACTCTCCCTGTCCCTCCTGTGTGGACTTCAGCACTCAAGAAACCCAGTTATGACGGTCCTAGGCAAGTGAGCCCAGCAGTAGCATGGCATCATGTCTGCCGGAGAACAGTCTTCTATGACACATACTTTTAAAACAGTGGCTACGCTAATTAACTTTAGTGTGACAAACTATACTGATGGAGCGAAACTGTGCTATGAAATTACTTTGAAGGCTTAATGAAAATATTTACTTTTTATTTCTCTTGCTAGCAGCAGTGTGGGTAGGTCTTTGATTCTTGCAGAAGACCTTACGTTTTACTGAACCAAAGACAGATGGTACAGCTGTGGTATCTGTCTCTAGAACTTTCCCTAGGGAAAGGGACAGAAGAAATGAATATTAATCAACCTTCTGAATTCCGAACCACCTTTAGACATATTTATCATTCACTCTGCATTGAAAATGTGTTCAAAGGAGTCCTCTGTTTAAATGCATAAATATTAATTTTCCTTAAGGTATACAGTGGAGTTTTATTCCCGTTGTTTTTATTTTGTCTTATTGACCTTGAGGAAATCAAAACTAAAATGTGATTTTTCAGAGACAAAAATGTAAAATAATTGAAAATGATCTTGCAATTTCTTTTTGAAACTACCAACCAAAGAGAAAAACATAAAATAATTGCAAACTATTTTGGAGTTTCTTTTGAAACTGTCAATTTCCATAAATAATGATTATATATTAGTTAAAAGTATTGTTCAGCAATGTATCGATCATGATATTGATACTTGAAGGAGAAAATTCTATGATATGCATGAACAGAGTGTCTAATAAAAATTACTTCCTGTCAAAAAGAAACAGAGGTAAAAAATGTGGGTGTTGTTCTTAGAGGCTCTGAGTTTCCCACAATAACTATATCATTTTAATAGGAAAATATTTAAACTGTTTTCACTATTTTGTACATTTTTTATCGAATGTTTCTGTATTTTATATAGGATATCTTAATCAATCTTAATCATCTTTATATGCCCTTCCTCATCAGCACCCTCCCACAACCCTCAGCACTGGAATTCAAGCAATCTGTCATTTGCGTCAAGGCCTATCATATCAGGATTTTGTCCCCAGATCTTCCTCGGTGCAAGACCTCTGGGCTCTAGTCAGCCTATCTACAGTCTTTCCCTTTAAGAAGATCAGCTTTTCCTCACCCAGCTGGCAATAATTCGTCACCTAAGATTGGGGCTTGTTGCCCATTTCCACAGTGCTGTGTGAGGTTGTGAGTGCTTGAGTCTGCATGGGTCTCGAGCACGATGACACCGGTCGCTGCAGGTTCCTGTCAGCAGGGTTCTGGGAGCCTGTAGGACTCTATTTCTGTATGGTCATGGACCTCCTCCTGGCTCTTACAACCCTTCCACTCCTTTCATTTTAAGAAAATAGACTTTCATACGTCTTCATGTTGTCTGTCTGTGTTGTGCGAGACGTTTCTTAGGGAGGATGTAGGAAAGTCTATGCCCCCGCCCAGATAAGGTGCAAACCAAAGTGCAGATTCCAGCAGCGGCTAGCGGAGGAAGCTAGTGATTTCACTGGGGTCAGTTACAGGAGTATTACTGAGGGATACTTCCCGGAAACCACAAAGGCCACAGCATCACCAAATAGCTCAAGCGGGGGACCACTCCCAACTCTCATCCCTGGAAACCCATAGGACCTCCAAGCAGTTTGACAAATTAGCAAATCTCCTTTTCCTAGCAAGTGACAATTGTTTATATAAACTTGAGGAGGGGCTTTCTGAGCCTTGTAAATTTGTAGAGGTATTTGATAGTTATGAGTTTGGGTTTATTTTAAGAGCCTCATGAGCCTCAGTTTTTCTTCTAGGAGATACAGTTTCAATTGTGGAAAAACTGCACATATTCCTATATGTGTGTGAATGTGGTCACCTATGTATTTCTAAAATTCTGTTTTTCCTCCTAGCCTATGGGCAGTACTATTCCTGATAACTTTGGACTGAAAAGGTATCCTTCCATCTTGCCTTTAATACCTGCTCCAGCGGGATTCTTCTCATGACTTTTGGCCTTACTCTGAAATTTTCAGTTTGATATAGTGAACACATGTCCATGTTGCTCTACATAAGGACCCTCTACCCAGGTGTTTCTAGCATCTTTGCACAGGGTTGGCAAATGCACTACCTACCGCTAAGCTATATCCAAAGGCTTTTTTTGGTCTCCCCACAAAGGAGATAAGAGATAGTTTATTCAGAAGTCAAATATGGGTGGCCATGGCCCAGGAACTCAGATTTAGTTGACCTGCAATTCCAAGTTCCAGGGTGGAAGCAGGTTCATGAAGCTTCTTATCCTGACAGAACAAAGAGAAATCATAAATAAAGACACTTGGTAAACACGTGAGTGGAAAGATGAGGTAGGCAGATGAAGTTAAAGAGAAATCCCAGCGACAGGATGATGTCTGATGCCATCAGACATTGGGTTCATGGGAGTCCCAAGATGGGAAGCTGGAAATGCAGGTGGGCACAGAGTGGCTCTTTAGGGGTTTAACATGGTCCAAGATCAATTGCAAATAGGCTCTCCACGTCTGTATGCTCTTAGAAGCACTAACCAATTGGTCAGCCTTTCAGGAACTTTTCTTCACTGTTCCCCTGTGGTCCAAGCATCAAATTTCGTGCATGCAACACATACATATTAGTTCCCAGGTTGCAGGGAACAGCTACTTAGGGCCCAATGTAGATGAGCCGAGTAGCAGGCAGGCATAGCAGTCTTCAGGACAGAGGAATGACTGGTAATGCCGCTAAAGAGAAACTCCTGCACCATATCAAAGAAATCAGACATCACAATCCAGATATGACTATTTTTTCCCTCTGTATCTGACATAACATTTGCATGGAAGTGCTTATTGGTTATGATTCTTAAAATAACCAAGAACATTGCTTATCCTAATAAAGTTACTATAACACATTAAGGAAAGAAACATTTAAAACATTTTTAAAATTTGAAAATTTGTGAAAATCTTTTCTTTTATTAAGAAAGTGTCTCACTGAATTGGTCAGAGTACTTAAACATGTGGTACTGGTGTCTACCTCATGATAAAAAGAGAATAATTTTAAATCACTGTAAAGTTCTCACACAATGAAAATATCATTCAAAAATAAATTCAAAAGACTTATTACGATGCAGGTGATTACATAATACACACCGAATAGTAAACTGTCATATGCTGTTTATGGTTATTGCAACTAGACTCTGGGGGCAAGGACGTCCTCCTGTGTTTCAGAATCAAGCATGTTGGTATAAAGTATCCTGCCAAACTTCATGTTCTGGGTCAGGTCTTGCAGACCATAGAGAGCTAAATCATTTCCAACAGAGAATCCTACTGTTTATGCCACAGGGTAAAAAGCTGCCACCAGTAAGAATGTTATGTGATGGGAATTAACGCAAGATGGGCCTGGTATAGTGAGAAAACTCCCACCACATTCAGAAACTGGAACAAGTTTACCCTGTATTGTCATCTGTGGGGCTCAGATTTAATGAACCTGTCCCCGAGAACAGGAGGCCAGGACCAGAAATAGGAACAGTTCTTTAAAGGACTTTCCCATCATTCTTTGGCAGGAATCACATTGGTGGGTCTCAGTCTTCAGCGTTTTTGCAGACGCAGATCTATTGGTTAAATGTGGACACGGGTGGTAACATTCCTAGTCAGGTGAATCAGGAGTCCTTAACGCTCCACAAATCATGCTGTTAGGAATTATGCAAAGCAGAGCTGACCTGAGGTCACAGTTCCTGAGTTCGGTTCCCAGCACAAACACCACCCCCACACATAAAAATATAAACTAAATCCTTAAATTATTTCTCTCTACAAATTATTTTTCTCTTTTACACACAAGATCTCATGTATCTAAGGCTGGAATTGACCTCACCACTTTAAAGTTCTGTTTCTATCTCAACTGAGTGCTGGGGTGTGAGGTGGGCGCTACCCCTGAGAGTTCATGCAGTGCTGGGGCCTGAACTCCCGCTTCAGGAACGCTAGACAAGTGTTCTATACACTAATTTTCCATTATTTTTAAAATGTAATTTGATTTCTACTTAGTGCATAATTCTTAATAAGGGACACGTCTTCTCAGGACTCCTTCTGCACCCTCTGAATACAAAATACATTTCACTTCAATTTTAGTGATTTTCCCTAACTCCACCTTAGCTTCCAAACTCAGTTTCTGACATGAGACCCCTTTGGAGTTCCCCTTGTACACATGACGCTTTAACTTACACATGCTCTGTAAACAACCTGATCTTCATTAAACATTTACAAACTTATGTATGCCCATGTTCACACTTGTGCCCTTAAGCTCTTCAAGTTTTTTTCATGGAAGTGTTCTGATCCCTGGAGAAATCAGTGAGTGTCAGAATCATTCAACATTTGAACGCACAGCAACAGTAGCAGTTTGGGAAAACTCAAGTCTAGAGACATAAAATGACTTGGCTTAGGGACAACTTTACTGAAAAAGAGAATAATCTCTGTATAATATTGTTTGGACAAAGCACCCCATACATAGTCTGAGAGTAAGACTGAGAACCAAGCCTGGGTCTTCTGCAAGAGCTGGCAGTGCCCCAACCACTGAGCCAGCCGACCAATGTCAACTTCATGCACTCGACTGGATCAGACACAGTCAGGACATTTCTATTCTTCACACTTAGCTAATAATGGTACTCAGAGTACTCTACTAGAACATAGCCAATGAAATAAATATATAAATAACAGGGTGGACTAAACTGTCTTACCTGATGCGTGCTGTGTATTAAAGGCGCCTGCAAGGCAGAGAGGCTGAGGTCCCAGCAGACACTCTGTCTTGAGGCCGAACTCCTTGGCAGTTCCAATCCCGTGCTAAAGGTTTGGAGAGTCACTGGATGTCTATTCAAAGGAACTAGATCATGATATCCATAAAGAATGATTGTAGGGTCTGGCCCCCCTGCATTCCCTTCTCTCTTAGTGCTAGGCTCTCGGGCAAGAGCTAGCCGGATCTTGTCAGTTGCAGTTCTGAAGAAAACAACTTGACTTTTAAGCTAGCTCGACCACAACTTCCTTCTTCCTGTTTACAGCTGTGTGTCATCAATAGAGGAACCTCCTGCAAAGCCCCGTCCTCAGGGTATATAAGGCTTGCTGCCTCTCAATAAAGTCAGTCAGTCATTCTCCTTTCCTCCTACCTAGTTTGTGTGTCTGTGTCTCTGTCTTGTGTGTGTCATTCAATCCGAAGCCCTCTGCCGATCCGGACTCGGTCAATGAACATAGCCAGGATGTTTACAGCTGGAGGTTCCCCCCAAGATTGGAAAGAGAGGACTTGCTGACAGATCGCCTGGGAAGGCCAGTGGGCAAACGTAAGTATTTGGGTGGATTGGACAAATGGGTGCTTCAGGCTCTCATGATCTTTTACAGATTGATTGGTAACCGTACTTAAGAAACAGGATAGCTAGAGATTTCTGTCAATATCTAATCATTTATGTGTGCTCTTTCTGATTTTTGATGTAGGCACTCAGAGCTTTAAGTTTCCCTCTTAGGACTTCTTTTAAAGTGTCCCAAAAGTTTTGTTGTGCTGTCCAAAAAACTTTTATTTCTTTCTTAATTTCTCTTTTGACTCATTCATCATTCAGGAGTGTGTGTTTAGTCTCCATGAGCTCGTGAAATTAATAAGGCTTCTTTCAGTGTTTATGTTAAGTTTTATTGCATTGAGGTCTAAGACAATGCATGGAATTATTTCAGTATTTTGGGATTTGATGAGGTTATTTTGTGCCCCAGTATATGGTCAGTTTTGGAGAAAGTTTAACAGTGCTGAATAGAATGTGTACTCTTTGGTATTTGGATAGAATATTCAGTAGATGTCTGTTAGGTTCATTCAAAATATGGTATTCTTTAATTAAGGTGTCTCTCTGCTTATTTTCTTTCCTGTTGTACTGTCTAATGGAGTTTGAGTGTCTGGTAGAATTTTGCTGTGAATTTATCTGGGTCTCAGCTTTTATCATTCCGGAGGTTTTTGTATTATTGTTTCAAATTCTTTATACGTTATGGGTTGTCATTTTTTTTGTTTATGTTTTGAGGTGAAACATTAAAACCTGCAGGGGAGCTCATTAAGCTCAGGAAGTAAACAAGTCAAGAGCTTCAGGAAGTCCCTGAAATTGACCAAGTTCACTAATTTGACTTCTTGCCTGAATTCCTGTGCTCTGGATAGGGGTAAAAATACATTGAGCAAAATAAAGTTGAGGCCTCAGTATTTCAGAGTCTATTCAGATAGAAAAGGTTCAAAAAAAAAAAAAAACAGAAGATAAAGGCAAATGGGATCTGGGATCGAACCTCAAGAGGAGGAGGAAAGTAAAGCTAAAACTTCCACTCTGCCGGAGGACCCAGGTTTTGTGGTACCTAAAATCAAGCAGTTATTTAAGAGTCTTTATATCCCAAAGAAAGAGAGGAGAGAGAGGAGGAAGCTGTTAGATATCTGAGAAAGGAGGATTTTCCACCATTTATTGCCTGGCAAAGCCCAAGGCTGAGCTGAAGGAATAATATTTAGAAGAAATGTGGCATTTACAGGGCATGGTTGAATCTCTGTATATATTATGCACATAAAAGAGAAAACTATATGTAATCTTAAAATTTCTAGTCAAGGTTCATTCAGGAATGTTTTGTCTTCGCCCAAGTTTTAGCTTCATAGGATACAGTAATTAAAAGTACCAGATTGGTGGAAGTTCATGCAGTAACTACTGTGTCTCAAATTATGATTGCTTCTCCCTTTAACCTGTATGGATAGATTAGTGGCCTCTTACTGTTAACAAAATTCAGGCCACAGAGCAGTTCAAGAACAGCTAGAAAATGGTTATACAAAGGCTTCTAATTCACCAATTTTTGTCATAAAAAAGTCAGAAAAATAGAGGTTATAAGATCTTAGAAAGGTTAATAAAACAATAGAACTTTTAAAAATCAATTACAAAAAATAATGGCCCAAACCCAATATTAATATGGGGAAGAGGGCATGTTTGTTTTTCCACAGGACTCTGAGAATGCCAGGTGGCTGCCAGAAAGGTTGGTCCGGTTTGCAGGGACTGAACAAGGGAAGAGTGACATTGCTGTTGCTGTGGAATCAGTTCCTGATGACACATGGAGAGCTGTATTGGACTTATGTGATAAATTCAACTATGCTACATCTAGCCATGTAGGAAGAAAAAGAGATTGCAGTGATGGTGAATGATACTCAACTGACGGGACATCATTACATGGGAAGAATATCAGTAAACAAGGATTCTACTGTGGGGAATGCTGATGAATGAGAAAAAGGACTAAGTGCAGAACTTTGGTGAGCAGATGACAGTTTCCCACAGACTTATATAGAGAAACAGGCAGCCATGGACAAAGTCAAGGACGAGTGATAGCTTGCATAAGTCAACACTATGTACGTTTGGACAGTTAAATATTGCTCATAATGGTACCAGGTTTGATGTTTTCTGTATTCAATGTATTTCTTGTGTTTCAGTGTAACTTGTTTAATTGCATTTCAGTCATTCCTGTGAGAATGAAAGTTATGGTATTTTAGATTATAATTTCCGTAAATGTTATGAAACCTTAGTATGTGGATTGAGGATGTAAGAGCAAGCCTTTGTTACATTACTGGAATAATTACTGTGATGCCTGATTCTAAGGATGCTAGGTTGTGACTCGCTAGCATCTAGTCCAGAATTTTCTGACTTTCATAAATGAGTAGCCAGACATGGGTAAGCCCAAGGGTGTGTCTGTCAACCTAAGACAAGGAATCAGCCTCTGTGGCCAGAGATTGTGGCTGATTTGCCAATGACGGGTAAGACAGGCACTGACGTCCTTGGCAACCTAAGACAGACGCTCATTTATATAAGAGAAAACGAGGAGATGTAGGGTCTGGCCCCCCTGCATTCCCTTCTCTCTAAGTGCTAGGCTCTTGGGAAAGAGCTAGTCGGATCTTGTCAGTTGCAGTTCTGAAGTAAACAACTTGACCTTTAAGCTAGCTCGACCACAACTTCCTTCTTCTTGTTTACAGCTGTGTGTCATCAATAGAGGAACCTCCTGCAAAGCCCTGCCCTCAGGGTATATAAGGCTTGCTGCTGCTCAATAAAGTCAGTCAGTCATTCTCCTTTCCTCCTACCTAGTGTGTGTGTCTGTGTCTCTGTCTTGTGTGTGTCATTCAATGCGCAGCCCTCCGCCGATCCGGACTCAGTCAATGAACGTAGCCAGGGCACTACAGATGATGGCATCAATGGCAGCAATAGGATAGATATTCACACCAGCCAGGTGTAGAGGGCCTCGAAAAGCCGCCAAGCCCTTTAATAATGAGGCCCCTCCGAGAAAGGACCAGCTACTCAGGAAGATTGCCTTCTCCTCTCCATGAATGCTTCTGAGAAACACCCTCCCTGATCCACCGCTAGGCTTGTCTTTTCGTTAATTCCAGATATGAACAAGTTGATCACCAAGATCACAAAAAATGTTAAGTACTTTCCTACAAATCACAGAATACAAAGACAATCCAATAAAGAAAAAAGAATTGGTATTCATACACATCTTTGTAACTGCTAGAACATGGAATTGATTGCACCTTTGGACAGTTCTACAAAACTGTTATTAACATAAAAATTGTCCATGTTGGTGATGGAAAGGCGGTTCAGCAGACACGGAACTCATCTTCTTTTCCAGCACCCACCTCAGGGGTGACACGACCATCAGAGACACCATATCCAGGGTCTCTGATGCACCCTTCTGCCCTTTGCAAGCAGATTGTGCACACACACACTCGTGCAGACATGCACACAATCACATAAGTAAAAATTAAGTGATGTTAAGAATTTCTCATTCATGACTTATATTTTATGTGCATGAGTGTATTGCCTGCATGTATGTAAGTGCACCCATGTCATACAGTGCCTGTGGAAATCAGATGAGGTCATCAAATCCCTCTGGAATTGTAGTTATTGATAACTGTTAGTTACGAGGTGGGTGCTGGGGATCAAACTCAGGTCATTGCATGAACAGCCACTACTGAGCCATCTTTTCAGCCCCCAAATAAAATCTTTTAACATATAAATATACACCCATGCATCTAAGTATATACAAAGCAAATATTAACATAGATAGAACATTCATATGTAAGATACCAATAACTTTATACATATGCAATGTGTATGTTTAGTTGACATATAACTGACACCTGTGTTTTTCTTTGATGTTATAAACAGATGTAGGTAAAACCAGCATTAATATAAGCAAGAGAAATTCAAATCATCTCCCAAACAGTGATATGGAGGCTTTTCTCTTCAGAAATAATTACTTTGTAAAGAAAGCCTCAAGGTCTCAAGGACCCTCCACATTTCCATTTCCATCTTGAGCAGAAGTTCAAGAAACAACACTTGAATGCTGCTTTCAGAAAAATAGTTAACTTCCAGACATGTGGAGAGATTTTTTTTACTGTGCAAGAGAATATTTTAGATTTCCATCTGCTGTATAAACAAATATTTCAGAACATTCCTTCATGTGGCGTATATGGATATTATGTGATTTCCCCCACACACACTAGAAATAAAGCAATGGTGTGTATTCAAACAATGAGAAACTGAAATTTATACAATGTATCTTGTCTGACTCAAGGAAATGTTACTTGATGACTTCTGAGAAATGTTGCTATATGGGTTCGATAACAAGACTGTTTCAAGGAAGACTAATATTCTGGGCAGGCGAGATGGTGCAATCATTATTAATGTTTCTCTCTCCCTCAGAGGATCTGTGTTTGATGTCTAGCACTTAGTTTGGGCAGCGCAGAATGTCCTGTAACTGCAGCTCCAGGGCCTGTGACATGCTCTTGGTGTCTGTGGATCCATGTTTGCACATGTACATACAGAATCACACACAAGAAGAAGATTCCCCATTTAGCAGTGACCGTAGCTCCACACTTAGTAGGTCCTTTTCTGGCACAAGATCAATTTGGCACTTGACGCATGTTTCAGTATCCATCACTCAGCACTTTCAAGCTTTGCTTCATAAATGTGTAACATTATTACATCAAAGTTCCCATAATGGGATCCACACACGCACTGACCGCTGTCATTTGAACTGGCATGCTGCCCTGAAGCCTGCAAAGGCTTAGCCCTGCCTTCCTGTTTCTATTAGGAAGGGAGGGGTGGGGTCTGTCAGGAGGAAGTGAGGTCATCAAAGATGTGTCAGAACTCGAGCCATCTCTCTCTCTCTGGTTTTCTCTTCCTGTTTTTTTCTTATCTCTTTCTCTCTGTGCCATTCCTCACCTTTTTCTCCTAAATTATCCTTTTTGTTTTTTTTTCTCAATTTTCTTTTTCCTCTCTTCTCCATCACAAGCTTTTTCTCCATCTTAATTTCTCTCTCTCCTCTTCCTCTTCCTCTGTCTCTTTCTCTGCCTGTTTCTGCCTCTGTCTCTACGTCCATTCTTCCCAACCACTAAGAGAGTAACATCGAACACCATAACTGTAAAGTACTTAACACCTAACACCATAACTGTAACAGAGAAAATGAACCACAGACTTCAAGTTCCAAAACCATGGGCCAAATGACAGCTTTTGTCTTTGCCACTGGGGTGTGATGTTCTTGTGAATCAGATAATCTGACAGCAACCAGTGATTCCAGAAGATGCTTATTGCATAGCACCTGCCATGTTTATGACAACATAACCTTTGATTATCAGTGGCCTCTGTAATCTGCTTTCCTTCCACATGAGGTGTTATTATTAGAGCCTGATTCTTTACTATTTATCATTATTATTATTATTATTATTATTATTACATGCATGAGTGTGTTGTCTGTGTTATGTGATGTCCACGGAGGTCAGAGGAGGATGTTGGATCCCCCTGAAACTGGAGTCACAGAAGGTACTTAGCTGCCATGTGAGTGCTGGGAATTGAACCGGGTCCTCTGCAAGAGCAGCCAGTGCTCTGGACAACTGAGCAATCTTTGGGCTCTTCAGTGCCCAAAGTTTTTGTGAAGCAAGCTTCCATGAAGTGTCCAAACCATCCTGAGAATGACCGCAATGGAGAAATCGTGTGTAACTCCTGCAGGAGGCAGGTGTATCACAGAGATCCACCTGATTGGATTGGGAATCCGCTGACACACAGGCTACTGGACACTCCTGTGAGGGATTTTTCTGGATCAGACTCCTTAGGGTGGGCAGACCTCACCTCAATGTGGCTTTGTCAACAGGAAGCCTTGTGTTCAGTCTGTCTGTCATCTTCAGTCTCGCTCCCCGGGAAATTCATGGAGTCTGCTTCAGCTGCTGCTCCAACACCTCTCGCATATCAGTACCCAACTTCTTCACCTTTTCAACCCAGACTGAAGACCAGCTGCTTTGCAGAAATTCTCCAGGCCTTCGGCGTAGTAAAGAGAAATGTTGAGACACCCAGCCTCTGGGACTGGACAGATACTCAGTTCTCAGATTGTTTAGTCTGTGCTTAAGTATCCAGAGCCTGTGTGCATAGTTCATAATAAATTCCCTTTATATACATACAATCATTCTAGTGCCTTTGATCCTGTTAAAGACCATAAATAACCGATACAGAAATTGTAGACACATCTATGCACGGTTCAAATTGGTGTGCCAATAACTTTACTGAGATTATTTTCAGGAGTGTGGGTGAGGGTTTATTTAGAGGGGCAGAGCTGACTGAAAGAGATCTGTATCACCCAAAGCCCACCCCAGCATGGATGATGCTCAGGAAACCGGGAAACCTGGAGCTCATTGCACAACTTGCAGGCAGTTTGGCGCTTAGGAGAGTCTCTCTTAGCGACTCTTCTTGCTTATTGAGCCGGGGTTGCTCAGAGACCTATAACACCTGGCCAGTTTCAGAAACATCCTTAGACCTATGATTTACCTACTTCCTGAGTCATCAGCACCCTTATTTAAAGACTTCCTGGCTTTTAGGAGGAAGTTTGAAGACACAGTGTTTCACCTTCCTTTAGAATATCCTGAGACTCAATGAGCTTCCATTGTAGCTGGATGTGTGAACCTGGAGGAAATCGCTATTCAACAGACAGAAGGCACCCTGGACAAACCGCTGCATTGTTTGAGAAATCCACTTGGGTTCAATGACTTCTTCTCAGATAGCACAGTGCAGATACACTATCCTTGAAGCCAATGTCTCTAGTGTGATCCCTGTAACACTTAATATTTTATTTATATTTTAAGTGTATGGATGTTTTGTCTGCACCTATGTATGTATGTGCCAGTACCTGTGCAATGCCTGAGGCGGCCAGAAGCGAGCGACAGGTCTCAGGTAAGTGGAGTTTCAGAGGGTTGTTAGGGACCCTGTAGGTGCTGGGATCTGAATTCCAGTCCTCTGCAAGAGCAGCGGGTGGGTGCTCTAAACCACTGAGCCACGCATCCAGCCCAGTTGTCATAGCTGACAGGATGTAGGACTGGGAAAAACTGATGATGAATTTTCTCTTCACATAGCAATAGCATCTTACAGCACCAGGAAACATAGTCAGGAGGGATGAGGCTTTAAAGTTTGCACCGGCTTGATTTCTACTTCTTTCTTTTAGAACTTGTGGTTTTTAGCATCTGTTTCTTTCTAAATACTAGAGGAAGATCAGAAATTTGTCAGTCTTACATTAGACATATTTAAGGCAATTTGTATGTTTGTGTGTCTGTGTGTGGCAGGGGAGAGGGTATTACATGTTGCCCTTGAACAAAATTAAATGTTGGAAACCCATTGTTGTCTACACACAGGCACATAAATAAAAAGAACTAAATTTATGTCTTTTTTTAAAAAGAGGGGGAAAAAAAAAACGGCAGAAGGAACAGGAGCTGTTTAACACTCAGGGGCCTGAACAGAAAAAAAAATTTTTTTCTTCAGAGTAGCCCAGCTCTCTCTGAGCTGAGGACAGGTTTGATCAGTCAGTTGCACACTCCACAGCTCCTCAAGCAAAAATTTTGACTTTCCAAGGCTGACCAGAAGGTCAGTCTTGAAATGCAAATACCAGGAGCTCATTTTGAATATTTATCATCGTTTATTCTAGAATATTTATAGCTCCTATCAGAATACCAGGAGGAGTTCCATAAATCCTTCTCAGGCTGAAGGCCTTCCCCTGACACCTCGCCCACACACACACTGCTTTCAGAGATGGCCCAGGAGAAAAATGACTCTCTTTATAATGACAATCCATCAATGGAATGGGACCTGGAACTTTCTCTTCGGTATTTAGGCCAGCGTTTCTATCAAGAAAGCGTAAAAATGAAAAGAACTCCGAAACTGAATTTTCTCAAAAGAGTCACCTGGGGTCCTTGATCACTGGAGACTATGGGAAATTATCAAAGTGGTGAAGAGACTTTGAACTGCCCCAGTAGCTTCATATAAGAGGGAATCACAGGGTACTATAAATAAGCATTTAATTTCGTTCCAGGTGCAGCATGCATGGCAATTAAAGTTCCTTTCATCAGGCTGCAGGCTTGCTCTTTGCAGAGTAAGTTTTCCAAATACTCTAAAACAAACACATCCCGCAGTTTTGTATGCAAATGTATACTAAGATACACATATTCACAGTTTCAAGCATTGCAAATTCATCCATCAGATTCCTGCCTGCCACTTCTAATGCATGTGTTACCCTGCGGATTTTCTTGTAATTAATTTAACATCTTGAACAGATGGACACGACTGCCTTCACACGGTACATATAGAAAAATGCAAGCGAATGTTTAAAAATGTCCAGCAGTATACGGAGATAATATTTACCTTGCAGGTCCTTAACTGTCTAGTTCTGGGGACCAGAGCGCCGGCTCAGGAGGTAGCATGCAGTGCTGTTGAAGAGTGACCAAATTTACTTTCCAGAACCCGTGTTCAATAGGTCACAAACCCCTGGATTCTAGCTCCAGAGGTTCCAACACCCTCTTCTAAGGTTTTAGGCCTTTCCTGTTTAATATGGCTTTTGTGCTCTAAGTATGGCTACTAAGCATCTTTTTGGTCATGAAATAAAATACAGAGCTCTCCATAAATTTTAACCAGTTGCCCAAGGTTTTAAATCAGCAGTGTCAGTGTTGAATTTAACTTCGAACTTCATGTTAGTATTTTAAGAGAGGATGTAATCTTCAGGGCTGAAGACACAGCTCAGCAGTTAAAAGCCCGAGTTACTCTGATGGAGGACACAGGTTCAGTTCCCACTGTCCACATGGTGGCTAAAACCATTTTAAGTCCAGTTCCCAGGGGTCTGACACCTTCTGATCACCACAGGCATTACATACAGGTGCACTTACATACATGCAGGCAATAATCTCATACACATGAAATAAAATAATATACAAAATATTTTAAAAACGTAATGTTTAATAAATGGAAAGGGTGTTTATGAGTCTCTATGTTTTAAGTGAACTCAGTGTCGGAGGAAATAAATATATTAGAAATTGGCATATCAATTAGTCCCTGAGTACTGAGGTGAAACGTTTCATTGGGGAAGAACTCTCTATGAGATGCCAGAGGTTCCTGATGATGCAGATTACAAATAATTGGTGGGTGTCAGGAAGTCCCTGAAATCTACAGATAAAGTACCGCTCTGAACTCAAGGTCATAAGAAGGTCTTCCAAGGTTAGATGAGTCTTCAGAGTATGTGCTGCTGTGCTCCTGGGTTCCAGCTTTATCCAGGCATCATCCATGCCTCTGGGGTGCTGCTGCTGTTAAATGGAACCCTAACAAACTTGTGGGTTCCTCCAGTGTAGGCTCCGTTTCAATTACTGTCGGTTTCGTTCTAAGCTGGGGGAAATTAAAGGAAACCGTTACACAACAAGGCTAAGGTCATAATAAGTGGAAACAGGACATTCCCAGGATAGACTCAGGTACAGTTGTAGCGCAGGCTGCTACAAGTAGAGGTCCCACCGAAATATCTGGAAAGAAGGAAGATGCTGAAGGAATGCCCAGGAGGCTGGCCAGCACTTCAAATTAAAGTAAGGGGCAAATTTAAGTGGAGCAATGGGCTCTCATGGTCTGCTTGACAGATCTATTGCTTTCAGTTTTGCGGAGACAGGGCACTAGCATGAAGCATAAGGCTGCCTGGGATTTTATTTTTTAAAAAAGGATTTTATAAAAAGTAAGGAGGAACAGATGACTAAATAAATCAGTACCCTAAAGAGAAAACTTAAAAGATGGTCTCTGGAACTGGGACCACCTCCTCTGAACCCTGACTTTAACACCCTCTGCCCCCTATGGAGAGGAGGGTCCTTTAAAAGGAGGAGCATGTATTAAATAATTAGTTTGTAAGTTGTAATGATGTAGACCCATAAGTTTATAGATATGATTTTATGTGTTAGATAGATAATTAGTTTGTATTCATGGACATGAGAAGCATGTGCTAAGTGATTAAGTCTTGTAAGTTTACTAGTTTGTGGGTGTGATAGTGTGGGCCCATGGTTTTATATGTATGGAGTATGTGTGGTGGGCGATTGGCTTATAAGTAGTGCTTGATTGTTTTTTACCTAATGTGGTAGCCTAGTGGAAGAATGAGATCTTTCCTGGTACTGGTAGCAGGTAGCAGAAAGTTCCCTGAAGTATGAAATTAAAAAATAAAATAAAAATAAAGTAGGAAGAATACTTCGGGATTGTGATGTTCATGGACCAAGTGGGGTCCCGGTGGCTACCTTTAGTTTTGGGGCTTTAATTAGGAATAGTTTATATCTTAGACAAGATATTAAAAAAAAGAGCAAATTCAAATGGGATCTGGGATCGAACCTCAAGTGGGGGAGGAAAGTAAAGCTAAACCTTCCACTCTGCCGGAGGAGCCAGCTTTTGTGGAAAATCAAGCAGTTATTCAAGAGTCTTTAGATCCCAAAGAAAAAGTGGAGAGAGAGAAAAAAACAGCTAGATATCTGAGAGAGGAGGATTTTTCACCATTTGTTGCCTAAACAAAGCCTAAGGCTGAGCCAAAGGACAAATACATTCTCCTACAGCAGCTCATTGTCAAGGAGGCTAGAGCCTGGAACATCAAAGGACCATGATCACAGGGTTTGTTAATTACTCTCCACACCTTGCCCTAGGGTGTTTTGCTTTCCGAAACAACTCAGCTTTTTTTTTTCCTTTTTTTTTTTGCAGTCTGTACTTTGCTAAACGAAGGAAATACCTCATTGTTAGTGTGCTTACCTAGCATACATAAGGCTGTGGGCTCAATTTTCACGCACATCTTATTTGCAAGCACAATTGATCCTTTCCCAATCAAACAGCTGGTTTTAGCTGTAGTATTGTATTTTGCTACACAGCAAAAATGATTGCAACAGAAATAATACAAGTGTTTCCATTTCTACTGGTAGTTAATGAACTCAGCAACTCTTCTGAACCATGTAAACTGAGTTAAAGCAAAACAGACATTTTTGTATCTGTGTGTAAATCATATTGATAACACTGAGAGGTTGACTCTGGAGCTGGATTGGCCATCTCACTTCAGACTCAATCCTGTTTCAGGATGTTCTTTAAGACTTACACGGGCTGAGACTGGCCACCTGACCCTGTGACAAGTAAAAAGGAGAACAAAACAGCCTCAGAGTAAGGACATTGTACTGTTGAGAGTAACTGAGGAATAAATTAATTTTAACAGAGATAGTTATTCATTTTATGGTGTAATATGTTTATAGCAAAACTAGCTCACAAAATACAGAATTTTGTGAGCTAGTTTTGCTATAGTCACTATACAAAAAGTCACTAATACAATTTACAGTTCTTGAAAAAGATAAATGGCAACCTCTAGTTAAAAACTTCTCAGTTAATAATTATGCTAAAAATTGTAAGCTTCAATTTGATAATATGTTCCCAAGAAACTGTTTTGGGTATGGACAACCAGAACATCAAGTGAAGCAATGTCTTAATAAACAAAGTGCCAATGCTCTAAAAATGAGTCAGGCTTGTGTACCAGATGTACAAGGGGAAAACATTGGATCTTCACCTGAGTTGAATCCTTCACCACAGCCAATCCTCCTATTCAGCTGTATGTAATTTTTCCAAATTTAATTTTTTAATATTATTACATCTCATGGTACTAAGAAAATGAAAAGGTAAAAGACGATGTTAAAAAGATATGAAAATGGAGATATTTTAAATGAAAAAAATCTATAAAAGTGATTAAAAATCTAAGTCTATATGTTATGGTATATAAAAAATAAAAGAAAATTATGCACATGTAATCTTAAAATTTCTAAGGTAATAGTTCAAATAGTCTAAAGAACAAAATATATGTCTAGTCAAGGTCAATTCAAGAATGTTTGGTCTTTTAGGAAGAAGCAGTGCTACTATGAAAGGGATTATGGTAGCCCCAGGAATTATTGATGCAGATTTTAAAGGAGAGATAAAAATCATGACTCATTCTCCTGATGGGATATCTATGATTAAAGAAGGTCAAAGACTCACTCAGTTAGTATTACTCCCTCAAATTACTACTAAAAGTACAGTAAAAAACCCTAAAAGAGGTGATGCGGGTTTGGGTCCTCAGATGCTTATTGGATACAGGCTATAGGAGCCAAAAACCCTGAGCTATACATTGTCCATCAATGGGAAAAAATTTCAAGGCCTATTAGATACTAGAGCTGACGTTTCAGTGCTCACTGCTAACCAATGGCCCTCATTATTTTAGATTTAAAATAGTATTTATACTATTCCTCTTGCACCTCAAGATTGTAAAAAATTTGCATTTAGTGTCAATGGAAAGGACTACCACAGAGTATGACAAACAGCCCCACCCTGTGTCAAAAATTTGTGCCTCAAGCAGTTGCAGAAACTAGACAAGCTTGTTTTCAAGTGCATATGGCTCACTATATGGATGATGTACCTTTGGCTCATAAGCAGGAGGGAATTTTAGTTGCAGCCTATGCTCATTTACAACAGGCTCTGAAAGAACAAGGGCTAATTATAGCTCCTAAAAAGTACAAACAAAATTTCCATATTCATATTTGAGTCATAAGTTATATCCTAAAACAATTTTACCCCAAAAAATTCAGATTAGGAAAGATGGGTTAAAAACTTTGAATGACTTCAAAAAATTGTTGGGAGATATTAATTGGCTTAGACCTCACTTAAAAATTGCTACAGGAGAACTGAAGCCTCTCTTTGACCATTCACCTCAACTGCTTATGCTGCTGAGGATTGATACCATTCCAGTCAGTGAACAGTTTGTGTTCTGTGACTGACAACTTTCCTTTCCTGTTTTTCCAGAGATTTATTTAGCCATATTTGAAAGTAAAGTTAGATAATTTAAAGAATTCTCTTAATCCCTGTGTTTAATCTGTGATATGATACTTTGTAAGGAAAGTATATCCCTTTAGTCATGAAGGCATAAACAGGACTCTACCCCCAAATTTCCTTCAGGTTATTTTAGTTGTGAACTTTTCTTAAAGATTAGGCTAGAAGTTAACCTATGGTCTACATATGTAGAAGTTTAATCTTTTCAGTGTTTCAGTTTTATATGTGTTTAAATAGGTTTTTAAGATTAAAAGCATCCAAGTAGCTCATTGTTGTGGATGTTCAAGAATGTAGTTTTCTCCTTACCTGTGGTGATGACTCCATTGGCTACATCATAATGAATGGAATCATGACAAGAACACATGGCAAAACTGAAAACCAGATAGAACAGGAACAGACCATCCTGTTCATTCATTGTAACAATATTTTTCTTGGAAGCTAAATGAGGTCCTATGGGAACTGTATTAATCTCCTTAAGAGCAGTGCCTTGTGACTGAGTCATCTTGAAGAGCATATGCTAGAGATCCCACTGTCTCCAGCATTACCATTGCAAGCTTGGAGCATCTAACACATGAAGTACTGGTGTCAGTCTTTTTGTGAAGTATTGAAAAGTATATTGTTGGATACTTTTCACAGTCATTGACTACACTATTACTTTACAAAAATAATTTTATTGTTTCTTGAGTACTTTCTCTTTATTTTTTAAATTTTAGGTTTTTATTTTTATTTTGTGTATATGAGCATTTTAACTACATGTATGAAAGTGCATTATGTGTATACAGTACCCTCAGAGGCAAGAGGAGGGGGTCTGATTCTGTAAAACTGGACTTGGGAGTGGCTAACTGCCAGGTGGGTGCTGGGAACTGAGTCTGGGTGCCACGTAAGGCAGCCTGTGCTCTTGACTGCTGAGCCAGCTTTCCAGCCTGAGTACCTCCTTTT
Source organism: Eospalax fontanierii (assembly GCA_035773235.1). Taxonomy (NCBI): domain Eukaryota; kingdom Metazoa; phylum Chordata; class Mammalia; order Rodentia; family Spalacidae; genus Eospalax; species Eospalax fontanierii. Next base: position 924,336 of record CM069525.1, on the reverse strand, counting down.
TAAGGTAAACCTCTGTGATTTACACATTCTTCAGGATTTTGCCTATGATTAGAATTTGGCATCAGTGTTTGGCTGCTTATGTTGGTGCATTGTCTGTGGATGCATTTTCATTTATTTTTATTTGGATGATAAGCTGGAAGATTTCTGTCTGATAACCTGACATGCCAAAAATACTAAGAATCATTTGAAACATAACAATTCTTGAAAAAAAAATCTTAAATCATATTTTCCTAGAGTTTCTATTATGCTTAGTACATGCATTGTTAGTTGCTTTGCACTGTAAAACAAAAGTTCATCTAATGGCACCAGAGTAGCATCTTTTAGAATAGTCTTTTTTAAAATTTTATTTTAAATAAATCATTCCTGTAATAAAATCTGTCTTTGATGGAATAGGCTGACTTATGTATATGCTTTAGCTCCTAGGTTACATATTTTTACGCCTGTATTTTAAAAAGGTGATCCAGATCCTAAATTAGCTAGAGGCTTGACAGAGGAGGCCAAAAAGGCATTGTCTCAAATAAAACAAGCTATTAAAAATCAACAAATACAGTATATAGATTATAGCCAAGAGTGGAAAACATATGTTTTGGCTACTGTTCATACTCCAACTACAGTTTTATGACAGAAAGGGCCTTTGCTATGTTTGCATTTACCTGTATCGCCTACTAAAATTTTGACTCCTTATTATGAAGCTATGGCGAGTTTAATTCAAATAACTCGAATTAAATCTTTAAAATATTTTTTTAAAAAACTAATGTGATAGGACTTCCATTTACAAAACAACAGTTAGATTGGTTATTTCAAAATGCAGATTTTTGGGCCATAGCTTTTGCCCATTATTCAGGCATTATTGATGATCATTATCCAAAAAACAAGTTATTTTTTTATTTTTCCAAAAATTATAAAACAAGAACCTATTAAGGATGCTTCAATGATAGATCACCACAGAATTCCTTAAGTCACGTTCTTTTCATTTTAAATTTCCTCAATTTGCATAAGCAAGGCTACTCTGCAGCAGACAAAATGCTGCATTCCAAGACTTTAGATACCTATGTACAAGTAAAATGAAAGAATCTGATTAATGGGAAATGGCATGGCCCAGACCCAGTATTAATATGGGGAAGAGGGCTTGTTCGTGTTTTTCTGCAGGATGCTGAGAATGGCAGGTGGCTGCCAGAAAGGCTGGTCCAGTTCGCAGGGACTAAACAAGGGAAGAATGATGTTGCTGTTGTTGTGGAATTAGTTCCTGATGACACATGGAGAGCTGTATTGGACTCAACTGATGGTACACATGGGAAGAATAACAGTAAATCAGGATTCTACTGCAGGGAATGCTGATAAAAAAGGAAAAAAAGGACTAAGTGCAGGACTTTGTTGATCAGATGACAGTTTCCCACAAACTTATATAGGGAAACAGGCAGCAGCCATGGATAGAGTTAAGGACGAGTGATAGCTTGCATAAGTCAACCCTATGTACGTTTGATTGGGCAGTTAAATATCACTCATAATGGTATCAGATTTGATGTTTCCTGTGTTTAATGTATTTCTTGTGTTTCAATGTAACTTGATTAATTGCATTTCCATCATTCCCATAAAAATGAAAGTTATGGTATTTCAACAATTTTCACTTATTATGATTTCTGTAAATGTTACAAAACCTTAGTATATGGATTGAGGACATAAGAGTAAGCCTTTGCTACATTACTGGAATAATTACCATGATGCCTGATTCCCCTGGATTTGCCCCTGTATTCCCTCCCTTTATATGTTCAGAGTTTATTCCTAAGAGTGCTGGGTTGTGACTCGCTAACCTCTGGTTCAGTTGCATGGCCTCTGGTCAGTTGAATGGCCTCTCGGTCCTAAGCTCATCACATTGCATTACAACTGCCTGAATTCACTGACCTATGTGAAATGAGTAGCCAGAGATGGGTAAACACAAGAAGGTGTCCGCTGACCTAAGACAGGGAATCAGCCTCTATGGCCAGATGTTGTGGCTGGTTTTCCAATGACGGGTAAGATGGATACTAACGTCCTTGGTAACCTAAGACAGGCGCTCATTTACTAAAAGACAAAGGGGGACATGTAGGGCCTTTCTCCATGCTAGCTCCCTGATCAGGAACTAGCTTCAGCACATCAGCTGCAGTTTCTATGAGAACAACTTCTGCAGTTTCTATAAGAACAGCTTGACCTGTACAACCTGACCTTTAGAGGCCTAACCACAGACCCTTAGATGCCAAACTTAATTGTTCTGAACCAGGTACCATCACATACCAAGACATTCCTTGGGAATCTGAACTTTTTACCCCCTACCAATTTCCCCTGGAATTTTCTGCTATTAATCACTTGCATTTGCTGGGTGTATAGATGTGTGCACGCTGCCTGAATAAATCAGAAGCTTCTCCACCATTTTTGGTGTCTGTGTTGTGTGTGTCTTATGTGTCTTGTGTGTCTCGCTGGATAGACTCGGGTACAGTTGTAGCGCAGGCCGCTATAGATACGGGGCAAGCAGCAGTAGCGCCCACATTGTCTTTAATTTGTTGTAATTACCTTAAATTGACATTATTGTCAGATTTCAGACTTGGTTTACAGTGGAGAAAACTTTTAAGTGCTGATATGACCAAAAAATTTTAATATTAACAATGCACACATATCTGAAAATGCAAATTCTCATTTCCGTTCCCAAATGGGATGCTGACAGTCCCGAATGTGCAGTGTGATTTCACAGTATAATCCCTTCTGGAAGCACCTTTGTGTATGGAGAAACGACAGTCTTCCTTGTGGCTCTGAGGCTAATTTCAGTTCTGCCTTTTTTGACTTTTCTGCCTGTGCTGATTACATTTCCTTAAGGAAGGCATCTCCAGACTCTGAGCTAAGTGGCTTTCTTTTCCAAACATAACACACAGCACACATACGCAGAATGGATGGACACAGGAATCGTTTTCCGTTATTATCTTACTCAGACTCTGTGTTCTGTGGGATTAGTCATGCTCTTCATTTGTTTATAAAATATTTATTTTTCTTTTGTGTGATGAGTGCATTGCCCACATGTGTGTACCTGCACCCATGTCCTGAAGTGCAGAAGCAGGTCAGAAGACTGCTTCGGATCACACAGAACTGGAGTTATGCGTGGTTGGTAACTGCCACATGGGTGCTAGCCACTGAAATTAAGTCCTCTGCAAGCACAGCCAGTGATCTTAACTGCTGAGCCATCTCTCCAGCCCTATATGTTGACTTTCTTTTAAAATGCAAATACTGACATTTAACCCAACAAGCTTTCAGTTACATTGTGAAGGTCTTTTTTCACTGACTCTGAAAGATCTCCCAGAGGCTCAAGTTCGCTGAATGCTTGGTCCCTCAAAGATGGTGCTGTTTTTGAAGATTGTGGAGTATTGAGGAAGGAAGTGGGTGATCCCACTTCCTGGAAAACCACCAGCCAGAATCCTGCTTCTGCCACCTTGCCATTCCTCCCAGGGGTCCAGCCCTTCCAGTCATGATGGACTGTGTTGTATCCTTCTGATGGTGTAAAGCCAAGAAAAACCATATCTCCCCCAAGTTGCTTTTGTTTGTATTTTACAACAGCCAAAAAAAATTCACTGAAGCAAGATCTGATTAGACAATTGTTGGGCCTTAAGAAATCCTAATTGTCTGGCTGGCACCTTGTGGCCTGGGCAAGATGGCGCTGAGAGGAGCTAAAACAAAAACTAGCCAGAAGAGATAGGCACATACCACACATACCATGATAATTAGGTGAACTAGGGTCTTAAGTGCCATTGGAGGAAAATTACCTCCTCCCTCGTGAACAGCACGTGGACAGTAATAGCCTCTATGTAAAGTAAAAAGCATGATCAGAGTGACCTGTAAAGTGATTGGTAGAAACTTCCTGCTGTATGCTAATACCTGTAACTCTAAAGCTTTATAGTGTGTCTGATAAGTTCAGTAAACGGCTCCCTGCGGTACCATTGAAGAAGTCACATCATTAAAGCTATATCATCATAAGAACTGACTAGTTGCACGCTTCTTTGGTCAAGACGGGGACCCCAGTCGTGCCCGAGAGTCTTCTGGAGCAGGCCAGGAGGCTGAGAACAGGCAGGCCGCAGCACCCAACGTCCCTTTGTTTCCCCGTGATGGCCCTCTCTTACTGCGGGGAGGGGGCTGGGGCAATCCAAGGGAAGTGGGACATGAGACTGGTGCTGGATCCCCCTCGCAGTTCTTTCCTGCTGGCCGGGAGACAGAGGACCTGGTGAGGGGGTGTGCCTGCTGGTGCCTGTTGCTCCGCCGCGAGAGAGAGCGACAGACAATGTATGGTTTCTTAAACACACTGAAGCCACAAGTGCCCAGTAAAGACAATGAAGGGTCATCCACCTCTTCCTTCATTCCATTGAGAATACATATTTGAAACAAACCACCATCATCTGGATGGGTAGTGTCCCGGCTCAGGAAGGTCATGTTGTAAAGGGTTCGGTTCCACATGTTGCAGTGTTTAGAGCTGGGATTTGGCAGAAGCTGATTGCATCATGGAGGACATGAGTTTAATCTGTTGATAGATTCATAATTTTATGACTGCATATGTTCATGTTTATATGTGTTCATAGGTGTTTGTGTACAGTGACACAGGCATGCATGTTCCTGATGAGACAAATCTTGTGTCTTGTTCCTCAGGTGGTATCCACTTTTTAAAGTATTATTTACATATACTAATGTGTGTGTGTGTGTGTGTGTGTGTGTGTGTGTGTGTGTGCAGGCACACATATGACATGGCCAGGGCATGGGGGGTCATAGGACAAATTTTGGGAGTAGGTTCTCACCATCTACCTGGTCAAAGCAAGGCATCTGCTGTTTCTGCCAAGCTCTACACTCCCAAGTAGCTAGCCCATGGGTTTCTGGGTATGACTCCTGTCTCAGCGTCCCAGATTGCTATGGGTCACTGGATTACATAATGAAGCAGTCATCCAAATTTCTGCATTTTCTGGGGATCGACATCAGGTCCAGTGGTTTCTGGATGAAACCCTTTGGCCTGGTGAGTTATCTCACTGTCCCTTATCTACCCTTCATGGAGACAGTTCACATGTATATGAAACTTGCTGAGTGTGCTGACAGGCCGATCAATAAGTCTCAGAGGCTGGATCTGTCTCCATCTGCCAGGTCGGAGATTTCAGGCATGAGTCCCCTTCCCTGATTTTCTTCAAGGGGTCCTCATAACTCAGACTCAAGTTCTTGTACCCGGAAGGATGGAATGGAGTGACTGAGCCAGCTCCCTACTGGGATGATTTGTGATGTGAGCAGATGGTGTGGATGGGGTAAAAACTCGGGCACTTGGGGCCTAGTTGGAGAAACTGTCTCACAGGAGGAATGTCTGTGATCACCCCTTCCTTTCTGTACTGGTGAGCAGCTTTGATGCTCCTTGCACAGTTACTACTGTAGAGCTCGGTCCCACCACCAGCCCTCAGCAATGTGTGCATTTGACTTTGGACAAAACCTCTGAAATTATGAGCCAAAGCAAACCTTTAACCACCTTCTCTCCTGTTTTGCACATCAACTAATCAGACACATAAACATATATTTATTTGACAGGTTGCTCGAGAACTGTCCTTTGAAGCTTCATGTATTTGAACATGTTGGGTCCCACTTGGTGGTGCTATTTGGGGAGATTATGGAAGCTTTAGGAACTGGAGCTTTGCTGGAGAGGGCCAGGTTTGGAAGGTTTGGACGCATGTTCTGCTTCCTGGGCTCCCTGTGGACTGCCTGACTGCAGTACATGATCATCCAGCTTCCCATGCTTGCCATGGCTGACTTGTGCAGCTTTTGCCACCCTGACCAGCTCTAGCCCTTTGGAACCATAACCCCCAATAAAGACTTTCTTCCTTACACTGATTTTGGTCACAGTATTTCATCACAGTAGCAAAAAAGTAGCTCATACAGTTTCCCTCCCGGGTCATTGCTCCAATAGTACCAACTGACTTAATTTGATTTTAGTTTCTCAAGTCTTACTGCTGCTTGATGATGTCTATTGTCCCATCCATTTTACACTAACAACAGCCATGAAAATACAGAAAGAACAGTAAAAAAATAATAATGGAGAAAACATGATCTACATTTCAACCACGTTAGCCAATCAAGAGAAAATGAAAGCGATCATTCATTATTTCAAATATAAATCCTGTTCATGGAGAACTATATGGTACTTAGGACATGTCTATGTACATTTTAGATGATTATTTTCAGAGACAGGCTCTGTATTCCCAGCTGAAGAGACTAGCCTCCATCTCACACAGATCTGCCAGCCTCTGCAGCCTGAACGCTGGGTTGAAGCTATAAGCCACCAAGCCAGGCCAGATTCCAGTATATTTTTGCATATGCTGAAAATCATAAAAATCATGTGTATTGCCTTTGTATGTTAGATGTTCCCTGTCATCCCTGCACTCAGGAAGTGCGGGCAGGAAGTTCAAAGTTAGAGACCAGTTTGGTCTACGTAGTGAGACAGTATTTCTCAATTAAAGAGGAAATGCAAAATCATTTATATCAATAGAGTAATATATGACACATGTAGTGCTTCAGTGAGGTTCAACATCAATCTCCTCATTTGATTATAGTAATAATAGTAGATATTTAATAGTTTTCTTCACTTAAACTTTGAAAAAAAGCTATCTGGGCTATAGCTGACTGGGAGGACACTCGTTTCCCATGCAGAAGACATTGGGTTCAAATCCTAGCATAAGGCAGAAAAGAACAAACATGAAAATATAAGATTTTTTAAAAGTTTGACCCTTAACTATGGGGTTGTTAATCTAATGAAGATGTGGTATAGAGATATTTCACTGGAAAATAAGATTATCTTCTGGAAACATGGTTCACCCAGGTCCCAAGGCCCACTGGCTCTGGGCCGTTTTTCTCAAGGGTGGCATTTCAGACACATGAGGCCTTAGGTGCAATGTTCACAACTGGGGGATTCGCACACCTGTTCATTGGAATGCATGAAAATAAAAACAAAAGTGAATAAAAATTCAGTGAAAAAACTGAAACTCTCTGTCACTCTTGCCAAACATCAGGATACTCGGTTTTATCTAATTTCAGAATAATGATGCCTTGATGCACCTTAAAGGAGGGTGGTCTGATGATACTGGCAATACCAAAAAATAAAATTCATGGTAGTCTATCCATTGAATAGAGATGTCAAATGTTGTTGATGAAATTGCTGCCTGTTCTCTTGAATTCTTGAAATTCCAGCCTCGATCTTTAATTGAAACATGAGCAAAGGGTTGTTTGCCCACCCCCACCAAAAAAATCTTCCTTTTTTTCTAAATGTCATTTGTGTGTGTAGGTGTGGGCAGGTAAGCCTCATAAAATATTTGAAAATCATTCTCCTAGGACATTTTGACATAGTATTTTATGATTCAGATTGAACAGGTTTAAATTTAGGAACTAAATGGCCCCTGTTTCCTAGGAACTAAATGTTTTATTTAATGAACATGTTGCTAAAATGATCACGACAAGAAAGGAATCAGCTTTAACTACGTGTAATTCAAATACTAAAGGCTGAAACTAAATACCATAAAAGACACGTGATAGAAATGAGGACTGTGGGCTGCAGAGATGGTTTGGCAGTGAAGAAAGGGGTTCACTCCCCGGCCCCCAGGTCAGAAGGCTCACAGCCTCGAGTAACTGCAGCTCAGGGGATCCAGTGTCTTCCCCTGGCCCCACACTCACATGCAGAAGCCAACACACATGCACATACAGCAAATAAAGAGCTGTAAAAACCATGGCTGCTGTCTTTACTGTGGTAAGTTCAGAGTCTTTCAATAAAGTCTATTTTACACAGTATTTAAATAAATTGTAATATACACTATGCAGGTACCAAGCCAACATCTTTTGTTGAAACAAAAGGACAAAGAGCATTAATGTATTTCCTTCACTAAGCTGTTTGAACACTTAGAATCAGGTATTTCTTTCTGATAGACCCATTGGCGATTAATAAGACTATCATCAGCATCCTTGGTCACCCTTGTCTCTGCAGGAAGTCACATTCCGATGCAAGAACATGCAGAGGCCAGAATCAAAGCTGCGTGAGTTCCTTATTTTTGAGACACAGACTTTCAAGAGACTACGGACTCACCAATTCAGCCAGCGGGCTCCCCCCTCCCCCACTCCAGCCTTCTGCAGATGGATTGTGATAATCTTCAAACAGCAGCGAGATAGCACACTTTACTGAGAACGTGATTTTTAACCCCCATGACAGTATCATCATAAACCCACTTTCCAGGGAATGGAGACATGGCTCAGTGGTTAAAGAGCCTTTTCTGCTCCCACAGAGAACCCAAGCTCTATTCCCAATGCCTACATAGGGGATCTGATGTTCTAGTCTTTCCTTCCATAAGCGTGGGTACACAACACACACAGAAAATGAAAATGAAGTAAGTTAAAAATTTCTGAGTCAAAACTCTGTGCTCAATCGTGTGTGATGTCCTAATTCAATTACAGCTCATTTGTTACAGACACAAAGGGAGCTATTTTTAATCGATTAATTTTTATGTTATGTCTGTGAGTGTTATGCCTGCATGTCGGTGAGTTCACCTGTATCATGCAGTGGACAAAGAGGCCAGAAAAGGGTGATTCAGAAGCCCTGGAACTGGGGTTGGAGATGGTTGTGAGCCAGCATGTGGGTACCAGGAACCGAACCCAAGTTAACAGTTTCCATGTGTTTCCAAAGCATATAAGAAAAGGAATTTGATAAACAAATACATGTCCCCGTGCTGTGCTTCTGACTCGGACCTTGATGTTTTTCATTGTGCTTTTTACATGTATGAATTGTTTGGGGGTGCCATTGTGCGCACCTGTGCACAGGCCATGGTGGAGGTCAGATGACAGCTTGTAGGACCTGATTCTCTTCAGGCATCAGGGAAAGAGCTCAGATCTTCTGGTTTAGCTGCAAGCCACCTTACCTGCTGAGCTGTCTCGCCAGCCCCACCAACCTTTCTATCATGGCCAAGGAATATTCACCACATGACTAGAGAATGTTTTCTCAGCACAATGTGACCCTAGACAATTACAGAACAATGTTCTCCTGCTTCAGACATATTCAGAACAGGGAGATATCACAGAGATATTTACATGACAGCTAAGTATTTATGGATCACCAAGAACTGACTATAGACATAACTTAGAACTCAGAGGTGATTGGTTCCTTTTCTCCTTCACCTTCAAAAGGTCTAGTTGTTATTCATCCCAGCATGTGTGAGCTCTCAGTTCCAGGCAGGCCAAAGAACTCCTCACTGGATTTATTAGTGAAGCAGTTTTTACACAGTCCTGATGTCTAAATTTATTAAAGCAGAAATACTCAAGAGTCAAACATCCTGTATCTAATTACGTGAGCACTTGTTCTGACATGAACCTCATTTCTTACCAGATTACTGAAATTTCCCTGGGGAGAAATTTACCTTATTTTGGAGGGGAAGAGAAGAAGAAGTGTAAAGGGGGGCTGTGGGAGGGGCATGGGGGAGAGGAAGAAAGGGAGGGAGAAGGGAGAGAAGAGGGGGAAATGCCTCTGATGTGTTTTCCCAGCAAGCTCGGAAGAGGTTTCCTAATGTTCTTAGCTCTGCCCTATTTGTGTACATATCTGATTGCTCTCTATCTATCTATATATATATACACACATATATATGCACATATGTATATATACACATATATACATATATGCATATACACACATATATGCATATATATGCACATATACATAGATACATAGATACACATATATACATATTTACATATATATAAATATACAAATGATTTTCACATAGTTTAAATTTTACACTTCTGCTTTCAGTACATTTCTGAGCTGGCCCACTTACTGCCATAAAACAAGCCCTAGTTATTACTTTTGTATAGGATTTTGCTGTATAGGTCTGTCTAAACAGAATATGACAGACATCATCTTTCCCAAGCTGGGTTGTCTCCACGTGCCTACGATCATCAGAGCTGAGCGTGTTGAGGGTCCCATGGCACAAGGAAAGGGAGACACGGAGGGTCAACCACACCCCCAACCCATCAGTCCCATGGACTCTGAGGGGAGGGAGTAGGGGTCTGTGGGCTGAGGAAGCCTGCGGGAGGCTCTCTGCCATTTTGTAGGACCGCGTGCGCAAGTCACCACTCACAATTGCATGGATAATTTCCAGGGAGGCCTTGGGAGGGGGCACCCACATCCCTGTAAGTATATTTTCACCCTTTGCTCTATAAGTAATAAACTCACTGGTTTTCTGGACTGCAGTTCGGTGAAATTGCACCTTGATTTATCATGGGGACCATGGAGGACGATGGATATTGTTTACGTCTCCCAGAAGAAAAGTTATCAACAACTTTAATAAAAAGCTTTAGGGTTTAGGTTGTGGGTCAAATGTGGACTAGTGGCCTGGCGTGACAGAAGTCTGGTGCTTGATCTCCAGCAGCACCACGTGGAACAGACTGGTGTCCTGGCACGAGCCTGTCATCCCAGCACTCAGAAGGTGGCCATCAGAGGATCAGAAGTTCAAGGTTGTCTTGGAATACATAGTGACTTTGACACCTGTCTGGGCTATTTGAGACCATGTTTCAGTAAATCATAAACAATAAATATTAAAAATGGAAAACATTTTTCAAAAATTCATATCAGGGGCTCAAGAGATGAATGAGCGTTTAAGAACTGTTGGTGCTTTTCCAGAAGTCCTCAGTTCCAATCCCAGACCGCATGTTTGGTGACTCACAACTGCCTTTAGTTAACTACTCAGGGTGCCTGATACCTTCTTCTGCACATAACTGAGCATACTCAGATACACAATAAGGAAAGAGGACAGAGAGATGGGGGGAAGGGATTGGGAAAGTATCCAAAGGAAGTGTTACCAGGCAAATATATTGAACATGCATTGTATGAAAATTCTCAAAGACTTAATGAAAATGTGCTAAAGGTCTCTAAATAATTACTATTGGCTGTATTTGGGACCCCACCCCATAAGATCATCGGCTATCCAGACCTATAAGAGCTTGTGCACCTATTCAATAAACGAGTTGGCAGTGCCACGCGCTTGCCCTGCTTCCCATCCAACTCCCGGAGTCTGTGGTTTGACTCTGCATTTACTCACCCGAACCCCTAGGGCCGGCCCTCCAAAGTCCACTCGGGAGGACCCTGAGTGGTGAGATAGGATGGTAATGGACATGACTATAGATTGGGAAGAACTGACCCCAGGTCCTCTGCTAGAGCGAGAATGCCCTCGAATGCCCAGCCGCCTCTCCAGCCCCATCCTGTCAGTCTGCTATTTTTTGTGTGTTTTTTTTTTTAGACTTCTTTTGATTAATGTGTGGAATTGTTCTCTTATCCTCTGCAACCTCCTGGGTTGTTTATTCGTCTCCTCAAACCTAGGTGCTCCTTCCACGGTGCTCCGTTGAGTGAGCACAGGGGTCACGAGTAACTTCAATTTCTGAACGCCCATTGCTAGATGAGGATCTGTGGGCCATTGATCGTTGATGTTAGAGAGACAGAGAGTCAGTTTTCTTCAGGCATGTATTGTAGTCACTGAAAGGCTACCCAAGCTCCAGCTGATGGTCCTCGCCTAAGTGCACTCTAGGCTAAAATAAAATTAAAATGAAATTTAAAAAACCACAGGAAGTTCAAATGTTGGCCCGGAGTAGGGGATGGATTGAAGGAGATCCGGATGTGATGAGTAAACACAGTATATGCTTGGTTAGATTCTCAAAGCCCTAAACCTTCTACCTTTTTCTTTCTATATATTTTATTATGTTTAATTTAATGTGCATAAGTGTGTTACCTGTGTGTGTGTATCTGCACCCATGTCATATACCCATGTTGTGTGATGCCTACAGAGCTCAGAAGGGGCTGTTGGGTTCCCGGAAAATGAAGTTACAGATGGTTGCTAGTGGCCTCATGGCTTCTGGGATTTGAATCCTCTGCAGGACCAGCCTGTGCTCTTAACCGCTGAGCCCTAAAACTTTTTCTAAAAACACTCTTATTTTCCCCTTAAAAAAACAAACAAAACCATTTGAAACATTGAATATCAACATCATCAATATACACTTTGGTGGTTTCAAGGGCATAAATGCATGAAATGTATTTCTGTTTATTTCCTAAAATCGTCATTTTATAATTATCATTATTTTCCATCCTAGTCATCACATCATACAAAATATTTGTTATTATTTCTTCCGATGCTGGGAATCAGTCAAAGGACCTTTCACAAGCCAGGCAAATGTTTCTCACTAATCTACATCCTCAGCTGAGTATTCACCATAACTTTAAATGATATGGTAAAACTGAGTTATATAATCGGTTCTTCTAGGTGCAGAAGAATGTTGTAGGTGTGCGGTTAACAGTATGTATGAACTACATACATTAATATCTGTGCTTTCTTTGCTACGGAGTATAGTGACTTTGTCATCAATTTGTAGGGAAAGGTTTACATTCAGATCTTTATTTTTTACCCTGTCCTCATTTACAATTGTAATCTCAAATACTTGTGAATAGACAATATTGATAACTCAATAGAAAAAATTGATAACCCAATAACCCAATCAATAGATGTCTTTGCGTTGTCAAAGGACATGAAGAAGTGTTTGCAAAGTAAAACGAAATTCCTCTGGAATAAAACAATGTGATCAATTATTTCAATAAAATAATCAGTATTCTTTCAGAAGCAGCTTATTTAATACATGGTTTATGTATTGATAATCTATTATAAGAAATATCTATCAATTACATTCAAATCGACTTAGCCTGTTTCATGTCCATGCATGGTGGAAACCCAGATGACATTGTATATTTTATGAAATTGTACAGAGCCCGTGTTTGTCTTCACATGTGTGCGTGTGTGTGCACATTCATGTGGAAGCGGAAACCCTCCAGGCCCAAGCAATGTCCTGGGGAACCCAACAGGGTGATGACTGTCACCACGCAGGTGCTAGGCACCCAAGCCGGGTCCGTTGGGGGCGGGGGTCGTGCCCACGGACCCGTCTTTAAAACTCTGCGCAGGGTTTCTGCTAGCCTGGAACTCACCACGTAGACCAGGCTGTCCCTGTATGACAGCCTTTCCCTGAGGAGTCCTGCACCACATCCCACAGCCCTCCACTGTCTGAGCTCAGGGTGGACCAGAGGGTGAACTAACTGCCCCCGTGTCCCCTTGTTGAACTGATGGGCATTGACAGACGTTCCTTACAGGAGGATGGGTGTGGGGTTTCTTACAGAAGCAGAAGTGACGTCACCACATGCGCACGCCAGCTCACCAAAGAGTGGCATTTTCTGTAGGATTTACAGGCAGGCCCAGAGGGCTGGGAAGTCTTAGTTCTTCTACTAAGGTCATGAGCAGCCGTCTAGTCTTCCAAGTTGTCAGTGGAGCCCGAGTTCACAGAGTATTTAAATTTTCCGGTTAACAGCTCTGAAAAGCTGCGTGTGCGCACATGAGCCCCGTGTCCTCTGGCCTCCGTCTGTCCTCCTGGCACTAGCTGACGTTCTTACACGGGTTGCCGGGGTGAGACTCCGTCCAGGGCGAGCACTGGGCCGACCAGACGGGTCCCACCCGAGTCTCTGTTTCCACAGATGGAGCTTCAGACGGAGATGTCTCCGTCCCTCGATGTGTCTGTGTTGTGACTTGATGTTCTGATTTCCTTAACTCATCCCGACAGGATTTATGATTTCCAATGCACTGTCGTCTGATGTATATGTGTCCCTCATTTCTTCCCTGACAGTCTCGTGTGCTATTTCTTTATTCTGTTACCCCTGATTTTGAATTGAATTTGCTATACAGATATTTTTCCTTGGCAATAACGTGCTTCCCAGGCCATCTTTACTTCCTCCTCCACTCAGATCTGTGCATTTAATGTCTTCTTCTACCTTTTATTTTCAATTTTCTGGAGCCTCTTTACTACCGAGTCAACCTATGACCCACGATGGAGGATTGGATCTTGCTACTTTCTTTCAATTGTAAGTATTTTCAATTTTCACGATGTTACCTTTCTAAATCTTTTCATGTTTAAGTTCCTTGGCAGCCTTAAATACACATGTGCAAAACACTCGCACATGTAAAATAAAAATAAGTAAGCTTAAAAAATATAGAAACTAAACTGCACTTGATGGGAGATGTTATGCCCAGAGAATGGCTCCTCAAGAACCACCACGGGGTCCGGAGTGTATGCAAAAAACAAAGAGCCTTTATTCAAGCTTAAGCTTGGTCCCCCAGACCTCACCAACACAGTGGATCTGTTCTGGGAGCCCCGAGCAGAGAGGTTAGGAGCCTTTTATAAGTTTGAGATAAAGGAAGGTGGGGAATAACAGTGTTACATTCTGTTTGGTAATAGGAGCCCGAGTGCCAAGCATATTTTAAATTAATTGGTTGTAATGAACTATATGCCAAAATTGGTTAATAGAGGTTTGGAGGTTTCTTATTGGTGGGTGCTGCCTTCAGGGATGTGTTGATTATTATTCAAACCTTTTGCTAGTTTTTGTTTTAGCCTAATTTAATCTTGTGACCTTGTGACTGCTTAGAAGGAACAAAGAACAAGATGGAGTTATATTTATCCATTTTGTGACGTCCTATAGACAAGCATTTTTTTTACAGAAGCGAAGAGAGCAGTTATTGGGTTGAAAAAGGGTTTCAGGGGTCCCACAGGAGACACACTTACTCCTAGCACTCGGGAGACAGAGGCTGATCTCTGCGAGAGTGAGGCTGACTTTGTCTATGTAGTGATTTTGGAGACAGATGAGGCTACAGGGGGACCTTATTTCAAAAGTCCTAAATAAAATAAATATATAAATAAATAAATTAGTTTTAATTTTCTAAGTTTGATCTATAATCCTAAATAATTATCTTTCTAACAAACTCTTTAAAATAAATATCTTTAAACTCAAAACTAATTTTGATTTTCATTCGGATATGTATTGTTTCTGCATTGTGTGCAGTGGAAAATGCCCAGGATAACTGGTGGGAGTCGAGTCTCTGCACCGCCCCATGTGGGTCCCAGAGATTACAATCTGGTCATCAGGCCTGATGGTAAATACTCACCTCACTTCTGCTATTGTTCTGAAACACCCAGACAGAAAGCCGTCACTGGGTAGTTCTACCCTGTGTTAAGTTGACAATGAAAGCTAGTCGCCATGCACATATGGATTGTGGTGATACATGTTTTGACTTTTATTCCAATTTTCTAAAAGTTTTCTTGCCCCCAAAGTGGGAAACTCTACTAGACATTGTACTAGACTATATGTAGTGTGCAGATGCAAGCCTTGTGCCTAACTGCTCCATAAGGAAGCTGTGTTTTCTTTATTCAACAGGGTAAGCGCTCTCCTTCTGGATGGTTTGGTACACAGTATTATAAATACGATATATGTGACTATGTCCTCACACAGTCACAGATTCAAGCTGGGTGCAGAACCTTTTGGACCAAAGTATTTTAGACAGCGTTCTGTGCAATGTAATATGAACAAAGGTATTAATGTGAACATATTATATGTTCACTTATATCTACTTATATGTCAAGTATATATATGTATATATACTTATATAACAACTTATATCTATGCCAGTGTTCAAAAACATAGGCAGCATGGGCAGCAAAATCATTGCTACAGGGTCTATAAGCCAAAGATAATGTATGTTTACACATGCAAATGCTTGCTTTACTTGTATGAACTCAATTGTGAATACACCAACTTCAACATACATAATCTGTGTACACACACGCATTCAATTGTCTCTCATAATAATTTGTAATGGTGATGGAACTGCTATGAATGAAATCTTCAGGAAACTTTCCACAAGTTATTGAAAAGGATATCTATCATACTAGATTAGGGACATGAAATCTTAGGAGAGTAAAAAATCATTAAGTCTGATATGCATTTACCGCGACATACATATGTATATTCCGTGCAGATATGTACATGTAATCTATTCCCATGCACATACAACCTACAGAATGATGTATTCAGCGTCCAGGCCATTATTTAAATTCTTGACTCGTAGCACCTTGGATGAGTGTCTGTGTGTGTCAGACACAAGAGAGGTTCCAACAGGCTTTTCTGTGTCTATACATCATGCGTGAACACAGACATCCACGGGGAAATTTGTTACATTTTCATGTGTGAACACAAACATCCATGGGGTGAGTTTTGTCCCTGGTCCATATAAACTGATGGAAATCTCATCCTTGTTAGATGATGATGCTGAAGGCAATTCTGTGACATGCTGACCAGCAAGGCGGGTCCTCCATCAATGTGTCTCCAGTATATGGTTGCCATGGTGATATAGCCTTTCAAAGCCCTTCCCCAGAATGTTACTATAAGCCATTGTTTCTCCCTAATAATCTTGTAAAAGACAATGTGTGATAAATGCTTAGTAAACGTCCTCACCAGCTGTCCCCTCACAGATGCGGGACAATGTTTCTGATATTCCCTCCACGGATGCAGGAGAGTGTTTCCAATATTCCCTCAAGGTCATCAGAAGCCATACATGCTCAGGTCCTGATATAAACAGTGAAGGGATTATACGTAATTTGCGTACATAGCACTGAATCCATTAAATCACGTCTAGAGGGCTTTCAAGGGATTCATGGCAAATTCCCTGTAGATAGTTCGTATCTTTTTTGATCTAATGTGAGAAGACAAGGAAAACTTTTACGTGTTCGGTTCAGAGATGTTTTGTTATTTTATGAGGTATTTTTGTGCCACGTGTGACTGAGACACTCCATACAGAATCTGTGCACCGGGAAGGGTGACTGCGGAATGAAGGACACACATGGGCATCTTATAATTTCTGGAAGGAAAAGTATATACAAGAACTCCGATATGTGTGTAGGGGAGGGATATGTGTGTAATGTATGTGTGAGTGTATGTGTGCATATCTGTTTATGGTGTATGTGTGTCTATATGAGTGTACATGTGTGCACTGGCATGTGTATATGTGTGCCAGTGAGATGTATGCATGTGTATGAGTGTGCATGGACACGTATGTGCATGTGTGCATACGTATGCATATTTCTATGATATGTGTGTGGAGTATGTCTGTACATGGATATTTGTGCATGTGTGCATATGTGTGTGTGGATATTGTGACTATGTGTATGCCTGTGCATGTGTGTACATGCATATGTGTATATGAGTATGTCTCTGTGTATGGCATACCTATGCAAGTGTGTGTGTGTGCATCTGTATTTATTGTGAGCATATAACTGTGTGTGCATGTGTATGCATGTGCTCGTGTATGTACAGGTGTGTGACTATTTGTGTCTACATGAGCATGTGTATTTGTCTATATGCATGAGTGTGCATATGTGTGCATGTGTGTCTCGAGTGTGTGAGTATATTTGTGCATATGTATGTGTATATACGTGTGTTTGCACATGTGTGTGTATACATGTGTGTGATTCTCCTATGAATTTCAATAAATATATCTCTTAGTGATCTTCTACCAGGTTGATTAGAATAGATTTGTTCTCTTATGTTTAAACATTACTATTAAAATTATTAGATAATGGGACAGTATATATCATTTATTGTGATAAAACATAATTACTTGAAAGTTTTACTTATGAATGCAGATGCTTAAAACATCCGTGTGCATAATAATGAACACAGTCGAGGTCGGGTTTTGACTGTTGAGCACTTAATTTGTGGCTACGTGCCTAGGCTGCGTATTCTCAGAATCAGACTTCCAGGAGGAGAGGGGTTTTGACTTGGAGTAGGAAGATGGGACACAAAGAGAGATAGAGAGAGAGATTACAAACTAATCAAGAATATATCTAAATAGCAGAACAATTATAGACAAATTTAGAAGGATTGTAAATGTATAAAATCACAAATCTTGTTTAATGCACGAATCAAACTTCACATCCATGATTTAAATTGCAATTTCTTAGGAGGCCGCATAAAATATTCAGCCCATGAAACCCTCCATAAGGTGCATTAGATATCCACGTAATTTCTCAAATGATGGAAATTATAGTTTTCTCCCCCATTTGAACACAAATACGGGCAAAGTGCATGAAAGACTTTGAAATTAGCAAACAAAATTCCAAGCAATGAATCGATCAAAAAGAAGGGAGCATGGAAAATATATTGCCTGAAATGGAAAAAAAGTCAGTGTAGCAACTTTGCTCTGCAGAAGATGGTGAAAGACTGTGGTGTCGATTTAATTGTTCAATGGTATCAGTTCTGTTAGACTGGGAGTTAGGAGAGAAGTTTGTAATGGAGAGGAAACTACTGACTGTTTCAGTTCTTAATGGCCACACAGAAAACATGAATTTTCCATGCACAGCGCCTCTAACCATAGACAAATGACAGGGACTCAGAGTTCAATGATTTGAGGCAGAAGTTGAATCAGGGCTGACATAGAATTTGGTATTACATTTAGGGTCTTTTGATCTTTCAAACAGAAACAGACCAAGGCAAAAAAAAAAAATTAATAGATACAAGAAAAGTCTTACTGTAACAAAGAAAAGAAAAGATCTCATTCAAGTCCAAACCTCACCTTCTCTTTGGAAGAACTGTGAGTCTGGAAATTTTCAGGAGGCTCACTGGTGACAAGGTGCCCCTGGAAAACGTGGTTTCAGCAGGAGGGGCTTGGCGGGCCTTTGCGGAAGACAGTGCTCAGTGGATGGTGGGTTTAAGTCAGGTTATCTATGCCCCTAAGTTGCGGGGTGCTTCTACTAAGCCCGCCCCCCATATCTTTAGTCTTTGGACACAGGGTTCCCAGGGCATGGGGCTGTTTGAGGAGGGTGTGGATCCTTTAGGAGCCATCACAGCCTCATACTACGGCCAGCGCCAGTTCCGCTTCCTGTTTCAGGTTAGAGAAGAGATCTCTTGATACCAGCTGCCGGCCACCACCATGCCCGACTCTCCTTCAATAGCTCTAAGGCAGAATAAACTCGGCATTAGATACCTTCCTGAGACTGGAAAGAGCCATCTAAGGCTGTAGTCCCAGTCATTGAGACAGAGAGAAGGAAGGGGGGGAGGGGGAAACATACCGACACAGGCAAAAGGAAGAGCTGCACTGGGAGGAGGAAAAACATTACAGTCACCACGATTACCATTTGTCCTTCCAAAATGTGACTCTGTCCAACAGAATGTTCTGCAATTTGCTCCTTAAAACACTTTTCGTTTTGAAGACCACTGATGAGCTGCTTGAAAAATAACTCACATATGTAGCAGAAATTTAAGATGTGTCTAATGCCAATCTACACTTTTCCAATCCATTTATGACAGCACAGAGTAACGAAACACAGTGCGGTAAAGTCAGGAACGCGTCACTGTGCGCCGGCACATTTGCTGTGCTTCCCCTGGTACTGCCATTCTCTTCTCTACTTGTGCGTTGTTTCTATAAAAAGCCTTTAAGCCTGTGAATCCATAATACAGTTGATGGTTGAATGGGAAGATGTTTAAGTGCTATGAGGACTGGAAATTACAGAATTATCTTTTCCTTGTATGTTGAGAACATGTTCTTCCACGAGGCTCATGTGTTTGATTGGGGCTGGTGCCATGGTCTGGAACTGGTGTGGAGTGTGTAGGAGGTGGAGCTTTGCTAGATGGGATAACTACCCTATTTAATAATTAATGTAGGCTGCCTTCTGAATGCCAATATTGGTTGCAACTTTCCCCCGGTCAAGGAGATGAGTCGGTTTGAGATTTTTTATGAGTTATGTTGGCTGTCATTTTTAATTTGCATGATGTGCATTTCTGGTGACATTATACAGAGGGGAAGTCATTCACAAAGCCACTTTCCTTCACAGTGGCATTTGGTGAGACCCATTCAAGGCACATCTTAATGTTAAAAAGCAGAGAACGTAGCTGCAAAACACATCAAGGAAGATCTCTGCTTCCTCTGTAGGAAGGACCTCGTTTCCGTCCCCATCACATCTTCTCTTGTCTTCTGTACTATTATATTGAAGAAACTGCAGGAATATCCAAACCCATTAGCACCGAGCAGCTTTCCCATAAATGTATGCGAAAAATCTTTAGCTAGAAAATAGACTGTTACACGGTAACATAATAGGAGCAGATAACTTAGCGCTTCGTCGTGTGGACAGCATTAGCAAAGCTGTTCAGGAGTCCATAAAGGACACAGATGTAACTGAAGTCTCTTTGCTCACTTTCTCAGGGGAAATATGCTGTAAACATTGCACGTCTCACCGTCTGATACATCGTCTGCACACTGTTATGATATTTTTGCCTATTTCCTTGTTTTATTCATTTAATTCTTAAAAAGTTTACAGGCAAGATATGTGGGTCAATTTTCTTTATGATGGCAAAACACTGAACTGTGTTAATAGGAACCGTTTGTCCAACTCTTATTCTGAAACATATTCACATTCCTTTTTGCAGTGCTTACCCATAAAAACAAAGCGAGAGTGGCCCCATTATGACCGTGTGTGAGTTTATCTGCCCTCTTTAAAGAGCAATAGAGTGGAAATTGCTGCATTCAGGACTCTGTAAAATTGTGGCTGGAGAGATGCCTAAGGTGTTAGGAGCACTGGCCATTCTCCTGGAAGACTGAGTTCAGGTCCCAGGACACTCATGGTCACACACCAGCATCAAGTTCTTGTTCCGGGGGATCCCAAACCCCTTTCTAGCATCTTCAGGCATCTTTTGAGTGAACCCAAGTTCAGTTCCCACCACTCCTGCAAATGCTGACCGGCCTGGCAGCTGCGGTGACTGCAGCACACAGCACCGTAAAGCTGCCCATCCAGTGGAGGCAGGTCCAGGAGCTATTCAATGAGAGTTCCTGCTTCCGTGTATGACATCCAGAGCCAGAACGGAAGACATCCCATGTCCAGCCATGACAGCCACAAACAAGCACCCACTATGTAACAGCACACACACACATACACACACGCACAGAAGAGCATGCATAGACAGTCATATACAACAGACACACACACACAAAAAAAAACACACATAGACAGACATGTGCATCACACACATACAGAAGAACACACATAGACAGAGAGATGTCCATCTCACACACACACACACAGAAGAACACACATAGACAGAGCCATCTATCTATCATCTATGTGTCATGTATATCATCTATCTATCTCCTGTATCATCTATCATCTATATCATCTATCTATATCATCTATCTATCATCTATCCATCTATCATCTATGTATTTAGCTATCTCTGTATCATCTATATCATCTATGTATCATCTATATCATTTATCTGTCATCTATCTATGTATCTATCATCTATCTATATGCCATCTATGCATCATCTATCATCCATCTATCTATAATCTATATCATATATCTATCATCTATATCATCTATGTATCATCTATCTATCATTTATACCATCTATCATCTATATCACCTATCATCTATATCATCTATCATTTATCTATCACTTATATCGTCTATCTTTTATGTATCATCTATATCATCTATCTATCTATATATTATCTATATCACCTATTTATCTATCTATCACAAATGGGTTAAATTCTTTTTTAAAGTATTTTATTTATTATTTTTACTATGTTTGTGTATGTGTGTGCATGTAAGAATGCCCATGTTGTGCAATGCCTACAGCAGTCAGAAGAGAAGGCATCAGCTCTCCGGAATCTGGGGATGTGGACAGCTGCTCGCCTCCCCGTGGGTGAAGGGACAGGAACCTGGTCCTCGGCCAGAGCAGTCTGTGCTGTTATCTGCAGAGCCACCTTTGCTCCCTCACCTCAGGTAAATTCTTCAGGAAGGTTTCCTTGATTTGATTTTCGCACATCTTGCTGACTTTACAGTCCCAGAAGTTGATAGGCGACACCCGGTCTCCACCCACAAATAAGATGTTGTGTGATACTGTGTGGTGTGTGATTTTAAACCATCTTAACAAAAGTTAAAAGAGGAAACCTCGACAGAGGATTTTCTGCCATCCGATTGGCCTGTGGGTGAGGAGGGCCAGACCACCATGGGTGATGCCAGTCCGAACAATGGGAGGGTCTGGGATGGATTGGAGAGGAGGGGGCAAGGCCATTAGTACCCCTCTCCAGAGGCAGAAGCAGAGGCAGGAAGACCTCTGTGAGATCAAGGCCAGCCTGGCCGACATCATGAATTCCAAGTTACTTGGCTCCAGGGAGACCTATATCAAAAGGGGAGGTAACGGCCAAGAAGCCAGACAGCGGCATTTCCCGACGGCTGATGCTTCTGAGACCGTCCCTGGGCTTCTGTCAATCGTAGACTTCAGCCTGGAAGGTGAGATGGGCCCAGAGGATGAGATGGACCCAGAGGGTGAGATGGACCCAGAGGGTAAGATGGACCCAGAGGTTGAGATGGGCCCTTTCCCCCTACGGTTCTTCCCAATCAGCCGTTAGGACTCAGAACCTATTACATGCAAGGCCGAAAACATGATCATAGGTCATTCAGGCTCATTTTTCTTCTAAATTTAAGGCATAAAAGCAACTGTGGACTTTCCCAGGTTTACTTCTGTGATGACCAAATATTCTCTTTCTTCTCTCACAGTTCAGCTCTGCTGATCACCATCCCGACTGCCCGTCTTACAGGAGGTTGACATAAAGTTTTTCCACATCAAAAATTCAAGCAGTCTTCTTCTAAGTATTACCAGAAAGGATTTAAAAATTTTATGTTTCTGAGGAACATGACCCTTTGAGCCAGGCTCCTTGTCGAGGGCCAGTTTCTTGAACTAAATTCATCTCTAGCCATAGCATATTTACACGTCTTCAAGGTCCAAAGACAGCACTGTCAGTGACATGGTTGCTCAAGGCCACCCTCTGCAAGGCTGGGAAAATGACATTCCTCTGTCCTTCTGAATTCTCTGCGTGGGCTGCACACTAACTTGAGAGAAAACAGATTCATACAGAAGAAAAATCTAAATATTGATGACAGATTTGGGGTCATTCTGTGGAAAAAGGAGGTACCCACAGAAGGCAATGTGATCTGAAAGGATTCATCCTTTTTCACACCTGTCTCATCTCCCTATCCTGTTGCATAATGTATTTTTCTCCATCGGTTAGATTCATGGTGAACCCCTACCCTCAAGACTTAAAGACCATCATTAAATAGGGGCCAGAAGAACCCTGGAAGCCTGCGGCCAGAGAGAACCAGGGTCAAACAGTATCATATGCACTTGACAGGAACCGTGCACTCACAGCACCTACAGCTGTCTGTACAAGACCTGAACTAGTGCAAGCTGGTTAGGATTCCAAAATGAACACGGGCGGCTTCTTGCCCCACCCCCTAAACTGAGAATCCATGGAGAGCTGATGATTTCCGGGGAGTGAAAGTCAGTTTTCTTTAAGATATGCCCTCCTACAGCTGGTCTGATCCCCAGGAATCAATGACAAACACAAAGTGAACTCTTAGGGCTATCGCATCCACAACTTTTCTGCAGCAGTGACAAGACACTGTGACTTTGGTAACTGACAGAGCCGTGTAGGCTCATGGTTTTGGAGGGAACCAGTCAGAACAAAAAGCTGACAGCTCGCATATCCCATCAAGCCCAGGAAGCAGAGAGATGCTAGAAGTGGGATGAGCTTTGCCCTCTTGACGCCTGGCTGTCGTGAGGCACATCCTCCAGCAGTACGGCTGTGACAAGACACCGTGACTTTGAGATTCCGATGCCCACTTCTGGCCTCCATGCCCAATGAACAGTTAGGGTGCACTTACACACTGCATTCCAAACATGCACATAAAATACAAACAACTCAGTAAACTAAATAATAAAATAGAAAGGCGGATCTCTGTGGCATCAGGGTCAACCTGGTCTACATAGTGACATCCAGGACACAGGAGGTTACAAGCAGACTGTCTTAAAACGACCAAAAACTCCACAAAATAAACTAAAAAAAGATTTCTCAAAGAATTCATAATTAGAATTTAAACGATTATTGATCAATAAGATTATTTTTCCCTTGCACTCAGAAATTATTTTCAATCAATTTCTTAAGCCGTCACATAAAGAGTTTCATTATGACATTTTCATATATATGTATCAGTACACTTAACTATCACCACTGATGAAGGAATTCCTAATCAATGGACTCTTTTCAATGTTTGGTCTTCAGCAAAACCCACTCAGTCAGTTTTCTTCCTGATGCAGGTACCTTGATTCATGTAGACGTGTTTAATTTGTAGCTGCATATTTCCTTTAATATTTATTTATCCTCATTTTGTGTTTCTGAGTGTCTTTGTCTGTCTTTGTGCACGTGTCCTCATTTTATGTGTCTGAGTGTCTTCATCTGCCTGTGTCCTGCACACATGCAGCACCTTCGTTGTCCAGAAGAGAGCACCCGATCCTCTGAATCTGAAGGAATGCATGGTTGTCAGCCTCCATGTGGGTCGTCGGCATGGGCAACCGATGCTCCTGACCGCTGGGCCATCTCTCCAGCCCCACTTCTTTTATTTTGTAAAGGACTTTTTTTTCCAGAGAAGCACCTGGCTTCACAGTTTCTCAGAAGAAACAGCCCAAAATAGTCATAAAGAAATGTACTTTGTGGTACATATTCATTTTAGGGTTCTGCATGCTAAGCCCCACATATATCTGTGACTAACTATAAAATAAGCATGTTTATGCGTCTCATTTCTGTACTTAAGTTATGAAATCAGATAGATCTGAGACACTAGAATAAAAATGGTATCTTACTGGGGGGAGGAGGCCATTCTCTTCCTGTATCCTCTGCTGGCCTGGAACTCACTATGTAGATCAGGCTGGCCTCAATCTCACAGAGATTCACCTGCCTCTGCCTCTGCCTCTCAGGGGTAGGAATTAAAGACATGTGTTTATTTTTTAATCCTTTTATTGTATTTTGATTTGTCTTGTGCATGTCTGCCTGCGTGGGGATATGTCCACGCCTGCATGCCTGTGTGGAATGTCAGAGGGCAACTTGATGGAACAGGTTCTGTCCTGCCACCAGCTGGGTCCCAGAGACTGAACTCAGGTCGTCAGGCTTGACTCGTTTCCTCTCAGAAGCATGCTCTTCCTGACCTGTTGTATGAAAATCTTTAAAATACCAAATAAACACAATCTTCTTTTTCTCAACTATTTTTTTCCAAAACAAGATGTGAACATTGAAGGGTGATTATTTATGTGCACAGTAGATTCAAGATGATCAGACCTGTAAGAAAAAGATAAATTACTTACTGTGTATCATTACTTCCATGCACAACCAGTTTACTTA
Organism: Eospalax fontanierii; assembly: GCA_035773235.1. NCBI lineage: Eukaryota > Metazoa > Chordata > Mammalia > Rodentia > Spalacidae > Eospalax > Eospalax fontanierii. The sequence continues at coordinate 899,179 of CM069525.1, read as the reverse complement.
GTTTTATGTTTTGGAATATTTGCCTACATGATTTTCTTTCAAAAATCACCCTCAAAATAAAATTTTAAAGAAGTGATAGTGATTGGGGGGAAAATTCTCATCAAAGCACCAAGAAACAGTTGTTTCTTTGTTTCTCCACATATTAAATAAAATAAGTCCTGGCATTTGAGCTTGGAAGGAGATGGGTGTTGAGAACGTGAAGTTCAGTCAAACCTGAGGTTACATGAATTCTCCCAAGGGCAGCGACTGAAGCAACTGGGTGCAGATGGAAAAGTGTATTCAAGGCTGGAAAGAAAAGAGAAAAATATACGACCGAGCTAGATTGTGTAAGTGTGTGACTTTTTAAAATAATGCGCTGTGCTATTCACAGTGAGTATGTTCTGCTCTCATGAATTCCTCTATCAAGATGTTGACATAATTTTATCGAGCCACAGTGTCAAACTACTTGAGACAAATGAATTATTTAGAGTCTGTGTTTTGATTTTTTGTGCGGATGAAAATAGGTTTCATCTCCGTTTTTCTCCATTATGTCTCAGAATTGCCATAATTTTATCTTAAAAAGAAAAACAATCTTTAAATCCCCAAATAATAGTTGTAGATTACCAAGGCATATCAGAATTTGCCTCATGCTTTCAGAAAATGAGTAAAATTATTGAAAATTGCCGTGTAATATATAGCTCAGAGTTTTGATGAAAGTCAGTCCTCTCTCCCGTCCATAAATTTGGGACTACAGTTATATCAGAAAACCATGATAGCATCAAAAGAATTCATTTATATGAGTATTTTCAATATTTCAAAACTGTGTACCAGAAAACATAACCCAAACCGCGAACTGTTTGGGAATAGATTTATAAAATAATATCACACGACCTAAATTAATATGCTCGGCACCCACTGTGAACTAACCACACCAACACAGTCTTAGTTTTATTCATTTTCCTGTGTATTTACTGAAGAAGCTCAGTAACAACAGGAAATCCTCTTTGACTCAAGGAGCCCTGACATTGAGTTATGTCTAACGTGATAGAGGGGTCAGTTCTGGAGACTGTACCTCGTTCTCTCAACGTGACCCACCTCTACCCCCATAAGGACATTCTGTAATATTTTGTGTTTCTATTGGCTTCTGGGTTGCTGTGATTAAACGTGGACCAGGAGCACCTTGGAGAGGAAAGGGATCATTTCAGCTCACAGGTAAGAGTCTATCCGGGAGCAAATCCCATAGCGAGCCCATCTTTCCTCTATTAGTTCTGTCAGGAAGATACTGCCTCACAAGCCAGTTGTTTAATTCAGCAGCAATATGACCTGTGTTAGGTGCAAACCTATGGCCCATGCAGAAGACACGGGTCCCAACGCTCCTCTCCTGAGTCCTGTGAGTACGTTTTTCTCTTCCTCCTTTTCTCTGTGGTCCCTGAGTCCTGGTTGTGGATGAGATCTCAGGCCTTTTATTCTCAGTATTGTGAGCAATGAGGCATCAGCATTGGCCACACGTGTCATGAAGTCACAGGAGCTGTGGTTACCTTCACCAATCCCACACCGGATCAAACCAGAAAATGTCCCCATGGGGATGGTGTGTGCATTTGAATGGCCTGGTATGTGAACACTTGTTCCCCAGAGGAGCAGGGCTACTTTAATGAAGAGGTTCGCCTTGATGGAGTGGACACCGGTACCCGTATGCATCTGGGCAGCTGTAATCGGACTTAGTGAGTTCAAAAACAACAAACAAAACCAGATATGAACTTCAGAAGGGTCACATTGGTGGGTATTTGGGGCAGAGGGGGAAATGACTGATCGATATATTCATGTTAGTTGTGACCATGGCGTGCCAGCTGTGACTTCCCCCTGAAGGCTCTGGATTACAAAGGAAGGGTCTAGCCTAGCCTGCTTGAACTCATTTTTCCATAAGAGTTGTATCTAGGAGTGAGGACATCCCTGAGCCCTCAGGGAAAAAGAATTACAAGGCCCCCAAGAACAGCAACTCCGGAATATTGGGGTGCTCAGTCCTTCCTATGGACTCCTACGAATTCACAGGCGCCACTTGAGGTAACATAGAATGTTAAACAAAATACAAATACTAAGTAAATAGGGGCCTACTCTTGTTTGGGGGATTAATGGTTTGCTAGGGGCTAAGTACATGTAATTTAATATTTGTTATTGTTCTTTCTCTTTTTCTTTCTCTGCTTCTTCCTCCTCCTCCTTCACATTATTATAATTATAATTATTATTATTATTATTATTACTGTTTTTTGAACTCACAAACGTACAGTGAAATTACACATTCAGTATGGACAACCGAGCTCCAGTCCCCAAACACCCACCTTTCATCAGGATGCTTATTTCTCACACGGAATTATGCCTCTGTGTGTGGAACACTCAGAGAAAATATGCATAGCCTTGGCTAACTTAAATTTTCCTTCTTCCAGTGATTTCTCTGATCACCACTTCCTTCTTCTGTTTCTTTCGTCCTTCCTGTCTATGTGCCTGCTTCCAGCTGTTCCTTCCTTTCTTCCTGTCTTTCCCTCCCTCCCACTCCTTGTCCCTCCCCCTTTCCTCTTGCTCTGGTGATCGAACCCGGGGTGTAGCTCCTGCCAGCACATGTCTCTAGCATTCAGGAACAACCTCAGCCCGTGCTTGGGTTTGGCTCTGAAAGGGGCCGGACTGGAACTCTCCTTTCTTCTCCCTCATGTTCTCTGTACCACAAGGACTGACTGGGCTGTGTCCTCGGCCTCATTTTTCATTTTGTCTCTCACGTTCTCCAGTGCTTTTAATTTGGGAAGTCTGAGCGGTGTTGGAATACATATGCTGTTGTTAGAGAACTAAATACAGGTGTCGATTTGTCTGTTTATGTATATATTATGATCTACCCACCTATGTATCATCTATGTGTCCACCTATTGTCTGTACATTTCTCTGTTTTCATCTATCTATTATCTATCTACCGTCTATCTATCATCTATAATTTATCAATCTATCTATGAATTATTGGTCTATTTCTGTATCTATCTTTTCTGTCTACCTAGGATTTATTTATTTCTCATCTATCTATGATCTATCTGTCTCTCATCTACCAATCTATCTATAATCTATCTACCTCTCATCTATGTATCATCTATCACCTATCTCCTATTTAGCTATCATCTATCTCTGATGTATCTGTGTGTCTATCATCTATCAATCATCTATCTATCTCTCATCTACCTATATATAATCTCATCTACCTATCTATAATCTATCTATCATCTATCACCTATCTCCTATGTAGCTATCTGTCTAGCTATCATCTATCTATCTCTCATGTATCTATCATCAATCAATCATCTATCTATCTCTCATCTACCTATCTATCAATAATCTATCATCTATCTCCGAGCTAGCTAATGATCTAGCTATCATCTATCTATCTCTCATCTATCTATCTATCATCTATCTATCATCTATCTCCTAGCTAGCTAGTGATCTAGCTATCATCTCTCTATCTCTCATGGATCTATGTATCTATCATTGATCAATCATCTGTATATCTCTCATCTACCTATCTATAATTTATCTATCATCTATCATTTATCTCCAAGCTAGCTAATGATCTAGCTATCATCTATCTCTCATGTATCTATCTATCATCTATCAATCATCTATCTATCTATAATCTATCATCTATCTCCTAGCTAGCTAATGATCTAGCTATCATCTATCTCTCTTATATCTATGTATCTAGCATCTATCAATCATCTATCCATCTATCATCTATGCATCTTACCATGCAATATCCTGAACAGTTAAGATTTTTAACAGTGCAATGGTTTCATCAACAATATTTGTCATAGGATTTACACCGCTGAGTAGGTGAGTGTGCTGAGTAGCTGGTGCTCAATGGGAGGTTTTCAGACCTTTAGACTGTGGATCCTTGCGGGAGGAAGCATGTCCCTGGAGTCGGTCTTTGGGATTCTCAGCCTCTCCCAGCTTCCAGTTCTCTTCCTTTGTGTCAAGTTTGTCATTGTTGAAGGATCCGTTACACTCCTGCCCCTGCTGTCCTGCCTGCTGACCACGAGTCCACATCGTCATGGACTTGCACTCTGTAGTCATAAGCCCACATAAGCTTTGTCCCTTACATGACTTCTGGGCAACACACACACACACACACACACACACACACTGTACCAATACAGGAAGATGATTTGCAAAAAATATGCACAAATTAGCATGTTTCTTAGACTTTATTAGTCACTTTTCTGTGTGTGTGTGTGTTGCATGTGTGTGTATTAGTCTGTGCTTGTGCACATGTGCATGCATGTGTGGTGCAAACTCTTAGTTGGTATTCTCATCTTCATGTATGGGTGTGGATGATGGTATGGGGGGATCAGAGGACAGTCTGTGGTGTCAGAGCTTTGGGATGAGACAAGCTCTCTCACTGGCCTGGAATGTGACCTGAAGTAGCTGGGCCCCGGTGAGACCAAAGAAGCTCCTGCTTCTCCTTCCCGTAGATGACAGGGCCCTGCTGGCTATCACCCCTGGCTTTGTAGTCGATTCTGGGCATCAAACTCAAATGTGCATCCTTGTTAAGCACACATTTTACCCACTGAGCAATGTGCCCAGAATCCTGTCCTGGATGTCTACATCTGTGCAATGGATTCAAAGTGGAATCAGTGGGACCTTGTGCACATGGGTGAGAAATGGCATCATCCGCCCTTACATTAGAAATAACCGTTCTCCAAATCTCTCCCTCTTCTAAACAATATAACAATAGCCCCAAGTATTCATAATTCACTTATACGCATTTCTTGGGATTATTCATCTAATATTTTCATTCTGTTTAGAAATATTAAGCTTATTTCTATAATACGTAGCTTCCCTAATTGATGAGACTGGAGTTAATATTGTAGTGATTTATGTGCTCAAATTTCATACGTGGTAAGCTGGTAAGCACGATACACAGAGTCTAAATGTAGTCTACCTGCGTAAATCACTCCAGAGAAATGACCTGCCTTCTTTTCCCTCTCAAAGGCATTGCTCAGTAACAGATCAAAGGAAGGTTTCCATTTCAATACGTGATACCAAATAGGTTGTCTAAAATTGTTTCCTAATTCCCCTCAGCTATAATTTCCTAATAATGGATAAACCAGACATCGCAATTTTTTCCTAAAGTAATGACTGGGAAATTCCATTTCTTTGCTTTTAATTTTTCATGAGTTTGATTATGGGAAAATTAGAATTTAACTGCCTATTTATTGAAGTTTGTGGGTTTCTACATACTGGAAAATGTGACTACTATGTTGTATCATGTTTCTTGTAACACGTCCTTTTATTTGCTTGTTTTTAATTGAATGAATTATCTAAAATAGATCACTGGACAATACTTATTTATTTTTATTTTCTAAGTAAATATTAATATTCCAAAGGAGTCTAGGTTGTTCTTCAGGCCAAAAAAAAGATGCATACTTGGGCATTAACAATTGCAGGTTTTTTGTTCAATGTTGACACAAGATATATGGCATTGATTTTTTAAATGTAATTTCCATCAGAGTTATAGGTGAAAGTTTTCTTGAATGAGAGAAAAGTTCCTTGCTAGACAGATATGTCATTCATGTTTTGTTTTGTTTAGTTCTCAGAGCCTGGCTTACAGTGTCTCCCCTTTGGCCTGGTTGGTCTAGATTGCACAGAGATCAGCCTGTGTCTGCCTCCCGAGGACTAGGATTCAAGGTGTGCACCTCCACGTAAAGTTCATATGTGTCTTTTGTAAATGGGCAGACATGTTACAAAGCTAGGTTACTCAGCTTAGGGTTGAATAATCCTGTCACATCAGGGAAAGATTAGACATCTCAAGTCGTGCCTTCTACTTATATGTCCAATTGATGTCTATAGTGAATATTACAGAAATTTCCATCAGAATATTAGAAACAAGTCACGTTATAGATCGCTTCTGCGTTAGGTTTAGTCAAGATGACATAGGTGAGACACATCAATAAGGTATTAGCAAATCATGTTTCGAATGGATGTACTCATTAAGCAATTGCTGATGAATTTAATGCACTATGAACCTTTAATTCTACTTTCAGTAAGACTTTATTTCCATTTTAGTTACATGCATACCATGTACATGTGCACCAGTGTGCAGTATCAGAAGCTGACTTACTGTGGAAAGCTGCAAATGCTGGGTGCATTTTTACATCTTTTGTGACTGATTTCAGTGTGTGTGTGTGTGTGTGTGTGTGTGTGTGTGCGCACACACACGTGTTTGTTTAGACACAGACTATGATATCAGCTATCGTTCTCCCTTCCTATCTTACAGTTTGAGGCAGAGTCTTTCACTGAACCTGTGACTTACCATTGGGTAGACCGGTGTCTTTTTCTCCACCCACTGCATTAAGGGTGCCCTTGACTGGCCCTGGAGGGTGTCACTTGGGTGCTAAGGATCTGAATTCAGCCCTTCTTGTTGGTATGGTAAGCACTTTATCCACGGAGCCATCCCCCAAGACACTGAATCATTCCCTTTTAATCTTGGAGAATGGCAGCTATTTTATTATGCGTTGAATTCTGTGCCTCGTGGAAATGTAAAAATTGCTCACAGACCATGGATAATGTAAGCAAACCGTCCCCGTAAGCAGAAAACAGCTATACGATGTGACGAGACCCATCCTCAGAATGTGCTGTCTTTTCCCTACGTATGACCTGGTCTAGAACCCAAAGGAAGTGGCCTGTGTTGGAAAGTATTCAACTCTTAATGTCACTTCACCAGAAAGAGCTGGAGGGTGTTGGATGCAGGATTTACTGTGCACATTTCTGCTTTAAACCACTGACCACGGGGTGTCATTGTGTGGTTTTGGAAACAGTGTTTTGTGTCAGTTAAAGTAGTTTAAATCATCTTCTACCTTTTCTCTTTGCCCTCAAAGCATTGTGATCAGGAAAAAGGAAATATATATGATATGAATGTTTTAGCTCTAAAATATTGAAATAATACTAATTTTCTATAACAATGTTAAAATGTTTGGCAGGGAAATTCTGGTAGAAGTGTCAAGCTTTTTATTAATTATAGAGTTTTATCTCTACTTAGATGGAACTACACTACACCACATACACATGGAAGGAACTTTTCTATTTGGCCCTTTCTCCTTATGTGGTGCAACTACAGGAGTGGGGGGGAGGAGAATATGTTTGATGACATGACACTTGAAAGAACCCACTATCTTGCCTTTTTTTAACTTACGGATTTGTCAAGTGCTCTGCAACTGATACGTGGCATAGCCACATCTTAAATTTTGTTCCATAATTATCTTGTGAATGCCATTTCTGGTCAGAACACATGAAAAGCTTTCTGGATGGAATGCTTCTTGAATACATAGCTTCTTGATGAGATGGTTGCATTTTTCAGCAACATGTTCATGGTTTCGAGGGCATGGTTTCCTTTTTTGCATTTTAAACGGATCTTTGTGTATTTCCCGCAGAACATTTCAACCTTAATCAGCTTTAGACACCCTTCCCCATTGATATACGGTCTCATAGCCCCCCAGTGGGAATTTGTGCATTCTGCCATCTGTGTTCAGGCCTGTTGTGTCCTTAGTGTCCGCAGACTCATGAGGAGGAGCTGATCTTCCTAAAGCGACGAACTCCAGAAAGGCTGACTGGGCCTCAGTGTCTGAACCTGCGTGACTTCTTTACCCAGATTAACGACAGACGATATGATTACAATTGTAATGAAACATGTTTCACATAGTTATTTCTGGATTCTTAAGTGGCCACCTTCTACCTACTAAAAGTTTTATAGAATAAATGCACTTGAAACTGTAAAACAAAACATAAATTATTTATTTTTTAATTTTTTTATTTACTATTATTGTGTACAGAGCTGGGTGATGATATAAATTTGTAGGTAGGGGGCTGAAGAGGTGGCTCAGTAGTTAGGAGGACCAGATGCTCTTACAGAGGACCCAGGTTCAATTCCCAGTACCCACATGGTGGCTACCAATTGAGCCTAATGCCAAATCCAGGAGATCCTCAATCCCCTCTTCTGATGTCCCTGGGCATTGCTTGACATACGTGCAATATACATATCAAATGACAGTAAATAACAATAGTATATTAATAATCAATAATAATAAAAGTGTGTAGACAGACAAAATGACAATAAATAATGATAATATGTTAATAATTAATAGTAATGAAAGTGTGTAGGCAGATGAATTTCATGGGGCTTGTGTGGAGGTCAGAGGACATTGTTATGTATTTTTTTCTTTTTGTCCTTACCCTGGATTTTGGAAATCAAACTCAGCTGACTAGCCTTGCTCAACAAGCACGTTTACTGTCTGAGCCACCTGGTCCGCCCAAAGCAGAACACTTTAAATGGGAATTATCTTTCCTAGAATCCTTACTGGATTAGTATATAAAGCTCGACTTGCAATAGCATTTTAAACTATTTGGGAGTATGCCTGTTACTCTCGAAATACTTAAATGATATATGAGGCTTATGGAAGAATGTGTTGATTGTTTTCAAAGTACTTGGCCTTAAAATGTGCAAATATTCATGATGTCTTCTTTGTAGTCTGCGTCTGCTGAGAATTTGTTCCAAATCAAAAATGGTGAACAATTTCATTAATGTTTCAGAAATACTTAAAAACATGAGTCAGAAACCTCATTAACTACTATTCTACTGAGCATTTTCAGAGAAAAAAATCAAGGAAGAGAATCTGAAGAGAATGATCAATTTGCCAATCATTTGTGGGTCATATTTCAGTGTACAAAATGTTACATTTCATTTTATTTTATTTTATGATGAGTCTTATGCCTCCATGTGAGTAAGTGCATCTGTGTTGTGCAGTGCCCAGGGGGCAACAGAAGAGGGCGTCGGATCCTCAGGAAATGCAGTTAAGGATGGGTTGTTAGCCACTATTGTGTGTGTGCTGGGATTTGAATGCGGGTCCTCTTCAAGAATAGCCAGTGTTCTTAAACCCCTCCAGCCCCACAAAATGTTACCTTTTCAGGAAGATTACTTTTGTATTTTTCAGTATGGGAGCGCATGTGTGTATGAGCACTCACCAAACGAGGGATGTGTTTACAGGAACTGGATTTAAGTGCTTGATGTGGGTGCTGAGTCCCAAACTCAGGTCCTCTGAGAGAGCAATGTGCATCCTAACCACTGAGCCATCTATCCAACCCCATGACTCTTTTTTTTTTAACAGTCTGTCAACATGTATACCAGCCATGCTGTCCATTGTAAAAGGAAATAAACTGAATGATTTTTCAGTGTTACCGTTTTGCCCAGCGCTGCCCACTCCCGAGGTCAGAGCTTGAGCACTGAGCTGCAAGCCCAGATACGTGAACTTCAGGTACATTTTTCTATAAGATATTTTCTAATACATTAGTGACTGATAATTGTTGGTAGTAGAAAAACTATTCTTTCCTTAATGTTCATTTTTCATTCATCTCCACTTCCACAGGTCTGTGCTCAGTGGCTGAAATAAATGTCACCAGCAACTACTGAGTTACCACATAAAAAAAAATAAAATTGGTGTTTACGTCTGTGTACTCTAGGAAAACTGGATTCTTTTGTCTTTCTTGGGGACAGAGGGAATTAATACCTGTGTGCAGGGTATATTTATATCTAAATATGGATATATTTTACATGTTTCTATCTCATATTAATGTGTATTCATGCTTAACGTACACTTGTAAGTCTAATTTCTTTTTCAAGTTTAAAGCAAAAGGCAATTCTACGGCTTTGATTCTGGGTGTGCTAGTTTGCAAGGCAGACGCTTTACTGACTTGATCCCCCTACGTGTGTGGTTATTTTTAAAATTGCTTCTGGCTCCAATCATATTCTTTTAAATATAAGGAAACTGGTTCTCTCAGAAAGCGGATGTAAGCCATTAGGTCTTTCAATGCAGCTAAATTGGAAGTGGATGTGCCTGGCCCAGCACGAATACATGCATTCAAGGTTTCTAAATTGCATGGAGCAGAGGATGTTGCCAGTACAATGAGCGACCTTGCCCTTTGTACACTCAAACCTGGCCATCTGCGAACATTTCCATTCCTGGATGAGTAGCCTTCTACTTAAATCCTACTTAATTTTCAAAGTCAGGTATTGACACATTATATTAAAAAGCAAGACTGGATTGTACGGTTGAAACTTAAAAATCTGGCATTCAATGTAATAATAATATAGTTTTTAATTTATTAGCTGTCTTTAGAAAAAAAAAATCTCTCACCAGGTATGGACGACAATGGACATCTAGATTCCTGAAATGTAAGCAGTTATCATTTACTGATTCAAATACTCAACTAATAATATTTTATTTGCATAATGTAAGCAGATTAAGAAATGTTGTTCAAAGTGCTCTGGGGAGACACACCCCAAAAGACAGCAGTTGATGCCCCAAAGCCCTCACCTAGAGTCAGAGCACCTTGAAGGAGTGTTTGCTCCAAACCTGTTGACTCTTTGGATCGCATTGTTGTTTGGGACTCACTGTTCATATGAACCTATACATGCTATGTGCATAGAGACTCCCTGTACATATGAAACTATACATCTTATGTACATGGAGACTCCCTGTACATATGAAACTATGCATGTTATGTACATAGAGACTCCCTGTACATATGAAACTATACATGTTATGTACATGGAGATTCCCTGTACATATGAAACTATACATGCTATGTGTATAGAGACTCATTGTACATATGAACCTATACATGCTATGTACATAGAGACTCACTGTATATATGAAACTATACATCTTATGTACATAGAGACACACTGTATATATGAAACTATACATCTTATGTACATAGGGACTCACTATATATATATATATATTATTATATATATAGTGATATTATTCCATGGTATCTGGGGTTGCAGGGAGACGTCGTCTTAGAAAACAAAATAGTACATATGAGTGTGATGTATTCCCTGGGGAACATATCCTGTGGGGATTCCAAGTCTTGTCCATGTCTACTGCTTTGAGAATTGCCAATGTAGATCATGTATTCGGGATGAAATGCATCTCTAGTCAATACCAATGGACCGATGGGTCCATTTCTCATTGTTTCATGCGTGTCTTTCACATTGCAACAGCTCCTCTTCATCACTTGATGTGGGGTATCTTGAACCTCCATAGGGGTTTTCAATTTACTGTGTCACCAGGGACAACCAACAGGGATAGATGTACTTGCCTCTGCTTCCTGAGAAATGAGATTACAGGTCTGTTCCAGGTTTCTGTGCTGCTGAGGATAGAAGCAGGTTTGCTTCAGGCCAGCCAAGCACTTAACACACTGAGCTAAGTCCCGAGTCCTGAGTATGTGCTCGATTATGTCTTGCTTTTCCTGGGTGTCTGGTATTTTGTATTGGAAATTTGACACAATCCAATAACCAATCAACCAGTGAGTACTCTGACTCAAATTCTCCCTGGGGAGAATATACTCTCTTTAATGTTTTACATTTTTTTTTCTAAAAATACTTCTATTCTGTGTGTGTGTGTGTGTGTGTGTGTGTGTGTGTGTGTGTGTATGTGTGTGTGTGTGTTCACGTATACATGAGCATGGGTCAGGACACACATGTTCAGGTCAGAGGACACCTTTAAGGATTGGAAGCTCTCCTCCACAGCGGGATTTGGGAACTGAGCTTGGGTAGTCAGGGCCGCATCTCTAACCATTGAGATATCGTTCTGGTTCTTCACCTTACAATTTTTAAAGTCTTCAGTGTATATTTTTACTTAGTTCTATGCATCTCATACAGTACAACGGAGTCATCCTTATTCCCTCTGTCCCTCGTACATACTAAAGCCTAATTCTCACCTTTCCTATCAGGCTGATGAGCATTAAAGCACTGGTAGACCTCAGTTCCCCCTTTCTTTGACTAGTTCTTTCAACATTTACAAGTTTTTGGTTCACTTCCTTCAGGACTAGTTGTGAAACTGCCTCAGCATCCAAGTCCTTCGGGTCCAGTCCTTCCTGTCAGAGGTCATTGGAAGGTCTGCAGTGTGTCCCACTGTCCTTTGCTAAAGTCTACATGCCCTTGATGTTCAGGAAGACGGAGATGTAGCTAATTATTTTCCCTGGCTTTAATTGCTGTCTTCCATAGTTGTTGAACATTTCTGTCAGTGGCTTTTGATGAATTCCCCTAGGTAAAAAGTCCGTTTCACTGGATGAATCTTTCGTCCCAGGACAGAGGGCTGACACTGCCCTGCTGGGACCTGGAAAATGGGGACAGCTCACTGAGGCTGCATCCTGAGATCTCTCTAGTGCCTGCTCAGCTAGTGGTTTTCCCTCACAAGCATGGGGAGCAGCTTATAAAAATACCTTGGAACTTGGAAGGATGATATTGAAAAAATGGACCCTCCATGCATTGTGAAAATTCAACCATATTTATTGAAAACATGAGCCATTCTCAGAAGGCTCATTTCGTATCAGATATTATTTGGGAACTAGAGGAGTTCTGGAAGTCTGTATTGTGCGATGACTAATGATATCATACAGTTCTTTTTATGGTAAGTGGCTGGCGTCTAAGGGTGCCACCCAGAGCCTTGATCTGCAGCCCACGCTGTCCTGGAACTTATGAACCTCCCAATGAACTGCCCGACTGCTGGCATTTTTGGAGTCAGCCACCTCTTAAGAATTCTCTATTTAGGCGAAGGATAAATCCTATTTGTTGAGGACACGATGCCACCCCAAGGTTCAAGGACACTCTTGCACAACATTATGCCACGAATGTCAGGTTCACCTATGAAGGGCTACACTTACATCTGAGGGTCTCTGGTTTGGGGGCCATTGGAAGAGTCTAGAGATGACTGAGCGTTGGGGCATCATGGGAATGCTTGGTTGCTGGAAGATCCTATCCCAGGAGATTGCTTACCCCAGTCTCTGTATCTCTCTTTACTCTCTCTTTCTCTCCCCATGTTTTTTCTTCTGTAGCTTATGTGGTTATTTGAGGGCTTCGTGCAATGATTTGCTCCCTCCAGTAGGGTTTGCCTGAACCTTTCAGCACCCAGCCTGTGAGCTCAAGAACCCTCCTCTCTCTGTACAGATAATTGCCTGCAGTACCAGGTCTCTGCATTGTGTGTGCAACGTGCTAACTCACTGTAGTGTGACTAATACACACGCCATTGCAGAATTCTGCATAAATCCTGCAGCATGCAACACAAGAGTGAAGAGAGTGGTCAGCGTCAGCTTCCTGTACCACCCGTTGCGATACCATAATTATACTTAATCTTTGTACTTGTTCCTGTGTGACCTTATCAAATAGCAACGAATCCTGTAACAGACTGAAGTGCAGAATGTTCCAGATTGTCCTACAAAGGCATCTGGTGTGTGGGAAACAAATGTGGTGGATTCTAAATTTGAGTTGCAGTTTACCTGAGCCCCGCCAAAAGCAAGATCCTTCCTTCTCATACTGCGGACTGAAATTTGAAAACCAAAATACAGGATGAATTTGAATAGACATGTTCTCTGCCCCCATCTGTTTATAGCGTGTCACAATTCCTCCTAATTTCCTTAATGTCAAAAGATGAACTCCAAACTCCCTACCTGAGGATTGTGTAAAACCTTAATTACTGGGCCAGAAGACAAACTCAGTAACTTAGAAGCTAGTATTGCATAATTTAGTGACTCTATTTATTGAGAATCTATTCCTTGTTAATGTGTGGATTTGTCAATAAGGGGGAAATACATTTTGAGTGATATTTCGTCTATAGAACCCATCTAATTTTGCAGATTGAAACATAACCTGACGCAGCAGATTGAAACATAACCTGACACAGTGTGGAGTTTTGGAGTTGAGACTTCTATTGATAAATCACACTTGTTTCTATAGTGAAAATTATTATGATATGTATTATATATTATATATATAATACTTGGTATACTTTCAGATATAAGAAAAGATTATTGGAAAAGTAAAATTAATGACATAAGGGCTTAAAAGCATTGTGAACTTCAATTTCACTATACCAACCTCTGAAAAGATTGAAGAAGCCGGAATCTTGAAAAGCAAAGGCAGGTGGATCTGCGTGATATCAAGGCCAGCCTGGTCTACATTGTGAGGTCCAGAGTATCTGGGGTTACAGGGAGACTCTGTCTAAAAATAGGAAAGAAAGGATAGCAAGTTGAAGAAAAGGCTTCGAAGTTAAGAAGGTCTAGCACTCTTGCAAAGGACCAGGGTTCAGTTCCCAGCAAGCAGATGGCAACTCACAAGTCACAACTGTGCAGAACTCCAGTTCCAGGAGATCCAGCGCCTTGTGCTTTCTTCTGAAGGCACTACATATATGTGGTAGACATCCATACATGCAGGCAAAACATTCATACACATAAAATAAAACCAAATAAATGATTTTAAAATGATTTTAAGAAACAGGAATTAGATTTACTCATTGACAGACAGAGCCTTCCCTATTACAAGTTGTTCAGACAGGATGTGTATGGTCCTAATCCTGCTAACGTCGAATCCATAGGGATGGTATTACGGGTGTGTACCATATTATATATATAAATGCCAGCTGGCCTGGAACTCGCTGTGTGGACCAGGCTGGCCTCAATTTCACAGAGTTCCCAGGGCCTTTCCCTCCCAGGTGTGGGGATTAAAGGCATGTGCTGCCGGCTTCCAGGGTGGGTGTCTGAAATCCACTTTGAATAAATCATGCTGCTTCTTGAGTTGAGTCAGAGGCTATTTGAGGGCTTGAATATACCGAAATGGAGAAAGGAAAGTGTTTTTACCATTCTGGGAACAGGGACCTGAAAAGTCAGGGGCTTCCAGATAAGAGTAAAGACCATCATTGGGAGTCACTATCCTCAAATCTGGGCTGCTCATGATCAAACAAAATACATTTCCTGGGTGCAAAGCAACACCTGAGATACTGATCAGTCAGACCACAGGCTGCCCAGCAGAAACATCTCTCTGAACTCTAATTCCTCCTGTGGATAAGCTTTAAGGAATCATGAATACCTGAATCCATTGCTCAGCCTGCGTGTGCCATGTTCTCCACAGCATAACGATTGTACCATCATCCTCTCTGACAATAGGCAGTCAGATCCAACCAGCCGGTACCCTCTGCTTAGAGGTGGATTCTGTCGAGGGCCGACCTTCAACCTGCTACCCCTTGCTTTACAGACACTCAGGCGTGCTCACCTGGAATAGAACTGGGCAGACATAGAGGAGGCTCTGACAGCCAGCGTTGCCCTTCACACGTTGCTAGCATGACATGAAGTATTGAAAGGCACACTTACATTATTTATCTGTCTATATACATATCTATTTGAAATCATGAACCAGGAGTGGGAGCAGACTGTAAAGGGAGGAGTTGTGGGGAAGCCAGAGCGGCTGAGTTTTCAGTTGAATCATGTCTAAGGAGGGGCACTGGGAAGAAGGGCTGTGATTGTAATTCACAGAGGAAACAGCAGTGCCACCTTGGTTGGGATTAAAGAAGGTTTATTCCTTTAAGAAAGGAGGACAGGACATCGAGGGGGATTGAGCCCTGGGAGACCTAGACGTCTTAAATAACACGTGACGTTGTATAAGGATGACATTCACAAGACTGGTATTTAGGTAATTTGATTACACAATCTTACGATGTGCAATACTTAATGAGTGTGGTGAAACACAGCCCCTGCGATATAAACATGCACACATACACACATATAATGTATGTGTGGCGTATGTATCTGTGTATGCTTGTGTATAGGCATGTACCCATGAGTGACTACATGCAGAGACTATATGAAACGCCACTTGACTTCCTTAATACGTATCCATATTATCTTCTGCCCTTACTGAGCATGGAGGTCACCCATTTCATAAATCTGTCATCAACCAGCTCTGCGGGATATACCTTTGAAGTTGCTGCAGCGAGGTTTTACATGAACTGTAGGATTCCATGTCCTCACTAGGACCCTTTAGATGTGTGGACACCATTCCATCCACAGGGCCATCTCGGACAGAGAAAAAAAGAATATTTTCTGTAATGTGTTCAGAAAGGAAAGCCAGTGCCAAGGAATCCAAGCTGATATAATGATCAAGATCATCAATGCAAACAGAATGTTTTAGGGTCAATGCAAACAGGATGGTTTAGGGTCAGGGGAAAAGGGACAATAAAAGCAACCCAGGAAAGATTGTTCCCCAGGGAATATATCACACTCATACGTACTATTTTGTTTTCTGAAACAAGGTCTCCCTGTAGCCCCAGATACCATGGAACTCAAGATATAGACTCACTATAGTTTCATATAAATAGTGAGCCTCTATATACACACATATATATTTTCATATATACAGTGAGTCTCTCTATATATAACATATATAGTTTCATATATAGTGAGTCTCTATATACATAACATATATAGTTTCATATATATACTGAGTCTCTATATACATAACATATATAGTTTCATATATAGTATCTATGTACATAACATGTTTCATATACATAGTGAGTCTCTATATACATAACATATATAATTTCATATATACAGTGAGTCTCTATGTACATAACATATATAGTTTCATATATAGTGAGTCTCTATGTACATAACATGTATACTTTCATATATACAGTGAGTCTCTGTACATTACATGTATAGTTTCGGATACACAGTGAGTCTTTATGTACGTAACACATAGTTTCATATATGCAATAAGTCTCTATGTATATAACAACTATGCTCTCATATATACAGTGAGTCTCTATGTACATAACATGAATAGTTTCATATATACATTGAGTCTCTATGTACGTAACATGTATAGGTGCCCAGCCCTGAGTGAAACAGACACAAACACAAACTCTACAGCTGCAGTTCAGAGAACATTGCGGAATAGGAGGTGAACATATTAATGTGTTCTGCAATTCTTACCAGGAAAGCTTCCTCATGTAACAGATGATGATTAACCCAGGAAACCATACTAGCCGAAGTGAGAAGCATAAGACTCCCCAGTTTCTCCCTGAATGGTACATGTATATCAAACTTCTGACCCCCAAGGCCCAGGGATTATTGCAGAAAATGTGGTGGAAAGGCTGTAAGAGCTGGAGGAGGTGCATGACCACCAGAAAAGAGAGACCAAGAGCCAGAGAAACCCAGGAGAATGCACATGCTCCTGTTAGCGAGCCCGAGGAAATGCAGTGGGCCACACACAGAACATGAAAGACATGAAGTGCAAGAACAAAGTGTGGGGAGCGGCTGGAGTGGGGAGGGGTCAGGCGAAAGCCCCGTGTCATGGGGGAGCAAATATGATCCAAATGTTAGCATACATGTGTGAAAATGTCACATGAAACTCATGATTGTGCATAATTAATAGATGTTAATAAAAGTGAGCAAGCACAGATTCCTATCTACAATCTGAGAATGGGCCCTAGATTTCCAGGGGTTCCGGGTTGGGTTCCCTGGGGCTACTGGGGTGCCATGGACGTCTTCCAGAAGACGTGACCTTCTGCTCTTCCTCAAGGAAGAAGGAGACATTACACGTAAACTTGCTTTTAAAAATACTTACCTGCCATACCCGTCTTCCTCACCTGGGGAGAATTTTTAGTAATATTCCACTTACTACATGGATATAGTATTCAAAGTGCCTCCTAATGCCTCATTTCTATACCCAGGGACCACCGTACATCTCAACTCTCCTCAGAACAGTCTCCTTTTGCACTAGAGAAGCAATTGTCCAGCACTCAGCAGTAAATGCAGCAACAGTATCACATCCCTCCCATCAAGGTTCAGAGATCTTCATGGAAGAGGGACGGAGAAGCGGTAAGATCCAGAGGCTGTGGATGACTATAAGAAAGAGTATTTTTAAGGCCACAGGACAGGTGCGTTAGTGAATTCCCAGCAGTTATGACAGTATGCATATGTCCTGCTCAAGCCCAGGGCAGACAGAACTCCAGCATGGAGTGGAGTGGGTGGGCGTGAACCCCCACACCTAGGTGGACTGCTCCCGGCCTTGCACAGGTCCTGGGAGAAGAACAGTTTTCCTTAATGGTGTGACGATGTCACTGATGACCTGGCTCCATGGATGGTTCACACCCGAGTATTTGGGCTGCACAAATCGGGGGCAGATTAGGGTGCATAGAGGCAGTGATCCATGTAGAATGGGTTGGGGGACAGGGAGACTATGATCCAAATGCCCACCATGGGGCTGGAGAGATGTCTCAGCAGTCACGACCACTGACTGCTCTGTAAGGACGCAGGCTCAGTTCCCAGCACCTACATGGTGGCTAACAGCCACCTGCGGCTCCAGTTCCAATGACTGCAGCATCACTTCCCTGTGTCTTTGACCATTGCATGCTGACAAACATGCAGGCAAAACACAGACACACTTAAAATAGAAACAAATTAAAAGTGCATTCTTCGAAATTGTCACAGCAGTCTTAAAAATCCGTTTTACTTTCCAGCCTAGTCTGTATTCCGCATTAAATACCCCATGTAGCGATTGTGCCTCGTGTCAACCTTGATCTTTTTTTCAGCACTCGTACCAAGCATTAAATATTACGGCATTTGGCTAACAAGCTTGTCTTCTGTTGTGGTACAAAAAGGAAGTGTTTTTTATGAACCTCACTGATAATTTCCTTCACATTTGTTTTAGGTTAAATTTCTAATTAAGCAATTTTATTTTTAGGACAGTGACCCCTGGTTGGCTGAAATTTTAGCAAGTTAAACAATGTTAAAGAAATTAGATTGCTCTGTGAAAAAGGGTGTCCTGGTAATTATAACCCAGCCATTCTTTGAAATGCTAATGAGGCATTTTCCTTCTGGCAGCATGACCTTTCCAGGAGCCACTGTGGGCCACCTAACACAGTTTTTACCGCCCCGCCTGCTCCAAGATACAACTTACAAATACAGCTTTTCATGTGGGTATAAACTGCTTTTAAATATCCTTATTTCTTAAACACCTTCTATTGTGTTTGACTGAAAACACGGTTTGTTCTAATCTATTCAAGAACAGTTCCAGGGACTCTGGGAGATGATGGATTAAGTGTTCTGTAACAACCCAGGCTGTTGACTGAAAAAGTGGGTAAAAACATTCATGACATGTAATATTCTAATTTGACCACTTTGAGGTATAGAATGGAACAATTTTTAGTACAGCTGTGTATTACTTAAGGGCCAATGGACATTATGAAAAATTGTGTCTTTAAGTGGTTTTCATGCTGACACAGAAAATACAAAAACAAGGGTTATTGTGTCACAAGTTGACGTAATCTTACAGGAGTTCTGTCGCATCAGCAGGTCTGCCTTGCATGACACTTAAGGTCACTGTCATTTTTAAATGCTATTTGTTCTCTAACAATTTCGTTCATGTAGGCAATGCATTCAACCTGTTAACACCCTGATCCCCTTCGCCGTCCCTCTAGAACAGATGACAGCATACCCCACTGTTAATTTTGTTAATTTTGTTGATGTCATGATGCAGTGAATGGAATGCTTTTATTGATTATTTAAGAATTTCATATAACGTGTTTTGACCCTCTTCTGACCCTGCCCCCATCTCCTCTCAGACCCACGCATGTGTCCTCACGGCTCCACCTTGGGTTCTCTGAATTTTTGTTTTATTAAAGTCCATGGACTCACAGTAGCTCTGGGGGATTTCATGGGGGCTTCCAGCCTCTCAGGACATCAGCACTCATACATGTAAACTCACATGGAGACACACAGCACTTATATACAGAATTAAAAATAAAATAAAATCTTCCAAATGCTTCCATCAGACTCAAAGGATATGAACTTGGTGGAAAATATCCTCCAACTCTCATATTTGGTGACTCCTGCCCAATGTAGCCATGTTCAGAGGTGAGGGTGGGGCTTTGGAATGTGATTGGATCATAAGGGCTGTGACCTCATCCATGGATGCTCCAGGGATGGGTTTGTAGATCCAGGGGATGTTGGGAGGTGGTCTTGGGCTTGTCGCTTTGCTGGGATTAGTCCTGTCCTGACTCTGGCTTTTCCCTCTCTTTTCCTCTGCCGTCCTCTGCAGCTCACTGTATTCTTCCAGACGCTTCTGCTGGAGTCTCGGCTGGAGGCAGCCTCCATTCCTTTGGCTGGTGAAAACGTCTGTTGATTGATAATTGATGGCCGGCCCAGCCCACCGTGAGTCCTCGCAGGCTGAACCAGGCTGGTGGCCCTGGGTTGGATTCTGCGGCTCTTGTCTCTGCCAGTCCTTGAGTGCCTGCCTGATCTTATTAACCCCAGTGGTGGTCTGTGAAGTGGGATGTGGATGCCAAATAAACCTGTTCACCAGCCCCAAGTGGCTTTTGGTGATGGTGTGTACCACAGCAACATAAAGAGAATTACATAACCCAGAACCATGATCCCCGTTAAATATTTTTTCATTTGAATTGATTTTGTGTAATATTTTTTCATGGCAACAGTGAGGTACGAAACAGGAGAAGTGGTCACATGGAAGAGATCAATAAATATTGACTGAGTGGCAGTGTCTGGTCAGGCACATCTGGCAAGAAGGGACTTAGTCCAGAGATTATCTAACTTTGATTTCCTGCCTGCCTTTGACACACTGCTTAGTTGGCCCAACACGGAAATCCTAAGTCAGCAGATCACAGTAATATACAAATTCAGGTTCACGAGCCCGGGCAAGGCACATCCTTCAACAGAGTATTTATTATCCTTTACTAATCATCCTGTCCAAACTCACACATCATATATATATATATATATATATATACACACATATATATTCATTTATATATATAAATGTATATATATTCAAGAATATTTTAATATTTTGGGATTGGTTTTTTAAAAACCCTGACAGATATCACTTCCCTTTTGTGATGATTTTGAGCACAAAATATTTTTCCCCTTTGAACTTTTATAGACCAACTCCGTTACTACGCTGTGAGTCAACATCATCCATCATATCCTTTTAGTCTAACTTCATGTGTTTAGGCAAAAGGGCCAAAGTGTGTGAACTTCCATATAAAGCTTCACGGTCAGTTCTGATGCATCCATGAGATTTAAATAGCTCAGATTTAGTATCAGTCTTTGTCTGTTGTTACTTCAACAGCCCCATGGGACATTAAAAAAATTATGCATTCATTCCAGCCCTAAGGTTCCAACTTAAGATAGCAAGAATAGTGATGCTGTCAAGTACTGTACAATACAAGATATAATTACATGTTGACAGTGCCTGAAAATTGGTATAATTCTGAAATGCATCCTGTGAAAATCTAATTAAAGGGCAGAAATGAGCTTGCTATATAAGCACGAAAACCTGAATTCAGACCCCCGCCCCCAAACCCTGGGCATGATGTCTTGTGTCCATTGCTGGAGAGACAGTGAAAGGGCAATCCCAGTGCCTGGCTTTCTAGTTAGTGTAGCTGTGAAAATACTCAACTCCATGGTCAGTGAGGAACTGTGTCTAAAAATAATAATAAAAATAGTAATAAAAATAATAAAAAATAATAATAACATGCAAAAGGCTAGATTAGGACACCCCGACGTGTGGTCTCCACTCATATACGTACATGTGATCAGGAACACAAGCATGTGTACAAACACAGTCTCTCCCCACCCACATGGTCACAGCATCTCATTTAAAAGGTGATTGTATTATGAGCTGAAGCCTTGCAATACTTGGAACAGGATTTTTGCTCTTAGGAAAAAAAAAAAAAGATGCCAACGCCACTTGAAAGATGACCCAAGGGGTTTATTTTACATTTTCACCACATAGAGGCTGAGGGAGGAGGAACTATCCATGAGTCAAGCAACAGCCGCAGACAGACGTGGGACTGCCTCACTTTAATCTTGGAAGCCATTCTAGTGTGCAGAAAAGTGAAGAATAAAAAATACTTTTATATGATACCAAGTCTATGGTATGATGACTGTTGGGCCTTAAGAAATCCTAATTGACCATCTGGCCTGGGAAAGATGGTGCTGAGAGGAGCTAAAACAAAGACTAACCAGAGGAGATAGGCACATACCACCCATTCCATGGTAATTAGGTGAACTAGGGACTTAAGTGCCATTGGAGGAAAATTACATCCTCCCTCGTGAACAGCAGGTGGACAGTAGTAGCCTCTATGTAAAGTAAAAAGCATGATCAGAGTGACCAGTAAAGTGATTGGTAGAAACTTCCTGCTGTATGGTAGTACCTGTAACTCTAAACCTTTATAATGTGTCTGATAAGTTCAGTAAATGGCTTCCTGCGGTACCATTGAAGAAGTTACATTAATAAAGCTGTATCATCATAAAAGCTGGCTAGCTGCACGTTTCTTTGGTCAGACGGGGGCCCCAGCCGTGTCTGAGTGTCTTCTGGAGCAGTCCAGGAGGCTGAGAATGGGCAGGCTGTCACACCCGACATCCCTTTGCTTCCCTGTGAAGGCCCTCTCCTACCACGGGGCGGGGGCTGGGGCAATCCAAGAGAAGTAGGACATGAGATGAGACTTGTGCCTGATCCCCCTCGCTGTTCTCTCCTGCTGTCCGGGAGACAGAGGACCTGGTGAGGGGGTGCTCCTGCAGGTGCCTGTCACTCCTCCACAAGAGAGAGCGACAATGATGATGATGATGATGATGATGATGATGATGTGTGTTCATGTGTTTGAGAAACCTCAGGAATCTTTCTGTTTCTGCACATGTATGTGGAGATCCAGAGACTGATACTTTTTTATCATCTGCTGTCCCTCCTCCTCCTCCTCCTCCTCCTCTTCTTCTTCTTTTATTATTATTATTTTAGGAACTGGATAAAAGAACAAGATAGCTCATCCTTTAAGAACACTGACTGTTCACCCAGAGTTCCTGGTTCAATTCTCAGCCCTTACAAGTGTCAATGAACCGTTTCTAACTCCAGTGGGTCTGACTCTGTCTTCTGGCCTCTGTGAGCATTGCATGACAGGCATGCTCTTACAAGCATGCAGTCAACACACCTACTCACATAAAATGAAAATACCAAAACCCTTAAGGCATATTTTTTATTACATGTGTATGAGCATTTTGCTTGCATGTATGTAAAGTGCACCCATGTTGTACACAGCCCACCAAGGCCAGAAGTGGGTGTCAGACAGATGTTAGGTGTCACATGGGTGCTGGGGACCGAACCTGAGTCCTCTGCAAGAGCAGCTGGTGCTCTTAACCATGAGCCACCTCTGCATCCCCTCCTCTCTATGGTTTTGAGACAGATACTGGCCTGGAGATCAAAAATGAAGCTGCCTCGGCTGCACTGAACCCCAGACACTCATCTGCCTCTGACCCTCCAGTTCTGGGATAACAGGCAGGTTCCACTGTGTTTGGGTTTTTATGTGCAGGCTCGGGCTCCCAACTCTTCATGTGTGTACAAACAGCAGGGACTCCGGACGACACACTATCTCCCCAGCTCCAGGATCATAAGGATAAATGTGTGACTATCTTCTGAGAGATTCTTTCTGAGGCCTTGGAATACCTGGTATCAAGAATGTCTTTTCAGCCTGCAGCCTTGAGCCATTGCAGTAAGCCTGCACCGAGTGTGTAGTTCACGCTGAGCCCTCAGTTTCTTAGGTCTGAGGCATAATTCAGTCATACTCTATTTCTTATTCAATTCTCAGAGTCAATTTCATAACATAGTGTGGTGGTTTCCATAAGAAAGGCTCCCCAGAGTCTCCAGTATTTGAACATTCATTCTCCAGTCTGCGGCACAGTGTCAGGAGGGCTGTAGTACAGTATTGATGGAGGACGTATGTTCCTGGGGGCCGTGTTTAAGAGTTTATACCACTGTCTTGGATCCAAGTTGCTTGACCATGTCAGTGCTCAGCTTCCGGCTCAGGCCACCCCTGCCCCCAGGCCGACCCACTATGATGGGCTCAAAGCCACATCAACTCTTCCTTCTGTAACTTGCCTTGTCCATAGTGTTATCCCAGCACCAGAAACATAATTAAAACACAGCCCAGTAGACGCAGACTCATGTCATGTTTTCCCTGAGCAATGTGTGTGTGTCTCTGGATGACTAAAAGTTGACACCTGTCCTTGTTAATAAGTCGTGATTATAATTCCAGAAGTCCTATTCTTGGCCATGTTTCACTAAGGAAGGGATGTTTGGTACATTCAGGACAATTTTTAGCAATCTAAAAAAAAACCTGGTGCTTGGCTGAAAGTTTTAATTGATTAGTGTGACTAAGTTGTTAAATTTCACTTTTTAAAATTATGTTTTTTTCCATTTGTCTATGGATGGCTATGTGCACTTGTCCACAAACAGACTGATAGGCAATTCTGAGTTACCTGATAAGGGTGCTGGAAATTGAACTCAGTTACTCTGTAAGAACACAAATACTCTTAACTGCTGAGTCTTCTCTCTACTGTTAATTATTCTATTCCAGTAATGAAATTACTTATTACTTGTCCAGTTCATTATTTCTCTACTTCATTCTGAACTTATTAATTACTTTGTTTATGTATTGCTGCTAAGAACTGAACTCATCATACATGCTGAGCCTGTGTTCTCACCCTGAGCTATACCTTAACCCCTGAATTAAGCTCCATGTGAACATTTCCTATGTAGCAGTGAGCAGGTGGAGGTTAAATTTCATTGGCAAATTTATCACCCAGTGACTGGTCAATGTAGAGGAAAGTTCCCTTCACAAACCAGCAAATCCAATCATGAACTATGACACATTGTATCTAGTAAACTTTGGCTTTTTAATTCTCCTTGACCTAGATAATTAATCTATCATTTATTGCTGACATGCAGTGCTTATTGGCTATTAAAATCTGTTCACTTAATAATCAAGTAAATATACCAATCAATATAATGTCTTACCTTGAGTTAGTAAGGGATAATTTTGACATCTGGTACATAAGTGCTTAGCATGCATAGTTATGAGTAATGGTCTTTTAATTTCAAATTGGGAAATTTCTAGAATTATGACATGGGAGATAATTTTCTCTGTCCTCTTTCTCAGCTGTAGGGCATGGGCTGTGTTGCTCTGATACTAAGCTCGTGACTGGAACTGTTCATTTGGTGGTTGGTGTGTGGAAAGCTCTCCTCAGGCTCCTGTGTTTGGAGACCTGGTCTCAGTGGATGGTATTGCTCCGGAAGGTTGTGGATCCTTTCCAGTGGAGAGCCTTGTTGACGGATCTCCAAGCTGGGGTCACCCTGGCGGTTTCAAGGCCCACACTGCTCTTTGATGGGACTGTACAGTTTAATTAAACTTTAATGAAACTATGCCCCCCGAGTGGGGAAAGTAACTAATACAATTTGGTTTTTGTCTTCTGATTGTGGAATACTTGACTTTATGAGACATCTTAGGGTTAAAACTAACATGGCAAAATTAATGTGCATTGCATGAAGTCATATGGAAATGACCCAACGTGATTTGGTAGGATAATTTAAAAAGTGTCTAAAAGTTTGTAACTAAGTTTAGCACAGAGTGTCAAATTTGCCTCTTTAGGACTCATGCTTACCCATTAAAAGTTTAAGTGTTTAGATGGTTGGCATGTGTGGTATAAGTGCAGGGTGCACAAATGGGTGTGGGGTTACCTAGGTATGCCTGGATCACAAAGGTCAATTTTGGAAGCCTTCTTCAGTCACTTTACACCTTGTCATGCTTTTGTTGAGATAGTCTGTCTTTAAGCCAAGAGCTCATTGTGCAATAAACTGGCAAACCCTGGAAATCTGGTTCTTTCTAGCCCCCCAACACCCCAGTGCTCGGCTCTCATGCAACAGCCTGTCCCGGCCGGTGGGCTGCAGTGAGCTTGAGACTCTTAGGAACCTGAAATGAGTGGAGACAAACAGATGGAACACGCAAAACAGACGGCTTGGGAAATCTCTCTCTTTTAGCCGCCCAGACACACAGGACAAACACACGAGGATAGACGACCTGGGCTCTTCAGGCCGCATGCTTTATTGTTCCAGGGGGTATTTATAGTTTTGGGGAGTCAGGAATACAGATGTACCCATACAGAAATGTGGTAATTAACAGAGAGACACTATCTCTAACCTTCAAAGCCCACCAGGAAGTTGTATGCATACCAGGAAGGTGGCACTAAGAGGGGAGGCAGGGGCTTTGAACCAGGAGAGTGCTAAGACCCTGGCACTGTCTGGTAAGATAAAGAAGCTGAGCCAATTGATCAGGCCCCAGGACATTCCTGTGAAACTGAGTTTACCTACAGGTGGTCACAGGGCGGGTGGAATATCCCTAGAGCCGGTTTCTCTGAGATGAACTCAAACTACAAGCTGGCTGTTTTCTCTAGCTCACGGCTTACAACAACAGCCAAGTTTGCTGTTCCCATGGGTCTTGGGTTTGAAACTCAGGTCCCCATGATCATATGACAAGCATACTACTGACCCAGCCATATCTGCAGCCTAGGGACTTTGGGTTTTAGATGAAGAAAACTCAAACTGAAATCCTACCAATTATGTAAACTATTATATTTTTAAAGTCCATCTTTTAATTTATACAGATTAACAGAATATTTACAACTTCGTGGTCTTTTGCAAGATATTTATTTTAATTTTCTCATTAAATGCATAATCATCGAACAAACACTATGTACTTTTTCCTTAAATCTCCTTATTTTTCCCCCGAAATAATAATGGGTTTTATTTAGGAAAATCTAAATTGACATCCATTTACATGTTTCAAGGTGAAAAGAATTCTCTATCGACTTTCCGTGGCAGGCGGGTGACACATATAAATGGAATCCACAACACGTATAGACATCTGCTTTCGAAACCGTTTATGGGCAGAATTCATAAACACCAGATAAGTGTGATTCCATTCAAGCTTTGTTTCCAGCTTTAACTGAAGTCGCTTTCTATTATCATGTTGAAAGAGGATTTGTCTGGGACTCTGTCAGCTATGTTTAAAATTAGCTAAATACAAGAATTAACTTTCAGCATGATTAATAAACTGTTAGGAAAACAGCAACAGATTGACTCTTAAAAATTACAGCAACAGATGCAATGAGTATTGTTATTATATTTGAGAAGAGGACGAAGCATTTTGAGGTGTTTTATGTGATTATGATATACTCAGGTAAATTTAAATCTAAAGTAACAAAGTCAAGCCTTACCATTATTCAAATAGTTGGTATTTCATAGACCTGTCACACACGCACACACACACACACACACACACACTGTTATTATAGTTCATTGCCTTTTAGGCAAAGTTATTAGGAAACAAGCTTCACAATGCAGAACATAGATATATTGGTGTAGTAAGTCATCTCTGAGATTGTGTGGCTGATTAAGTGGACACTGCCACGCCATCCTGGAGGCTGGCAATGTAAGGTCAAGGCCTAGACAGGGATGTCTCCACCTGAGCATCTGTCCATGCAGTGCCACGTTCCCACATGTGGTGTCTCTGTGTCTCCATCTCCTTTGCTTGCAAGGACCACAGTCCTGTTACACATCCATTCTTGAGATCTCATTCTGCCACAGTTACCACTGTAAAGACCTCTGTCCTTTCCGGGTCCTCACAAGCTCACCCCTCTGCATGTGTCTGTGTCGGTATCTCCATGTTCTCTTCTTATAAGGACCCCAAACATGTTGGATCCTATCTCCAATCACACAGCAACATCGGGGGTTAGGACTTAAGTGTATGGATTTATTTTTTCAAGAGTGGAGGAGACACCGTATAGCCAGTAACAGAGGTCTGGTCAATGGCAATTGCTATTTTCATTGAATAAGAGTTATCACTGCAATCATGCATTGTTGTAACGATAATATAAATGTGTCATTTTCAGGTGGTAAAATGGTATCTGGACACACTTGTAAGAACTTTAGAGGTTCCCAGGTTGAAAACCTATCATAGAACAAGATAATGACTCCGCCAAAGCCCAGCTTGGTCAAGCAGGCAGTTTTCATGGGGGTTACTACTGAAAGGAGTAAGAGTAGATGTAAGGGGTTACTTACAGGAATGGGTATAATTCAGATGCACCTATGTTACTGAAAATGTCGTGCCAATGCAATTGCCTTCTCAAGTCAACTGCATCATAAGAAGGTCTCAGCAGATCTTGCAGCATGTCAAGAGTGTATGACTGTCTCCTCTGGGCAGATTGGCCAACTGTTCAGAGACGCCCCCTCCAATGTGTGTTTATGGCTCCTGTAACCCAGAGGAGGGACCTTATGAATTCTGCCAGTTTCAGATTTCCCAAGAATGTGGTTTACTTCCTTCTGAGTCTCATAATCCAGGACGTGGCATTTAGCATTTCAGGACGGAGGAAACTGATATACCCCGATATCTTAAAATTTTATTCTATGCATATATGTTAAATCCACAATGAGTGTGAGCAAATCATATTATGATACTTAAAAAAATGTTTTTATCAATTCGTTGAGAATTAACTTTGTAGAATGTTTTTTAATGGGTTGTCCCACCCATTATGAGATTAACACTGGTTGTTGAATAAGAATCACATCAGAGATAATATTAACGGAGACTTGTGTCACAGCACTGGGGGTTTAGTGAAGATTCTCACGCAGGCTTGGGCAATGTTTCCCTGCTGAACTTTGTGTGCACGTTTTAGAATCATAATTTTCAAAGAAGCAACATGAAATGTCCCATAAATAAACAAAGAAAGTTAAGAAATGAGTTTCATTGAGATATTTTGAACAATGTTTGTGTTGAGTCTGTGGGGGGGGGGGATGTAGAGGGAGGTGCTGTCCACTTGAGCTCTGTGCTGAAAATGGAACTCAGTTCCTCTGCAAGAGCAGTAGGTAGTGTTACCTACTGAGACCTCTCTCTATATGTATTTCTATCTCCTTTCTTCTTCACTCCTTCTGTCTTCATTGTGTATATGTGCACATATGTGTGTATGTGTGTGTCTGTGCATGCACCCAAACCACACCCTAGTGGGCATGTAGAAGTTAGGGATCCAAATCAAGATGTCCAGCTTGGCAGCCAGTGCCTTCCTGAGCCATCTCAAAGGCTCAAGAAAATATCTTAAACATGACCGCATGTGTGTTCACACAGTGTCCAACAAGAGAGCAATGGTATCCTGCAAGTCCGAATTGCTGTTGGCAGATTTTAAGGAACATGACTCAGCGACTGTGTGTGGCGCTTATTAGCCTTGTCAACCTGGTCGATTTTGTCCCTAAGGGGACAGGGAATTAATTTTGAGGTGCTGAGCTGGAGGACGGTTGTATTAATAATTGTGGTTTGGAGGCAAAAGATACTAACAATGTTTCTCATGGCGTAAAGTCAGTCTCCACCACACTGGACACAGGGGATGCAATGTCAATACTGCTGACTTTGACACACTCTCCTGAGAGTCTCCTATAGTTATTATGATATGTGGCTCTTCAGATTGAGGCTTCAACTAGGCTATGAAAAATCCCCCATTCTTTATTATATATCCCCATAATTTGACTGGAGGCTTCTGGTTTAAACAGCGATGCTCCAATGAAAGACCAAGGACACTTCTCCTGTGTTGCGTAGTTCTGCAATCCTATTATTCCACCTTATAATTAATTGCCCCAATTTTCTATCTCCCTCTTCCCATGAAGAGGGTCCTCTGCTTCCTGGAAAGTCTTCCCCGCCACAAAGTCATCACTATGACTGCACAATGGGCAATGATTCTTTTAGCATTTTAAGCAGAACCTGCAAAATTTAAAAGTCAAGTGGCATTGTGGCTATAAAAGGTGGATTGTGTTCCGAAATTACCCTCGGTACTGTAATTTAAATAATGCCACTGAAAAGGAGTTTAAATGCCTCCTGTAAAATCACACAATAAAATATTTCTATTCCCTCTTGTCTCATTATTATAGTGATTTAAAGTGAAGGCTAAAATCTAATGAATAAGGAACACTTCAACTGAAATCTCATTTCTGTTGAAATCCAGGGCACTAACCCAATTGGAAAACCAGAGAATTTGGACATTCCTCCTTAACAATGAACTGGGCTTTTTCAGAATTACTTGTCTGAGTTATGTTCATAAACGAATTCAGCTGTTTTCTGGATTAGATGAAATAATATAAAATAATCACTTCTTTTGCTGTTCTGCATTAAATTTGTTGTTTTTTTTTCATTTTTTATCTTTTTTCGATCAGTGAAAGCATAAAACTAAATGAATAAGAAATGGAATTAGTGGTCTGTCAAATAATTAGGGTAGGGGTCTGGAGAGTTGGGTGTGGACCTGGTATCCACTCTAAGTACTCACTTGGAGGCCCACAAACATCCGTAACTCTAGATCTAGGGGACTTGAAGCACTCTTCTGGCCTCTGTGTGCATATCATGAGCATGGTACACACTCACACATATACACAGAAAATAAAAAATAAATACTAAAAAAAGAAGGATACATGATTTTATGGGATATGTGTCAGGAGGATGAGATTTGAGGGAGGAGGGGATGACATGATCATTTTACATTATATATATTATTCTTTAATAATATAGTATTCTTTAAAAGTCAGTAAAAGAATAGACATTAAATCACAGTCACCAACCACAAATAAAACATGTGATAATGAATAAACTAAGACCTTCATTTGGAAAACAGGTAGAAATGTGCTTACAATGTACTATATGTCAGTATTTCTCAATTTCATAAATCTACAAGACTCCATCATGCCTTCAGTGGTATTGTAGAAGTGGACATATGTTATGGAGAGGTCAAAGATCCACTGTTTTCCCGTCCGTCTTCAGTCCCCTCCTTTCCATGCTTGAGCTTGTTTTTGACTTTGGCAGCATTTTCTTGTATCCCAATATAGTCTAAGGAACTCATACAATTTTAAGGGAAACCAATGGTATTTAACAGCTAATTCTGCTTTCTGAGTTCTTTCCTTAGATAAATCACACAGTGTTATAAATTGGTATTTGTCACATTCAACATGACAAAATTCTTTATGAATAAAAATTCCACAAAATGATGAAGGATGAGAGTGGTCTGGGCAAGTGAAAAAGGAACAGGGTCATGTCCTAGGAATAGAGTTTTATATTAAGAAATCCCACTAGAAATGAGGTTGAGTACTGGAGTGTGTGGAGAAATGGGAGAGAATGTGTATAATGTACATTTTTAAAATTTTGTCTATTTGCCAAGTGGAAGTAATTTGTATTTCCAAAGGAAATGTCTTACTTTTCATCTTTTCTTAAACTACTGTTCTCTGATAACGACGTCCGTAAAAAAAAAAAAATAAGCATGTCTTCTCCTCTAGGCATCTCGGAGCTCTGCAGTCTGTCACTTGTTGATTTTATCCATAGAAACACGTCAAGCTCTATTACTAAGCCAAATTTCTGGAAAGGGGTGACTCGGGACGGCATCATTCTGCAGAAAGATTAATGCATCATTATATTCCAGCAAATATGACTAATCTGAGTTACTGTTGGTGCCATTAAAGATTAACTCTTCTGGTAAGCATCACTTTGGTGTTTTTTGTTTCTTCTCTTGCCACATATTATAAATCTATCACCACACAGTGTGACTGTCAACCATCCAGAGTACACATGCATTTATAACAGGCTCTGAGCAATGGCCGTCCATGACAAATAGACATTTGCAAGGGATCTCCTCAGAGAAATTAAATATCCCAGGACCCAAGCGAAGATACAACTCTTGCTCTCCATGGTGTCAGAAGTATGTGCTGTTGATTGAGGCAAATAGTTTAGTCTGTGGATGATCATGACACTGAGAAATTGGGGGAAAAAAAAACGTTTGTTGAGATTTTCTGTGGGGCAGAGGGAATTTATTTGATCTGATACCTTCCAGGCCATGGTCAACTCTCCTGGGAAGGAGGCGGGACCTCAAGGTGGAGACCTGGAGGCAGGCGGGAGGCCAGTTGCCACAAGAAACTGTGCTTCCAGGAATGCTTCCCCTGAATTTTCAGATAACTTTCTTTTTTATGTGTTATTTATTTTTTTATGTGTATGAGTGTGTTGCCTGCTTGTACGTAAGTGAGGTCAGAAGAGGACGTTAGATCACCCAGAACTGGAGTCACAGAGGGTTGTAAGCCTCCATGTGGGTGCTGGGAATTGAACCCAGGTTCTCTGCAAGAACAGCCGGTGCTATTACCAGCTGAGCCATCTCTCCAGCCCCTTTAAACAGCAGTGGACCACGCTCCACATGGTGGACTGGCCCTGCAACTTCAGCCAATAATCCAAGTAATCCCCCACGGATATGTCTGCAGGTCAACACATTGTACACAATTATTCATTTGAGTCTTCCCCTGGATGAGTCCACGCTGTGTCACATTACCATGCTGGCTAAGTAGGACCCTAATTGATCTATATAGTTCCATGTATGAGCTAAGGCTGCTGCAAGGCTACAACACAGGAATGTGGAACGGTCTTCTGTGAATGAACATGTTATCCTGTCCCAAGTTCTGACATGAGGGCGGGAAATCTCTCAAACCCTTATCCCTTCAGTCCATAAACCTCCTATTTTTGCACCACAATAATTCTATCTTCCACAGAAATTGGTGAAAATAGATTAAGATTGGTAATCTAGATGCTTGAACATTGCCATATAACATAACATCTGTTACGAGAATTCATGAAATATCTGAATATTTGTCAACATAGACCTGTTTTTTAAGGAAGCTCTCCACACATGAGGTTACAAAAGAATCTCAATATTGCCAATAACAGGTCTGGTAGCATTTGTTTATAGCCCTCCAAGTCAATGGTAACTTCTTGTCTTTTATGATTACGTGTGTGCAAGGCAGAGAAATATTTGAGACAAGCACAAATTCCCAGTAGAGCTTAAGCCTGAAGCGTGGAGTTGTTTTTGCCACTCTGGACGACAACAAATTCATATTTGTGGTCCAATTAATGCCGACTTTGTCTGTGTCTTCAGTAAAGTTTGATGGTGATTGCATAAATTGAAACATCCACCTTGTGTCGCACTGGAGTGTGTTGTCAGAGAGTAGCATTGGAGGAGGTGGTGAAGGCGTTCTGATCACAGTTCAGGGTGTAGCTTCTCCGCCTGAGTTGTGGGGTGTGTACATATCCCTTAATTGAACCAAGTGCAGACTTAAAACTTAGTGGTGAGCGGGACCTGGCTCAGGGGTGAAGTGCTTGCCTCACAAGCATGAGACCTCAAAGAGTCCAGTGCTTAGGATCTGCATCAGAGGCAAGCACAATGCAGCATCTGGGGAGTTTCAGTGATCACAAACACGACAACAGAGATAGTTGTATCACTAGGGTTTCGTGGCCAGCCGGTCCAGGCTTCTTGGTGGTGTTGAGGCTCGTGTGTAAGTAAATGAACGTTGTGTGAGGAGCAACACTGTAGCTTGTGTTCTGACATCCAGAAGGTGCACAACCCTCACCACACACACACACACACACACACACACACACACATACATACATACACACGTGTACCAAACATTTATAGATTTTATTCCACTTATCATTATTCCACAAACAACACAGTGTAACAATTATTCACAAAATACTTATGCTTCATTGGTAAGATGGTTAGTCAAGAAATGGTTTAACGTGCACGTAAGATGCTCCCTGACTGTCTTAGTGGTGAGGGTTTGACAGTCCCATCATTGTAGACGTAAAATGTATGCATGAAGTAAGAATGTTATACAAATACATTTTACATGAGACACTTAAAGCGCATAGACTGTATTCTTTCAAATGAGGACTAGAGTTAATGCGGATAATGTGGAAAGATAGATGCATTGTCCCTAGGACAAGTGCTTCCTTCTTTGTGAATTTATTCTTCTTTGCAGTGACAACACGGAATATAAATCTTGTACATAATGTGAGTTGCCTACACAAATTACAACTTGTTTCATCTTTTTGAGAAGGGTTCTGCCTGTAGCCACAGCTGGCCAGGAATTTGCTCCATAGCCCAGGCTGGAGAGATGGATCAGGCTTTAAGAGCACTGGCTGCTCTCACAGAGCACTGGGTTCGATTCCCAACACCCACATGGCAGCTAAAAACCATCCTGACTCCAGGTCCAGGGGATCTGACACCGTGTTCTTCCACATGACCGGACACAGGTGCACTTCCAAACTTGCAAACAAGGCGTTCATGCACATAAAATAAAAATGATTATATATATGTATGGCGAACAGAAGCATAATGGAGAAACAGGGAGCGAGCAAGACTATGGGACTCACAAAACCCACCCCACGCACATACTTCCTCCAGCAAGACTACTCCTCCCAAATGTCCCATGACCTCCCACCAACTAGAGATTAAACCTTCAAATACCTGAACCTGTAGGGGGCATTTCTCAGTAGAACACCCAGGAGACCTCAAAGCTCTCCATCGTGAATGGTGATAACATAGCTCTTTCAGTGTGCTGTGTGTCTAAGTCAAGAGGTGGAACATATTGAATGCACAAGTTGCATGTAGGACTTGTTTTTTTGTTTGTTTGTTTGTTTTGTTTTGTTTTGTTTTTTTCTGCAGAGAAGGACTCAGGTAACTCAGACTTGAGTCACGGTCACTGTGTAGCTGAGGATGGCCTTGAACTCAGGATGCTCCAACTCTACATTATGAGACTACAGGCACGCACTCTCCCCCTAGTTTACAGAGTCTGAGACTATGAACTCAGGCTATTGTGCTGACCTAGCCTGCCGCAGCATACGTGTCTTTTGATTCTTATGAACTTAGTGTGGGTTTCTTGGCTCCTTACCTCTCTGCAAAATTTGGTAAGTCTTGATTCAGAAAGGGAATACAGTCCTTTCGGTGATTAATTTAGGGAATATTTCTCTTTTAAATTTAAACAAACCCTTTCCTGCAGAAGGTTGCACCAACAGGTCTGGGAATGTCATGAAATTCTCAGAACAGCTAATGCTGTAGCAATGTGGAAAAGCATTCTGTCAGTGTGGATCTTGCAGTCTTCACTTAAAATTGCAATATGTATCATACGATATGGTCAGAGAACGCTGATGCCTCCGGATAGTGGCACCATATTTTCCTGCCGTGATGGGCTTTATCTGTTGGAATTGTAACAAATATAATCCCTTCCTCCCTTAGTTCAATTTGTGTGACATATTTTAGTCGCAGCAATGAGAAAAGTGATTAATATAGAACCTGCCTGAGGCCATGGGTTTTGGAGTTTTCGGTCCACAATGGTGAAGAAGGTGGAACAGAACAAAACTGCACAGCAGGATAGACCTACAAAGATACATCCTGAGACCTTGCTTTCGCAGCATGTCTCCCACTTCCAGAATCTCCTCAAACAGTGCCTCCAGCTCGAGAGAGAGTGTTCACTGTACGAACGCTGAATGTTTTTTTTTTTAAACTATAGCCTCAGCTCAGTTTCCCTCACCTGGTTCAAAAATGTCACTGATGGATCTGTGTAAATTATAGTGTAAGTGACTTATCTGCGCACGCACGGAATAGTGCATTTTTAATAGCCATGTCTGAGTCGCCTAAAATGATAAAGAGAGGACATTTTTTAAAATTTCCAGCTGTCCGCCTTTGCTTTCTGTTGCAATACACCGTGACCAAAACCCGACATGGGCGGAAAGGGTAGATTTAATCTTACATTTGACAATGTGTGACTGACCAGAGTCAGAGCAGAAACTCCATCAGGAACCCAGAGGCAGGAACAGAACAGATGCCAGAAAGAAAACTAGCTTAAGGGCTTTCTTCTCCTCAATCCTTCTATGTTTCTATACCAGGCAGGACCTCCTCTTGCTGAAGGATGGCTTCACCTGCAATGCTGTGGATACCTCCTACAGCAATCAAGAAAATGGCCCACAGACATAACCCCAGGCCCATACAATGGAGGAAATTGCTCATTTGAGTTCCCGCTTCCCTGTGGTGTCAACTCTGCAGCTCACTATTCTTCGGACCCATTTGGAACTCATCCTGGTGCAGGTGGATGCCAAGCAAAACCACAGCCTAAATGGAAAACCGCCCTGTTTCCAAGTAGAACTTGCTGCTCAGGAAGTAGTATTAAACAAAAAAAAAAAAAAAAGCAGGCTTATGCACTTTATCTGATTTCTCCCACATCTGGTTAAAACAAACTTTTGGGAGACATTCAGGGGAGAATAATGTAATTTATAATCACAGAAAACGTCTTCCTGGCCCCCCTGCTTAGGGTTGGGACTGTATGCAGGACAATATTTTAGGAGCCAGCATTAAAAATGTCATATGTCATCTGGTCATGCTGAAACATGTCTTTAATTGCAGCATTTGGGAAGCAGAGAAAGGTGGATCTCTGTGGATTTCAGGCCATACTGGTCTACTAAATGAGTTTCAGGCCCACCACAGCTACATAGATAGATACTGTGTCAAAAATAAAACAAAACAAAACAACAACAACAACAAAAAAAAAGCACCCAATTTTTTAGCCTGGGTATTAAAATATTTTTAAATTTGCCATTATTTGGTGTGTTTCAGTGTTTCTTCTGCATGAATGCAAATGTACCACATGCACAAAAGGACTGTAGTACTTGGAAGGTCTGGATCCCCTGGAACTGGAGTCATAGATGGTCGTTAGCTGGCATGTCGGTGCTGAGAACTGAGTTGGGGTCCTCTGCATGAACAGACAGTATTTGTTTTTTTCAGTGTATATATGTATTGATTTTTCATGGATTTCATACATTTTAATCATTTTTAGACCTCCCCAATCTGCATGCCCCCATAGCTCACCCACAGGGTTCACACACGTTCTTACATGTTCAAGCACATAGAATTAAGTCTGCATACTCAGCTGACTGCTGTGAGTTCATGCACTGGTGCCTGGTCAACCTGTTTAGCCTCATTCCACTGAAGAAGATCAAGTCTCCCTCACCCAGCTTCCAATAGTCACTAGGCTGAGGCTGGGAACTCTGCTTGTCCCCAGTGATTTGCTAATTGAATGTGCATGGTCTTCTGCATGTTGTCACCATTGCTGCAAGTTCATGGGATCAAATCCTCTGGAGACTGTGAGACTTTGCTTTGTGATGGCTGTGCATCACCCCTGGTCCCTACAAGCTTTCCACCCCGTCTTCTGCGATGGTCCCTGAGCCTGAGGAGGGTGAGGTTGAATGTAGGAGTCCTGTTTTACAGACACGTATTCTCTGCATAATAGTAGAGAACTGTAATAGTCTTCGTTTGATGCAAATGAAGCTTCTTCGATGAGTGGTGGCAGATAGACTTGTCTGTAAATATATGGATTCGTATTTGGACTATAGTAAGAAGTTATCTTTGCCTAGGTATCTCACAACATAGGGCTTTCTCTAGGATCTGTGACCGCTCCAGTCATGCATATTTGGCTGTGTTTGCAGAACCACATGTGAGTTCCCTTCCACCATGGCATTGATTAATCCCAGGAAAAAGTTACTACTATCAACCAATATATATGCTGTGCCAATCGTTGTTCTGGTTCCTTGGCTTTAAAGCTGAGGTTGGAACACTGATTTTCTCCCTTAGCAGATTGCATGATGTTCTCCACAACGATGAGAGCTTGTCCTCAGGGAAGAAGCTTCTAGCTCAGTTCCAGGACCACTTTTCCAAGTCCTCTGTGTGAGGCCTGCCCTGTCTTTAGCGATAGGGTCCCACCTTCAAGGTCTTGGTGGAAATCGAGGTCTGTGGCCCTACTGCATGTTATTTTGGCAGTGTCTTGGACCACCTTGCACAACAACTCCAAGGGCAGTTTCTCCTACCAGGCACTGTATTTCTTTTTATAAAGACTTTAGACATGTATGTGCTGATGTGCAGATATTTGGTGCTTAGCTGTGCAAATTAGAGAGAAGATATATCATTTTCCTTCAGAAACTGGGTCACTTCACTTGGTCAAACAGTCCTTATTTATAACTTTACTTATGTTCTTTCTGTTGTGTCTGGAGTATGCTCCTTCATTTCTTCGATCTTTTGTAATCTCTGCAGACCTGATTGAATAGACAGGACTTCTTTCAGCTTATTCATGTCCTGGAGGAGTTTTCTTTCCCACTCAGCAATGATTGACAGTCTTAAACTGTTCTGAGTTGGCGCTTATAATCATTCAGAACTTGGACTACTAGGGTCCAGGCTCTTCTGAATTTCAGACTTTGCATTGATAAGTCAGGTGTAATTTAGATGGATTTTCCTTTACATGTGGCTTGATGTTTTTCTCTGGTGGCTTTTGGGATTCTCTTTGTTCTATTCACTTAGCATTTTCACTATGATATGCCATGGGGAGTTTCTAAGAACAGGCAATGTTCTTGATAGTGATTCCATCACGACAGACACAACCCTGGTATTTTCATGGCACTGTAAATTAGAACATATTTGACCAAGGGACCCTGAAACTCTGAAGCAATTCAGTTCCATGCATACTAAGAAATTTTGAAGAAAGGTAAAGGTATTAAAAATTATAACATAATCTGTATTACCCACTAACATGGAAGTTGGGGCCTTAACATCTTTGCAATAATGGGAAAGAAGATCCTACCACTTTGGAGGAGGGACAGGAAGTTCACAATTATCCTTGGCTATACAATGAACTTGAGGCCAGTCTGAGATCTATCCGTTCCTATTTCAAAAGAAGACAGTGTCTGTCCATCCAACCTATTATCTATCTATCATCTATCTATCTATCTATCTATCTATCTATCTATCTATCTATCATCTATCCACCTATATGTCATCTATCCTTCCATCCATGATTCATTCCATGTACCTAACCACTGCCTGCATGTCTGTAAGTGCATCTGTGTAGTGTGATACCCACAGAGGTCAGAAGAGGGTGGCAGATCGCCCAGAATTAATGTTCCAGGGGATTGTTAGCCACCTTGTGGGTGGTAGTATTCCAAC
Organism: Eospalax fontanierii; assembly: GCA_035773235.1. NCBI lineage: Eukaryota > Metazoa > Chordata > Mammalia > Rodentia > Spalacidae > Eospalax > Eospalax fontanierii. The sequence continues at coordinate 860,602 of CM069525.1, read as the reverse complement.
CCAGGTTCTCTGTAAGAGTAGACAGTTCTCTGACCCTCCAGACCCTTTTAAAATATATAACTATAATTATATCATTTAATTTTTATCATTTCTGACCCATATTTCTTTAACTTACATACTTCTGATGCACACATGCGCTCTGTTAATGATCATTTTGCAATGGTATTCTAAAGGAAATATGATTGCAAACAGAAACGTTGTTTCTAAATCACTGGAGCCATTGAATCAGATCTTAATTAGGACTCACAAGTGTCTATAATTATATTTGGTTCAATTATCAGATGAAAGTGATAGATCATTAGTTCTTCTTTGACCTGTGTGATCTGTCTCAGCTTAGAATCTCACAGGCACACCATTGAAACTTCCACTAAATGCTCATGTGGAGATGTCAGCAATATTAACTTTCGTACAGGTAACAGAACAGTAGCTATTTATCTCCATGAGGTCCTCTGCCTGGGCTGTGTCTGCGTAGGACAGGATCCCCCAGAAAACCTTCAGTATTTTTCTTACATATTCGTCCTCATCAGAAATTTGGGGATCGGTTTGTAGCTTGGGACTAGAGTGCTTGTCTCACTAAGGATGGAGGTGTTTGGTCTCTGTACTGGATAGATTCAGTGTCAGTTTGACAGATCTTGGAAGAGAAAAACCTCAGGTTCAGAGTTGTATGTAAGAGACTGGCCTGTGGCGAAGCCTGTGAGATATTTTCTTGATTGTTGAATCATGTGGGAGGGACCAGTCCACTGTGAGTGTCGCCAGGCCTGGGCAGATGGTCCTGTGTTGCACAAGAAAGGGGACTGAGGACATGTTAGAGGAGCAAGGAACATTTCTTTGTCATCTGTGCTCCAGCCGCTGCCTCCGTGATCCCGCTGCAGGCTCCTGTCCTGGCTCCCCTCCATGATGTAGATTGTAAAGTGAAGTAAACCTTGTCCTCCTCAAGCTGGTTTTGGTCATAAGAAAGCACATCAAGCTATGAGAGTCCCCAACAACCCAAAAAAAGAAAATAAAGGAGATTAACCATTGACATGGGTCTCAGAATTGCGCATGGAGCTCAGAATTACGCACAAGAGGATGGGATCAAAGTTCTGGGCCATTTCCATTCTTTGTGTGTGAATGCTGTCCCTGGGATGAGTGTGCAGATCTATGTGTTCTTGCGTGTTTGGGTGCACACGTGTGGAGATGCATAAGCGGGTGCACCTGTCTGTGAGGGTATCCATGCACATCTGTGCATGTGTGAGTGAAGGTCCAAAGGCCGTCGCCCGTTGATGCTCCTCAAGAGTTGTCGTCCTTTTGTAAAATGCTGTCTCTCAGGGCTGGAAAGATGACTCAGCTGTGAAGGCACTGCCTGCTCTTGCAAAGGATGGGTTTTGGTCCCCAGCAACTTCATACTAGCAACTAACCATCCTAATTCCAGTGTCACAGGGTCTCATGCCCTCTTATGACCACTCCAGGCAACTCATGACACAGGTGTGTTTACATGCATGCAGTTAATGCACTCATACACACATAAAATAGAAATAATAAATAAGATAATTTTTAAGAGGCAGTGTCTCTCACTGGGCTGTAATGCTCATTGTTTGGGTTAGGCCTAGCTGTCCAGTGAGTGCTGAAGACTCGCCTTTCTAGGTCTTGTGAATGCTGGGATTACATGTCCAGGTCCGAGTTTTCATTTGTTGCATGGGTTCATAATTTCTGGTGATTACACTGAGACCCTTATGCTTACACAGTAAGGAGCCTAATCCCCAGCCTAAATCTTAATTCTTCTAACACACACACACACACACACACACACACATACCTCATATAATGATTTAAATCCAACATATATAGAGAAAGTAAATACATTAATATTTATACATACCTGATACATGATCAATAATTATATAAAAATTAAGTGATTTATTTTTAAATTTAGACCCTTGTTAGTTGATGTATATAGAAGATGTCATTAAAGTATAATTCTCATTGAAGACACATCATATATTAATTTTTCATTTTGATGATAGCTCTGCAATATTAAGTGAAGTCACTCTTGCATAAAGACGTTTTAAAGATAAACTCACCATGTGTCTTGAGATCCTCAAGAAAAAAGAGCTATTAGCAAATTAACTGAACTCACAATGGCTGTTATACTGTGGTGATAAACTGTTGTCTGTGTCAAAGCCATAATATGTTCTTTCCAGCTGTGACATTTGGAAAAACATTGACTCAGGGTCAGTAATCAAGGTCCTAAAATATAGCTAGCAATTCTAAAAGGATGCCTTAATTTTTTTAAAAATACACGTTGGGCTGGAGAGATGACCCCACAGTTAGTAGTAGATATTGTTCTTGCAGGAGACAGAATGTCCGTTCGCAGCACCCATATCATCTGGTTCATACTGGACTCTAACTCGACCCCCACCAGGGCATTCAAAACCTTTTGTTCTCTGAAGAGACCTCATCTCCACACATCCCAAGAGTGACATGCACACATATACATAATTAAGAATAAAGAATATAAAGTAATAATGCTTGCTTGTATACAGAAGAACACACATCTGTCATGCCAATGAAGACTATTCATCATTGTATTTTAAACCTGTTTCTTTCTTATAAAGATAGATCATATGCATTTAATCTTGAAAATATAGATGACATTCTTAACCATTATCTCATCTATGTGACCCAAGTAGAGTATTAACGGCCGAGAGAAAGATTTGGAAATAACCTGGAGGCAAGGTTTTGTCATGGCTTGAAAGTGTTCAAGGACTGATTTTTAAAACATTGAAGGAACTTTATACCTGGTCAGTAAAAGTTGACAGAATGACGTGAGAAGATTCTTTTAATTATTATTATTATTTTTCTTTTGTTATCATGTCTTGTGCTTGGGATAAAGTTCACGGAATTGAGTCTGGGAGGCTAATGGTCTATCCCCTGTCTGCTTTCTGCTGCAGTGATGAGACACTGGCCAAATCAAACTTGGGCAGGAACGGGTTTATTCCTTGTTATATTAAGAAGTGACAGTCCATCACTCAGGGAGTTCAGGACAGGAACTCATATAGCAACCTGAGGCAGGAACTGAAGCAGAGATGGCAAGTTTGCAGACTTTCACCCCCTGGCTTGTTCAATTACCTTTTATATAGAGAGTCCAGGCCCACCTGCCCCGGGATGGCAAAACCCACAGTGGCCTGGGCCGTCCTTAACAATGAGTTATCAAGAAAATGCCCCATAAACCTGAGCACTGTACATTCTGATGGAGGAAATTCCTCAATGGAGATTGACACACATAAATGCTAAATGGATAGCGTTTTAAAATGAGCTTTGATTTTAATTCTATGTGTACGAGTGTACTGCCTGCATGTGTGCAAGTGCACCCGGGTCCTGCAGTGGTCACCTACATCAGAGTAGGGTGTCAGATCCCCTGGAATTGGACTTATAGACGGTTGTTAGCTGGCATGTAGGTGCTGGGACTTGAATCCAGGTCCTCTGCAAGAGAAGCCAGTGATCTACACTGCTGAGCCATGTATCCAGCCCTTAAATACTGTATTTATCATTTTTATTTTATTTTATGTATGTGAGTGCATTGTCTACATGTCTGTGAGTGCACTTGTGTCATGGAATGCCCAGGAAGGTCAGAATAGGGTATTGGATTCCCCTGGAATTGGAGTTATGAATGGTTGTTAGTCATCACGTGTGTGCTGGGAATCAAACCCAGGACCTGGGCAAGAGCAACCAGAGCTCTTCATCGCTGAGCCAGGCTCCTCTTTTATCTTTTTCAAATAAAATAGAAAGTGTCCATTTCTTACCTCTGCCCTTTGATACACATCACTAATTCCCGTTAGTCAGTATATTGCTAAAATTGTACCATTTTAAATAAGCACCTTTTTCTAAAATTTAGAAAATGTTATTTAAATATATCACAATTCTGGATGTGTCTAATTTTTTTGTTTGACCTTATTAAATCATTTTTTCTTTTCACAATTTATTGAATTTTTTCCCAATTGTTACAGAATATAATTTGATGGTATTAGATCCTTTCCCTTTCTACACCTTCTCTTGGTAGCTCCAGTCCAGTTTAACATAGTCTACATAGGTGTGGCAACCTCCGTACTTTTCAATAATTCAGTCACTATATGCCTTACATACTAAGTGCATAAAACTGGGTATTGGGTTATGTTGGCGTATAGACCGGTTTACCATTCTAAGCCTGTTGCTATGGACCAAGTACTAGTTAAGCTTTTGGTTTTGTTAATATTGCCTCTGGCTCAGGTTGACATAGAAATCCCACAATTTTTCTGTATCAGATGGGTAGTCTGAGGGCCTTACGCTGTTTTCTATTGTCAACTCCTTATCTGTCTTCTGTATCCTATTTTGTCTTTTTTATGATATATATATATATATATATATCATATACCTTCAATATGATAAAACTCCGGGTGAGAGATTTTCTTGGGAAATTCAAGACAGATTATTTTTTCCTGCACAGGTGGGGCAAGTTCAGATGTGTGAATATCAGTGTTTGTCTATAAACTGAGATTTAAAAAAATACGTAGCTGATATTTGAAGCTAACCTCTCTGTTTTCTCTTTAGACACAGGAGCCTTCTTCTCTGGGGGAACTTTTGTTGCTTGGACCATGAAGACAGCTTCATTTCACCCCAAGGAATGCTTCTTAAATAGTGATGTGGGTGGATACCTGAGTCCGGGGTTACTGTCCCGCCAGCTGGGAAGGAATGGCAGCAGCAGGAGTGGTGGCAGCAGACTCCCAGCAGCAGGCATGGGCGTTTCTCCATCGGAATGGTCTAAACAATGATTTGGGGAACTCCAATCTCGAGCACGCATTTATTTTGTTTAATTAGGCAATTTACATTCATGTCTTTCCTATTGTTTTGGTTAACATTTTATTTCATTTGCAAACAGGGGTACATATTATTCATGTACAGTAGCTGTTTTCATTATTACACTGTGTTTTCTTTTCTTGAGACACAATCTGCTGCAGTCCAGGCTGGGTCTCAACTCAGCATATAGCAGAACCTGTCCTTGATCTTAAACTTCTGACCTCCCTGCCTCCTCCTGCCCAGTGCCGGATCTCACCTGTCTGCTGACAATGGAGCCCAGAGTTTCATAGTGTTAGCCAGACACTATGCCATCTGAGTGACGTCCCCAGTCCCTGCTCTACCCAGTGTCACCTGTGGATATCTCATAATTTGACCATATTTTCCCTAGCACTCTTTGGTCCCTCCCATTGGTCCCTTTTCTCTTTGCAAAAAGTTGTATCTTTGATTCATTCTTTTAGAATGAATGGATTCCGTGCAGAATGAAATGGACTGCTGAATACTTTCAGTGTATATATGTGGATCTAACAGAGACTTTACATTTCCCCACAGCAGATGTCAGAGGTCTGTTTTATTACAGGACTATGAAAGTGAAAGGTACCTTTACTTTTCTTTTATTCATTATTTTATTGCACATGCAGAGAAAAATAATAAATCAAGTCTACTAACTTTAATTGCATCATGACTAGAACACAAAAGCTGGAACACTTGTGTCCATACATTATACATCCCAGACTGGAAAATAAATAATATAGTCCCTCATGTGTAGGGGATTTGTGCAGGTACTAAAAATGAAGATTGAGAGACATTCCGAAAGCAGTTGAAACTTAAAACATTTTATTAAAGTTTAAAACCTCTAAATTTTCACTTTCCAAACATACTTAGAATGGAGGCCAGTTTTTTAATGTCTGAAAAAAATGGTAAATAAAATAATAATCATCAATTTTGAATGGCTTCAAATATATAAAAAGTAGTCTGGCAAGTGAAAATAGATAAGGTCTGACTTTAAGAAAGTCTTAAATTAGCGAGTGCTTTGGGATTATTGTTTTTCTCCTCATTAGTATAATTGAGCACATTTTCTCAAATGTTCACTATGGGCAGACGTTAATCAATCAGATAAATTTTGCCATGCATTGGAAGCTATAAATTAATCCAAAATATACAGATCATAATTTTTACAGAGACATTCAAGTTGCATCTAATTTGGTTGAGAAAAATATTTACTAAATTCTTAATAAGTAAAGAAGTCATTAACCATCATAACGTTATTATTGACCAATTCGGCCTTAATAGTTGCCTTCCATGTGATTTTGTTTACTGACCCAGCTAGCTGACCATCATATTGTGACCCCTAAAACTGAAAAAGGAAGGGAAGGAGATCCAGGATTTCCCTCCGGCCACTATTGAAGAAAAATAGTTTTAGGAATATCTATTTTTCTCTTTTAAAGAGTTATTTATATACTTATTTATTTTTATCAATATGTATGTGTTCTTGTGCAATGTTATGTCCTCCACATGTGTACAGGATCCCACAGAAGCCAGAAGACTTCAGATGTCCTGCAATGGGCATTGTGTGTGTGTGTGTGTGTGTGTGTGTGTGTGTGTGTGTTGCCATCTGGGTGCTGAAAACTGAATCCCTGGTCCTTTGCAAGAGCACTAAGTACTCTTACTACCAGCACCATGGATTTTAATTGATTTCCCCTTGTGTCTCAGTAAAATTTCCTAATTGTGTTCATGTCAAAGATAAGCAGGATGAAGATGCCTACCCTCCAGTCAGCTTACCATGTGTGTAGTTGGATTTACCATGAAAGAGAGACTCAAAAGGAAAGCAAGATCAAGAAGCGCTAGAGGCTATAAATACAGATCTATAGATGACAGATGTATAGATTATTGAAAACAGAACTCTACACACGGCTGTCTATTCTATCAATATATGAAAAGCAGATAGCTAAATGGATAGATGGAGAAATACCAGATAAGTAGAACTCCCGTGGTCAAACCTGGCCTAGGATGATCGCAGCTTGGATGGAACCAGTGCAAGTAAATCCAGTGTCCAGTTCTTCATTTCTGTTATCGTAATATCAAGAGAGTCAACAAATCTTAATATCAAGGCCAGAGAACTTGAAGTCCTCATGACCAAAGTGTTCCCACTGAGAGAGAGAGAGAGAGAGAGAGAGAGAGAGAGAGAGAGAGAGAGAGTTCTTTTCGCATTTATAGTTTTTGTGAGCTGTCCCTAGACACAGAATCTCTAGCACCTAAAATGACCCATCATATGATGAAAGCAAATGGAAAATTGACAACACATAAAACTCTATCTCCCTGCTATACAGGTTAGATATGTTGAATATCCTCCAAGTTCACAGCCCCCTGTGTTCATATAGAGTCCAGTCTGTGTTGCTTGATTTTCTGTCCTTTCCTTTCTATTCCAATCTCTTCTTTTCCTGTTCTCCTTCTTTATCCTTCCTTCCTCCCTCAGGTAATAAACTCCAGGGTGCGATGACCTTGAGCTCACTACATAGCTCAGGCTAGCCTTGGCCTTCTGATCCTCCTTCCTGTACCCTAAGCGGCTGTATCCCACCCTACCTGGCTCTGCTTAAATAGACTTAATGTATCTTCCTATTAGGAAGACCAGCATGTGTTCTGCATGAACATCCAGGACAAGTTTTCTCTGGATTGACAGGACATTCTCACTTAATGACGATTCCCATGTTCCTGAACACGAAACGTTCTTGTTAGGATGAACGAATGCATGTACTTATGCACTTTTTTGGGGTAAAACACTTCTCTGCACCAATTACTGGGCACAGCACACATCCATCAGGCGTTTTCCCGCAGTACTAGGAAATGCGTAAGACTTTCACGTCTTATACCCATAAAGTAATGATCTTCCATTCCTGACAGGCTTCCTTTGAGAGGAAGAATATATCCTCCAACAGCCTTATTAATGCTAAGAAGAGACAATCCTATTCTATTCACATTGTTATTTTATATATTTTGTGGTTCTGCCTAATCTCTATGTTATGAAAATGTAAAACCTACCTATCTCATCTGTACACAATCTTAATACATTCAGTCTTTTGAGAATATTTAAGAAGTAAAGCATGTTAGATAGATTTTATGTTACATGTCATCTCCTCCATCTTGACCATCTTCAAATGTTTTAGAGAGGTTAGTTTCTACGATTGTTTTTCTTTGAGGATAACTCAGAAACCATTTTTTAGTGAAATAACCCACTAAACAGCAAAAGTTGGCTCAATAAGTCCAATTGTGTTGATTTTTACATTTAGCTAATATATGGTACTTCTTCTAGACAGCAATGATTTAGTTTGCTATTTTTCACAATTTCTGCGCATTTGTTTTTTCTTTTAATTTTCCATCCCCACTGTCTCTCCCCCCTCTCGTTTCATTCTTTGCAGACAGACTGGCTTGTTTTGGGTATTTCAAACCAGTCTGAAATTCAGGTTAATCTCCCTGTCTCAGCCTCTCAAGTGCTGGTATTGGTATCGCAAGTATGAACCCACAAAAGTGATTCATGCATCTTGATATAGGATGAAAATCCAGAGAGAATGCTGTAACTATTTCTACATCAATATAACTGTTTGTCAGTCTGTCATTTTCTTTTTGCTTTATCTAAATAACACTGTAAAATTTTCCAAATACCAGTTCCTTAATGAATTACATATCTGTGTTTTATTTCCATTATGATGATTTTAGCTCAAAAATGTCCACAATCTTTCAAAAGTTTGAGTATAAAATCTGAAATCCGATGGAGTGCAACCCTTTTCAGATATGAATACACAGATGGAAGCCAGACAGATAAATAGACAAGGAGGTGCAGATAACAGATAAATAATTGATACATGACAGGAAGATCAGAGATGAGTTATAGAGATAGGGATGGTGCATAGATGGATAGACAGGTGATAGATGATTGGCATATAGATGATAGGTAGATATGATACATAATAAACCATAGATGATACATACATAGTCAGATAGATGCAAATTTCTAACCCTTGTTAACATTGTAGAAATAACTGCAGAATATCTGATTCTTATTGCCTTTCAATAAAACAGAGTCAGGGTATGGTGAGAGATGGGGCCTGATAAAATTATCAATATTGATACTACAACACTGAAGTATTTATCAACCAAGATCTATGAGAGAAGCCAGTTGTAGTATGTGTCACAGCCATTACACAAAGCAACACATGAATTATGCTTTCTTCTTCAGAAAGAACAAGCTATTATTATCAATACAAAGATACTGAGACTTGCTAAAATAAAGAAAAAAATCAACCCACAAATGGTCCAGAAACACTTAAATACTATGAAGTAATATCAGAATGAGCTGGGACTCCAGAACGGTCACTGTGATGAACTGTCATATCATAGCCCGAAGTGTCTGAAGGAAGAAAGGGTTAACCTTGTCTTGTGGTTCTGGAGGGCACTGTGCCAGCAGCCACAGCTAGGAGGACATTGCATTTTAATCCACAGGTGGAATGCAGAGGGCACCGTAAGGAAGCGAGGTGAGGTGATGCATGCTCAAGGCCTGGCCGCAGTGATGCTCTTCCTTCAACAAGGCTGACGTGTCATAACGTCGCCCAATCATCCCCTATCAGGATGTGCAGCTGGACCCAGTGTTTAAATATGGGAGCCCATGGGGGACATGTCCCATGAAGATCACAGGGCCCATGCAGTCTGATGTATGCACATGTTGTAAGCAGCACTTAGCTTTAATTTAACGATCTGGATTCTCCATAGACCTGCACACCAGGGTTTGATTCTTAAATAGAAGTTACATTTCTTATCACATTTGAAATATGTACATACACTCGTAATGCTTCCTTTTTAAAGAAGAAGAAACGTAGCCAGCTTAACTGCAGTCTGTCATAATAGCTGTGTATTGTAATTGTCACTGAGGTTAGAAAACACCCACATAATTGTGAAGAGTGAAAGCCATGGCTTAATCAATACTGCCTTTTAAAGATGATCTTAACTAAGGTAGGCATTCGAATGAAATCATTACTGTTTGTACTATGGATGGATTAACTTCTATTAACCCACACTGAATTCATGTAAGAGTTACGGTAATTCCCTGTAGTGAAAAGAATGATAATTCATACTGATATGTTTGCACTCACAAGTGTAGGGTGCCAAACTCCCTTCTGGTATTTGTCCTTATAACCCCATGTCTAGTTAAGAAAGAACTTCAGTGGCCTCATGATTATAAAGATGGCACTTAGAGGAAGTACAAAGGGAGCAGCTTGGGTATGACTTAACTTGTTTTGACAAAAGTTTCATTGGGTCTTAGAACTTCCTCCCTCATGAACAGCTCGTGCTATGCTCATCATATCTATAGAAGCTCATGTAACCTTAAATGCTTGCAGCCTGGGTGCTGAGATGACATTTAGGATGATTGGTTCCCTGGCTCCTGCTTTGGAAATCCCCTTGTGGTTTTTGGCTTTATAAAATACTATGTAACTCCTATTAAAGGAGTTCCTGCTTTGACTGGACTCCCTGTCCGCCTGATTGTCTCTGGGACTGGAGGCTGGGAGCAGGTGGACAGCGCATTCACTTTTCCCCAGGCCCCCTGTGTAGGAAGTCCTCTGGTTGCTGACCTGCTGGATGGGAGCTGAGACCCCCGGGGGAGCCAGCTACAAGAATTCATCTCACAAACCTCCACTGGGGGTGTGTTAGGTCTCTGGGACTGTAACAAACTGTAGCAGTGTGTCCTGTGTCTGCCTGTGTCCGTGTGCGTGTGTGTGTGCACCAAGGGGAGACGATGCGTGTGTCACGCTACTATTCTTCCTCTTATTTTTTGAGACAAGTTCCCTCCATCCACTTGCAGTTCAGTGATGACTCCATGTGGCTAAATTTTTTTCTGTGAGGCTCGACAGGCGTCTACCTCTGCCCTCGACTCTAGGTCTTGAAAGAGCAAGTGATGTATAATTTTGCCAAACTATGGTTTGGGAAACCGGAGTTTACTCAGGTTTACTTACTGAACAGTGGGCAGGGGGCTTATATACCCATTTAGGACATGCTCTCAGTGATGGGTACGTCTCCTGGGTCCTTAGTCCTCTGCTTTTTAATGGTTCGATGACCTCTGAAGAGGGCCAGAGGCTGGGGAAGAGGTATTAAGCACTTATCATATGGACCACATCTCAGTTCAAACTATAACACAACCTATTATGATCAACTTTTGAGAAGATTTGTAGTAGACACATGGTAGGGAGACAGAGATCGGGGAGAGAGTCGCAGATAGCTAAGTCAAAGTGTACCCTGATATTTCAAAACAGCCACATCCTGATGGGTGTTCCTGGGCCCTCGCTCCCCATTTCCACACACACACTTCAGTGCTACCCACCAAGACATCATCCTGATATAGAGGCGATGAGCTGCAATCTCAACCACATGATCAGTCACAGAGAATATCAGCAGTGACCCAGAAGAATAGAGAGGGAAGTCATGACTTTCCATGCGGGATGGGACTGCATGTGAAGGAGGGCAGGTAACCGGTGCAATTGCAGGTTTATTTTGATATTTTTTAAGTCCATTACTTTCCCTCTATGTAAGACTTTTCTATTCCAACTACACAAAGCTCTGATCACTTTCCTAAACATAACTAAACATCATATGGTGTTCTAAATGTTATCGTGTGCAGACATGTAGACATATGTAAATGTATGTGGAGGGGGAAAGGTGGGTTCAAAGTTGTGCACAGGACAGAGGAAGAAGTCAGGTGTTTCTGGTCTCACTCTATCTCTTATTTTGGTGACAAAGTCTGTCCATGATTCTGGAGCTTATGGAGCGATTAGACCATCTGGCTGTCTCCATGTTAATGCTAGATATATAAGCACATGGAACAAACCCAGTTGTGTACATGGGTCCTGGGAATCTGACTTTAGGTCCCCATGTTTCCTCTGCAAGCCATTTGCCCACTGGTCCATCCCCAAAGCCCCTAGCATGGTTAATTTGATGGTCACTGCCCTGTGGGCTCCTCATGTGTGCTCAGTCTACGTCAAGCTGTCAATATTCAGAATTCAAAATGGCTGGTCATCCGTGGAGATCTGCATCCCATCCCCGAGGCCTGGGGCTGATCCACAGGGTCAAAGAACCAGGACTAAGAATGTTCAGAAATACACTGAATCAGTGCAAGCTGTTTTCTTTGACACCACACTCTAAACAACACGATATACCGGCTAGTGAAGGAGGACCCTCGCTGGTCAGGTATTTTAAAGTTGTGTAGGGGTGATGTTAAGTGTGGCTGTGTGTACACAGGTTGTATGCAAGTGGCATGCTCGTCTATGAAAGGGACTTGAGCGTGCGTGGACTGTGGCATCTGCGGGGGCCTGTGGGGATGGAGAGTTCACTCCTCCTTCATTCTGTGTGGCTGTTTGCATCATTTTTTTCAGATTGTAAGACCTCCATCCTATCTATAAAGGACGTTGATTAGGAAACCCAAAGGCCTGATAAGGCATCGTGGTAGAGGCTTCAGACTTCATTTTTTTTACTCTAATTTTTTTTGACTTGAACATTTTGTTCTATGTATTTTGATTGTCCTTACACACCCCTCTCCAGTCCCACCTGACTAACCCTGACATCATAACCTCTATTATTCTTTGACACTCTTCTTAAATGATGATAGAGTCTAATCTGTGTTTGCCTAGTACTCCTGACTGTGGGTCTGTGCCATGGTCTCACACCAGAAAGGAAAACTGTGTCTCTTCCAGCGTCGATCAATGGTCAATAAAACTCAATGTCATATTCATAGATTAGAGCATCTTTGACATCTCACCTTATAAGCTTCTTGCTGCAGAGTGTGATTAACACAGAGACCCACAACTGACCAGTGTGGACAGAATTAGACACTGTGGTAAGCTTATGGGTATAAGCTTACCCATAGGATACTTATTTCAAACCTCTGCCTCTCAAGGCTTGGGGATCATTGTGGACAGAAGGGCGGAAACACAGCAAGACCTGAAAATGGAAGTCAAAAATAAGGCAGCTGTTATCCATATGCCCCAGGGTGGTGAATCATGTGAACTCACAGCTCCAATGACAGCAGGCACAAGACCTGTGCAAACTCAAACATGACTGGGTCCCAGAGAGGATCTGGGAAGTGGGCACAAAGCTCAAGACTTCATTTTTATTCACATGTGCACAAACCTATCTCTTATACTCCAGCAAAGCTTCTCATTTTTTAACTGATCTAAAGCTATCATGTATTAATGTATATATTTTTCTAGGTGGGCATTAAAAGTCTTACTAAAGAACCACTATAATCTATGATTTACATTTGTTACGTTTTTGACATGGGGGGGGTCTCAGTGTTTAGCAGAGGCTGGTTTGGAATGCACTCTTTAGCCTGACTAGCCTTTAATTTATAATCCACCTGCCTAGTATATAATCCTGTAATCCTAGTATATAAACCTGTTATCTAATTCTACAATCCTTCCCTAGTGTTAGGATGCCATCTTGTGTCCCCTTGTCTGTTCGGACATACTTCCTATTTTAACTGAAACTGTGCCAAGGCACGGCTTGATTTTCCTGAATGCACGGACAATTTTTAAATTATTATGATTTATTAAAAATTTTTAAATGGCTTTCTTTTAACACTTCATAAATGCATATGCTGTAGTATACTCTGCTTAAGTCCACCCATCACATTCTCCTAGGAAGGTTTTGGCAGTGTGGCCTTGTTCAAGGACGCATGTCACCGGCGGTGGGCTTTGAACTTTCGTAAGCCTGGACAGGTTTCCAGTTGCTCTGTGATCTCTACATAGCCTGACCTGACTCCGGTGGATGAACTGGCCCTCAAGGACATCTGGGCACAAATGTTTGACTGGATGGGACACAACATGTGTGATGGAATGCATGAGGTCCAGTGGGGGCTGATGAGGGAGGTGGATTGGGGAGGGGTCTAAATTTGATTAAGAACTATTGTATGAAATGGGTGAAAGTCAGTAAAAAATACTTTTAAATAAAAGAGCATTTCTTGCTCTTGAAAAGGACTAAGGTCAGTTCGCAGAACTAACATCAGGCATTCCGGAAGTATCTGTAACCATGCTTCCAGTATGTCTGAGGTCCTCTTCTGGCTTCCTTGTGCACATACAGTTGTGCAGGAACACACACTTACACATAAATGAAAATAAGCAAATCATGTCAAAAGCCGGTTTGATATCACAGGGCAGAGCTGAGTCAGGCCTTCCCTGGAGCCAAAACAAGGTATCCTGGGCTTTTCTGATATTCAGACTTCCTCGACTCCGCACAATTTTATTGGATTCATCAAAGGAGGGCCGTAAGGAAGATAAAATCATAAGTTCCAAAGATGATCAATTAAACTCCCTGTCTTAAAATAATCTAACTAGTGGAGAAGACATCTTTAAAATCTGCATGAATCTGCCTTAATCGGGGTTGGGGGCTGGTATTTATAACTGCCCTCAGTAAGATCAGAACAAGGAGAGAGAAGCACATTTAGCAGACCATCTCTTTATGGACCTCTGCCAGGTCTTACACTGGACGAGTTCTGGAGATTTCCTGATGGGATACAACTTAGCCTGGAAAAAGATAAAGCAGAAATGTTTTATTTTAAAAGAAACACCACACAATGGATCCCTGTGTACACACAGATACTGCTGTCAAAAGCATTCTCCTAGGTGTTGGTCACAATTAGATGTTTCATGTTTAATTACATTTATTTTTTCTAAAAAAGAAGAAAGCAAATTTGAACCTATTTGATGATGGGATGGCAATGTCTTCTCTTCCCTTTCCTTCTCCCTCCCTTTTCTGTCCCTCTCTCTCCCTTCCCTTCCCCCACCCAACTCTCTACCTTAAAGTCAGTTTACCGCACCGAGGGTGTGACTCAATTGCAGTATGCTTCTCTCGTGGAAGGGAAACTCGAGGTTCAAGTAGCAACATGAAAAGAAAAAAAGAAAATTGAAAAGAAAGGAGGCAGAAGAGATGGCTCACTGGTGGAGAGCATGGGCTGTTCTTGCAGAGGACCCGTGCTCAGTTCCCAGAACACATGTGTCAGGTCATTGCAGGACTTGGGTGCAGCCACCTACATGCACGGAATACACTCATAGACATAAAATAAAAAAATTAATAAATCATTTTTGAAAATGAATAAAGAAGAAATTCAGATGTGTGATTGGTCCGATCTGTAGCATGTGAATGGTGAGAATACTTTTTGATGAACCTTTCCATTTAAAACAAGAGAAATAAACGGAGACTCTTAAACAAAGCCTTGTCAAAACCAATAGAAAATATTAATGTTAAAGAAGGGTAAAGTTTATCACGTTAAGATTGTGACACCGAATGAACAAACACGCGTATTTCTACTATGCAATGTTAAAAAGCCCATGGGAACATTCATTTTTCAGTGACTCGGCAACTAAGTTTGTGAACAGAGCTCTTCACTTCCCTTTTAACTTTTATTCTTCATTTTTATTGAGAGTATTGTGTAAAAGAACAAAGAAAATTGCCTAAACTCCAAACAGCTCAGTTAACTATGTATTAAAGGGATTCAATGCTTTGACTTCAAAAGGACTTTGACAATATCTGTCAACTAAGGTCGTGGAGTGACTCAAGGCTTAATCCATGGCATTAGGGAATTATGGTTAAAGGAAGAAAAAGAGACTAAAAATCCATCTTGTACAAAGAATGATATTAGCTCAAAGGTCATAGATTACAGTGATCCACGTAAAATCTCTATCTCAGGTTGTCATCAGAAACCCAGGCTTACTAACTAATTTTAGCGGATATATTCATCAGTTACAAAGCACTTGGTATGGGGTGTCTTGCTGAACCTGACGCTACAGATTTGGCTACACTGACTGACTAGCAACCGGTCTGGATGTGCTTCTCTCTGCACCCAGGTCACTGGCGTTATAAGCTGGTTCAGTCATTCTGGCTTTGACATGGGTGCTGGGATCTGGGCTCAGTTGCTTATGTTGCCCCTCTGAGGCAACTCTCCAGCTCCATGCTTGAAATGTATTTGATTGAAATTTTGTGATTTTCATACCATGTAGTTTGATGGTATTTACATCCCTGCCTTCAATGCCCCCTTCCTAATTGAATATACTTTCATATAAAATAATATAATATAATATAATATGTAGTATAATATATAATGCCCTACAATATGATATATAGTACAATATACTATATACAGTGTACTATATTATATATTGTATAATTAATATATTATATGATTAACATAATATAATATAATGTAATATAGATTAATATAATAATATGTGATATAGAGTCTGATATGTGTCATACTCTTGAAGTTTTTTATGTTCAATCCATTTGCAAAGTGATCGAGGAATTCTATTTATCCAGCTATTAACAATTAGGTGTATATGTGTAGATTTCACTGCAGGTTAGAGTACAGGAACTGTGATTCATTTAAAAAAATATATCCCTGGGACTGGAGAGATGGTTCAGCGAGTCAGAGCACTGACTGGTCTTGCACAGGAACCAGGTTCCTTTCTAGCACCCATGTGGTAGATAAGAGACATCTGTAACTCCAGTTCCAGGGGATCCGATGTCTGCTTCTGACCTCTGTGGACATTTTATGACAAGGGTGCACTTACACACATACAGACATTATACTCATATTAATAAAATAAAATAAATAAATGAATAAAATTGTGTTCCATACACAACAATTTGTCAGGATTATTTGATAAGCTATTGATTTCAAGATTAATCTAGCAAACTCAGTAGCATTCCCTGTTGTATAATAATAATATTCTAAGTATAATTCAAATATGTTTAATTGCATTGTCAAGTTTCTCAGTTATGTATAGTGAGTCATGTGTGCATACATGTATGTGCCTGTATTCTGTGTGCCCACTTGTGTGCATATGCATGTGGAGGCCGGACGTTCATGTTGGATACCTCCCTCTCTCACTGTCCACATTATGTTATACAATCAGGTCTCACCTTGAACCTAGGGCTCACTTAGGGGTTGGAAGGGCTGCCAGTTAGCCCGGGGGATTGGCCTGTCTCTACACCATCACTGATTTCACAGGATCCTCCTGTCTCTAACGCATCACTGAGTTCACAGGATCTGTCTGTCTCTACACATCACTAGCACAGAGTCTATCTATCTCTACCCCATCACCGAGTTCACAGGATCCGTCTGTCTCTACACATCACTGCTTTCACAGGATCTGTCTGTGTCTACACCCCATTACTGTTATCAGTGGTATGTCCTGCTATGCCCAGCATTTTACCTGGATATCGAAAGTCTAAATGAAGAGCCTCGTGCTTGCACAGGTCCCGAAATAGCAATGCAGAAACCTTTGCAGATTAACTCAGGAGCATTCATTCGTGAGTAGGTAAAACAAATAATAAATAAATGTCTATGCCTCAGAAGCCGTAATGATCTTATTAGCCGGAAATATCCTACAGGTTTAGTTTATACTATGGAAGCAACACTGTGTGAAATGACCGTTATTAGCTCAAGATGGAACTCAAGTCACTGTGCAGCCCTCTCCCCTCCCTGGGAACTGCTGAATACTCACCGAGAAGAAATAACGGTGAGGTCTAGGATCAAGGACGGACCCTGTCTCAAGGGGAGAAGGTAGGGAGTGAAAGACCAGGACTCTCCATGTGCCCACATATACACATATGAACACACACATGATTACACATACATACACACATACACATGCATGTACACACAGTACACATATATGTATATACACATACACACATAAACCCATACACATACAGATACACACATACACCCATACATGTAAACACACATACACACATATATACACATACACAGACATACACATATCCACACATATACACACATATACACATACATATACACACCCATACACAAATACACATACACATATACACACATACACATACACATCCATACGCACATATATGCATAAACACATGCACACATACACACATATACACATATACATATATACACGTGCACACATACGTAATCACACACAGTACATTTGAATTTTACTTTTCATCACCACTAATGCACATTATTTGCACGTATTTGCACAACTATACTTTTAAACAAGAACATAATTGTGTGTGATGAACACATTCACATGATTGATGATACATGGGTACGTGGAAATGGATAGATAAACAGCTAGCATGTACAGAGGTGAACAGATGTAAAAATCAGATCAATAGAGTAATGGTATGCAGGTAAACAGATGATAGTGGGATGGAGTTATAAATATGTACATATATATGTATTATAGTACGAGAACACACAACTCCACCTGGGAAGTGGGAAACAAGTAGATGGATATGTAGATGGATGAATACATAGATGACTGATCAATAAGAAGATATAAAGAATGTTTGGTTTGGAAACACCAGGGTCCCATTATGTAAATCAAATTAAAATGTCATTTTTATCCTTCAATCTTAACATACTCCTCACATGTTTACTTTTACTGTACCGTGCAAGTCCTCCAGAAACATGTGGTTCTGTGTCTTAGAGTGCAGGCAGGTTCTCCTGAGAAACCTACTGAAGCAATGAACAAAGTGGAATATTCCTCAAACTATGATTCCATCGATTAGTTCAGAAAGTAGAGCTGGGAGCATCACAGTCCTACACACACGGAACAGCACGGAAAGGGTGTCGTCAGGCTAAGACTGGAGAGTAAGTATCAGGATGAGTAGCAGACCTGAAGACCTTTTATTCATTATCTATCTATGTTCTATCTATCTATGTTATATCTATCATCTATCTTCTATCTATCTATCTATCTATCTATCTATCTATCTATCAATCATCCATCGTCTGTCTGTCTATCTATTTCTATCTATTTATCTATCTGCCTGTCTGTCTCTGTCTATATATTTTTATGTATCTATCTTCTATCTATGTATCTATTCATTTATCTTCTATATATCTATCTATTTATCTATCTTATGTCTGTCTCTCTTTGTATCTGTCTGTGTGTCTGTTTATCTATCCATCTTCTGTCGATCTATCTATCTAACTGTTTGTCTATCTATCTTCTATCTATCTGTATGTCTGTCTATCTTTCTATCTATCTATGTTTCTGTCTATCTTTCTATCTATGTATTTATCTATATGTCTGTCTGTCTACATATTTCTATATATCTATGTATCTATCTTCTATCTTTGTATCTATCCATCTAGCTGTCTTCTATCTATCTGTTTATCTATCTGTCTTTGTATCTATCTGTGTGTCTGTTTATCTACCTTCTATCTGTCTATTTATCTATCTATCTATCTATCTATCTGTCTATTTCTATCTATTTATCTCTCTATCTATTTATTTCTATGTATCTATGCATCTATCTTGTATCCTTGTATCTATCCATCTATTTATCTTCTATCTGTCTATCTATCTGTCTTAGTATCTGTCTGTGTGTCTGTTTATCTATCCATCTTCTATCTGTCTGTCTATCTATCTCTCTGTCTTTGGTCTATCTATCCAGCTTTCTGTCTGTCTATATGTCAGTCTATCTATCTATCTATCTATCTATCTATCTATCTATCTATCTATCATCTATCTCTGTCTCTCTTTCCCTCTTCGCTAAACTGGTGATTAAACTCAGGGACTACATACCAAGCACGTCTATGTTTTATGTATGTTTTGTGTGTCATAAGATCTCTTTTAATTGCTCTACCTGACCTTGCAGCCCATGATGGCCTTGACCTCATATTCTCTGCTTCGTTCTACTGACACTCTGAAATTACAAGTCTGCACTCTGGAACCTCCTTGGGTTTTGTTGTCTTTAACCAATGATTTCCAAGTGAGTTAAATGTGAACACAAGTCCCAATGTCTGTTTTTTCTCTTTGTCTTCAAGAGAGAAAAAATCTCACAACATGAATACTTGGCATATGTAGATTTGACTTGTATGTGCATAGATGATTATTTGGGTATTTATTTTATAATATAATAGTGGGAAAGAATCTTGTGTATTAGAGTCACATTGGGAATGGAAGTTTGATAGTTTGAATTCTGGCCTCAGCTTTGCAAAAAATAAAAGATAAAAAAAACCTGGGGTTTTAGACAGTTTAGTTCATTTGTTTTAACCAGGTTCGTATTTTTTAAATTACCACAAACCAAAAATTATATTCTGATATCTAACTATGTAAATTATATTCTGATATCTAACTATGTAATTTTAGTTGGAGAATTGTATCCATTTTGTCGTTAGAGTACTTTCTATTTCTTTTTTATTTTTAACATCCCAGTGTGTGATTTTTCTTTCTAGAAGTTCAATTAGACATTTTTAGAAATTACAATAATTCAATAATAAATTCAAAATAAAAATGACAAAATAAGTAAATTATGTATACAAATAGAATATTCACCAATCGTATCAATTACAGCTCCTGGATTTGTTATAATTTGTCATAATTAAACATTTTAATGTATTACAGCAAATAGGGCAATGAATGCATATATTACCTGGCATTATGTTCATTTGTATGAAATGGTGAGAAGGCCGAGATCCTTTAAAATAATACAATATGTAACAAACTAATTCATGAAAATGAAAGGCAGTGGTTCAAAAAGGCCGGGCAAAGAGGAGGCTGTGTTAGTTACTACCGTGGGGCTTTGGGACTTTGACATAAGGTTGCACTCAAGTGCTGGTATGTGACCCTTTCTCTCTGTTCCCATCTGGCCAGTCCTTTCCGTGTCCTGAAGGCGCAGGTTTCGGTTTCATATCTAGGTAATTTGTTATTGTTATTGCTATCCTTCCCTAGCTAGACCAAACTCAACACAGTGCATTCTCATTTCTATGAAAGGAGAGTGGGAAAAGGAAAGGAAGGAAGAAGGAAGGAAGGAGAAGGAAAAAGAGGGTGTGACAGAGACGGGGTGACTGTCATTTTTGATACTAATGCAATGGATCCTTTCCAATCACTTCTTTCATGTTATCATTCATTTCAATAACCCACAGACGAGTCCAAAGAGACGGTCCGCCAGTTCCCAGCAGCCCGAACAGACCTCCCCTTACCCCCACTTCCTGGCCCAGTCATCACGGTGATCAGCATGGTCAGGTGTGAGGGGAAGCTTGCAGAACACATCCCAAAGTCAGACCCCTGGGGAACTGGGTCACTCAGAGTATTTCTGCCTACTATAAACCTAGCATTGGAAAGGCCACAGTTTAAAAAATCTCCCCAAATTAGACTTCCACCATGTCGTGACATCCCAGTCACCCTCATCTTAGGTTGCATCGTGTCAGTCCCCTAAATGGAGCAAACATTGGAAGGATACCGTGAAGCCGTGTGTAAACTCCTGCAGCAATCAAGCTATGTCATGATTACAATTCAGCCTCCTTCCATTCTGTATTCTAATTGTCACTGGTGTGTGTGTGTGTGCGTGTGTGTGTGTGTGTGTGTGTGTGTGTGTGTACAGGAACACATATGTGTATGCATGTGGAGGGTATAACAACCTTGATGTAATTTTTTAATTACTGTCCATCTCTGTCCTCCTCCTCCTCTTCATCCTTCTCCTCCTCTTCATCCTCCTTCATCTTTTTTTCTTCTTATGACTACAGGCTTATGGTCTTTCATTGGCCTGGAACTCATCAAGCAGGTCAGTTTGGCTGGACATCAAGACCCTGGGATCGCCTTTTGGACTAGATACCTTGTAGTCTGGGAACAAAGAAATAACCAAAACAATCCTGGTGAGAGAAGGGTTTATTTCATCTTGGACTTTTAAGGAATAAACAGGTCTTTGAGTCATGTCAGCCAGGAACTGAGGACAGGAACTAAACCAAGCTGAGAACCAGTGGGGAAACGTCCGTAAAAACTTTCTCCCTGGCTTGCTCAGTGATGATGAGACTCAGAGGCACATGTCCAGGGAAGGACGGCACCACCTGCTATGGGTCCCCTGATGGCAATAAGCAATTATGAAAAGCCTGAAGAGAAGCAGCACAGGTCAGCCCAATGGGGAAACTCCATAACTGAAATGTGTTCTTCAGAGGTGACAGTAGTTGGTGTCATGTTCAATGAACCCTAACCAGCACAGCACATCTGGAAACACAGGCACAGGCTACTACATGTATCTTTACACATGTGTGCAGGAGGTCAAACTAGGTCCTTGTGGACTCAACCAACTCCCCAGACCAGCCTGAAACTTGTTGTGAATTTGCAGCAATGGTGACAGGATGCCCAAGACTCAGGCAAACTCAGACCAGGCCCAAAGCCCAGCACACAACGGGGCCCCAACCTTAGCTGAAGAACTAATGGCTGCTGATCACTGCGAGGTGAGAGAGACTTGGTCTTCTTTAAGGCGGTGATGCTAATAGGCTGATCAGCCTCTACTGGTACACATCAACGACATCTGATTACCCTGTCTTGCTTCTCTAGGCCTTAATATGTATGACAGAACACATGAAACTATTCCAACCCAGTGGAAAGCATTGGGGTGCGGATAGGGGAGGAGGTCTAAAATATGATAAAGGTGTAATGCAGGAAATGCATGAAAATTCAGTTGAAATATGTCCTGAAAAATAAATAGAAGGATATAACTCCCTTGACTGAGAGCTTGGAGAGCAACCACATGGCTCTGGGTTTTGGTCCCTACAACGTCATAAATCAGATGTGGTGGGGGAACATCTGCAAACTGAGTCCTCGGGCAGTGGAGGGAGAAGCAACAAAAACTTTGAAGTCATCCCTGGTTTCATAGTGAGATCATGTCCAGCCTGGGATACTTAAGATCCATTGAAAAAAAATAGAATAGAAATAAAAGTGTCTTCTTATGAGTCTAGATTTGAATATACTACTAAAATACAAATTAATTTCCCTTAAATAAAAATGCAAGGGATGGAGAGATGACTGAGTGATTACGACCACTGGCTGCTCTTACAGGGACCTGGGTTTGGTTCCCAGCACCCATATGGTGGCTAACAACTGCCTGTAACTCTGATTTCAGGGACATCCAATGTCCTCTTCTGACCTGTGCAGGCATTACATGACACAGGTACACTACAATTATATAAAGGCGGGCAATTCACTCATACACATAAAATAAAAATCATAAATAAAAACAACTTGGTTTGAAAACTCACAAAATAATCATGTACCTGGTGGGTCAATCATCTAGGAATTAAACCCACATCAGGAAGGGATTTCTAAGAGTATTTTCAGGTATTCAACCTTCTCACATTTAGCAACCTGGAGATACAGAAGAGGTATTGGTTGTTACATCTGTAGTTAATGGAGTTGTGCCAGACAGGGGCATGATGCTCAACCCAAGAGTCATACACTCTCTAGAGAGAAAATCCCAGGGCTCGGTCTGAGAAAGCTCCCTTCTACTTGTTGGCCTCAGCAAACCAAAAGAACTCAAAGCCAGTATAAGCTGCTGCCACAACCTTCCCGGAACACGAAGGTAGGACCCTATTGCTGAAGACACCACACAGTTTGGATACGGGACTTGGTGAGATTGAGCTGGAACGGACCTGGAAGCTTCCTCCCTGAGACTGACTTTCATAATATCAGAAGAATCTGTGCAAGCTTCCAAGGGAGACATGGGTCAGTAGTCCTACGGGGTAATCCTATGAATGACAGTAATGACCAGCCCTGAAAAAATATCCGGGCTGGCACACTAGTGACATTTTTATCTTGGGAAAAGCCAGAAGCTGTCTAATGGGACGTAGTTCTCCCTCAATAGGAGATTCATACCTGAAGCACTAAAACTAGCAAATACGCATTGCTGGGAAGATCACAGACCCTAGGTAAGAACCCATTGCTGTCTGTTCATTAAATTGGGCATGGGAGGCATTGGAGCGAAGTGAGAAAGATAGAAACTGCAAGAAAATCAATAAAAATTTAATATAGTCATAAAAATAAAATACATAATTTAAAATGAATAATAATGCCCCAATGAATCATATTTCTTAGTATGATAATTTTAAAAATATATAACATATGAACATATGTAATGTATTCTTGGTCACATCTTTCTAGCAGCTAGTTAAATATAAGGCCAAGGAAATTGGTATTTAATTACATAGTTTAAAGATCTTCAATGTAATAATAATAATGTGACAATTAATTTTATTTAGTTTTTACTATTTGCAGATATTTACAATCCCATGAAGTTTTACAAAGATAACTGGATGCAATTTCAACCATTTTAAAGCTGTCTGCAGGAGAATTAGCTAGTGCTTTTTATGTGGAGAGCATGATTCTTTTAATGAATGCTGAGAATTAGAAACTTACAGTAGTAAAGTTTTGCTTTGATAAAATAATAGGACATTTGAAGGAATTACTTTGCTAACAGCCACAGAAAATCAAACTAGACAAAAGTCTAACTTAGACCTGGTGCAATGAGCTAAGAAACTATTGATGACTGATCCCCACTGGGTGAGGGAGAGTTGGTCCTTTTAGGGGCTTGACAACAGGTGGCCTGATCAGGCTCCAGTGAACGGACTTACTGAATTGTATCTGGGTACACAGATGACACAGTAAGCCATAACATGTATGACAGAATGCTTGAAATTCTGTGGCAGGCTATGAGGCAGGTGCAGACAGTGGGGGAGTGTAGATATTATTAAGATGTATAGTACAAAATAGACCAAAAATTCAATAAAACATACATTGTGAAAAAAACAAGTTAATTTTGAGGACAAGACTGAATTTTAAGAAGTTTTTTACCCTTAAGACCCAGACTTCAGTGGAGGGACACACACAGAAGGGCCCATTGGATACAAATTTGAATGTGTATATATATATATATATATATATATATGTATATATATATATATACATATATATATATATATATCAGCAATTACAGTACACAAAATGGGTTTGCCAGTAGTAACAGCTGTGCACATAAGATATGGGATCCTGAAAGGATCAAAACATATGTATAAAACTTGCAAAAATTCAGTGAAATTGCTTTTCTTAAAAAGAATATAAAATTTAAAGACAAGTGTAATTTTAACTATGGAAAAATCAGAAAAAGAAAATTCATAAACTTCTATCTTCAAAGTTATGCCAAGACTTATGTTTTTATTGAAGTAATTAGTCATCATTTAAACAGCTTAATTCTCAAAATTAGGATTGGAAATCTGAAGCCAGTGCATGTCTGAAGCAGTCAGTAGAAAGGGCATCGGATCCCCTAGTCATGGAGTTAGTGTTGCTGTCTACGTTTGTAGGTGCTGGAAGACCAAAGCTCAGTCCTCTGTAAAGCAGAAGGGCTGTTAGCCACTGAGTGATTGCTCCCAGTTCCTCTCTGAATAAGCTTTGCGAAGCACGTCCGTCCGTAGTAAATCCCCATAAGGGTCCCACCTCCTGAACTCCACCAGACTCACCCTCTTCCTCCGTCACAGTGCCAGGAGCCTTGGCACGCCCTTCCTGTCCACAGGACCTCTTTTGTCTCTCTCTGTAACTTGAGCTTTGACAGCTCTGACATTTAAAAAGATAAGAATTGAAATCTTAATCTCTCTCTGTCTGTGTGTGTGTGTGTGTGTCTGTGTCTGTGTCTGTGTGTGACTGCATAAGTGTATGAACTTGCACATATGGAGGCCAGAAGAGGATGTCGGATCTTTCAGAGCAGGAGGTGCATACCTTTTTGGATTGGTACTGTGACTCAAAGTCCACTATTCATCATTCAACTCCAGTTCTCATGATCAAGTTGTAAGCTCTCTTTGCTTCTGACCTGTCTTTCCAGTCAGCAACACCAACAGCCATCATCATCATCATCATCACCAACATTACCATCATCATCCCCATCAACATTATCATCATCATAGTCATCATCATCACCATCACCATCACCATCACCATCATCATCATCATACACCACCACAACCATCATCATCATCATCATCATCACCATCGTCGTCATCATCATCACCATCATGAACATCAGTAATTATTATTATAACTTTGATTTTTGAAACAGAATCTCCTTGTACGTCCAGTTCACATAGAACTTACTCTGTAGACCAGAGTATCCTCAACCCTTCCCTTGGACAAAGGTTGATTATTCTCAACTCCTTTTTACAATTCTATTAATTTCCAAATAATATTTGAAAGTGCCTCATCAAGTCCAATTTTGCTGTTGTGATATTCTTACCTTCTACAAAGTTCATAGCTGACTAAGAATTATACAAGCAAGTTACCAAAACAAATCATAAAGAGAATCACTAATGTTTTAATTATACTTAGAATTTTGCATTTGGTCACATTATAAGTATCATGAGACCCACAGAACACAGATTAGATACACCTGAATGGGTAAAATGTGGTATTTTGAGGTGTGTATATTTAGGAATGATTAAACCAAGTTAATTTCCATTATTCTGTGTGCTACTGATTTCAAGCACACCATGAGTACATTTACAATGTATGTTTTTAGGAGGTTGGAGAGCTGGCTCAGTGGTTAAAAGCACTGGTTCCTCTTACAAAGGACCTGGGCTAGCTTGCTGGTACCCACATGGCAAGTATCCACCATCTGTAACTCCAGTTCCAAGACCCCTGCTGGCCTCTGAGGGCACCACACATAGGTACACTTACATACGTGCATGCAAACCAGTCACACACATTCAATGAAAAAGAGTTAAAAAATTCTTTAAAATTATGATTTTAGGAGCTCCTTTTACTTAACATGTATTGACTGATTTTATGCATGTATGTGTGTGTGTGTGTGTGTGTGTGTGTGTGTGTGTGTGTGCTGTGTGTACGTGTTCATGGCTGGGTCTCCAGCATGTCTGCTGGTGGCAGAGAGTCTATCATTGGTCCTCTTGTTTGAATAGCAAGTGCCCTTGATCACTGAGCAATCTTGCCATCCCTCGGCTGGAGGTTTCTTTATCAACAATTCTAGATTGTTAAGGAATTTCACCTTATGACCAGCTATAGGCTAGAATTGGCCTGTGTCTACACGCATCACTGGGATTACAGGGTCTGTATCTACACTCATTGCTGGGATTACAGTGTTTGTGTCTGCACCCATCGCCGGGATTACACAGTCTGTGTCTACACCATGCCAAGTGACTTTATAGACTGAAGATGGCAGTGAAGACTCTAGTCACTGTGCAGCTGTCTCCCCTCCCTGGGGCTTGTAGGATAGTCATCCAGCAGAAAATACGGAGAGGTCCAGGGTCAGGTAGAGACTGCATTTCAACCGGAGAAGATGGGGAGTGAAAGAGCAGGACACTCAGCACTCACATCCACCTACCAACATGAACAGGCATATACACATATACACACATGCACATACATGGACACACATAAGCACACACATACACATGTGTACTTTTCTCATTACAAAGCTACTGTATTTGTTAGTCTGGTGTGGCTGGGATAAAACCCTCTGATCAGTGTAGCTTAGAGAATAAATGGTTTAATTGGGGTCACGGTCCTGGATGAAGAGTTTATAATGGCTGGGGAGACAAGGCAGGAGTCTGCGAGCTCTCATGTTAAGTAGCCTTCCCCAAACAGCACAACCCACTGGAAACCAGGTGCTCAAGCCCTTGAGCTTATGGGTGACATGTCTCAGTCAAGTGCCTGCACCGTCTCATCTTACATACTCATCCCTAAGAAAGTCTTGCCAGCTCCTGGCTCGGGCACAGTTACCTTCTTTTCTCTGTCTTATCATGGGAGAAACACATCCTTAAGAGAGTTGTCAAGTATCAGTTCCCTCATTTTTAATCTGTAACAGTATTTAATCACTGTGTCTATTGTTTCCACCACCAACAGTCTCGGAATGAGCTGACTGCGGGTCCATCTGTCTCTTTATCCTGCTGTATGTATTATTTTTAACTCAACAGTAATCTTTACTCTTCCTGTACAGGTTGATATAGTTCATTATTAGATCCAAACTCACCCCATGCTCCTCCTGAGGGCTCAGCTTTATAATCTTTTCCGGTTCTGCCTCCACGTGCTCTTCTCATGGGGACTGTAATTCTTCAATTCACTGAAAAAATCATCTAATAGGTTAACGACGGTGTGGTTTGTTCAGAATGACCCTCTTACATCCTCCAAGAGGCTCACTTCAAACCGAGCTATTGGTCCTCCCACTTGACCTGAAGAATTAAAACCAGGCAGCTTGTCATCACTTAGACAATAAATAGCAATCAACCCACTTCAGAAGTAGATCCTGGAAACGCTTGATTCTTCCAGTAAAGCCTCCACACCTGAGAACCAGCCAGTTTGCAGTACATTTGAATGGCCCAACCTGGTGCAGAAACTTATACCGTGTAAACATGCATCCATAAACATTAATCCTGACAAAGGGAGGCCATGGGAGAAAGGAAAGAAAGAAGTCAAACAATTCGGGGTAGAAAATGATGAAACAGGTAACGGTGGCCCTCACTACTTGAAAACAACCCACGGGTCTAATGTTTGGTAAAGTGTTTTGACAGCATTGGCAGTTTGGGAACCACACAGTAGTTTTGTTTTTTGTTTGTTTGTTTGTTTGTTTGCAAAAGTGGAATGTGTTTTAATAATGCATCCAGCATTTAATGACTATATGGTAGTGAGGAACAGTGTCCTTTTTAATATCCTTAATATTCTTCTCTCTGTCTATTTCTAAGTTGATTGCCAAGAAAACCTTCCTGTTGACCAATGCTCAATGTGGGAAGAATTATTTTGCTTGGTATAATGTTCCATTAAATTTGTCTCTCTAAGGACCCTAAAACAAATTTCACCGTTACCCCCAAAATAATTGTTTACAAATGATATATGCATTTGTAATGTACTGTGAGCATTTTATTTATTATTTCTATGACAATATCTCTGACAGTATTATATTTACTGGTGCGATAATTACTCCTTGCAGAAGAATATTTGCTACGTTACTATGTGTATATCTACAAATCTGTTGTTTAATGATTGACCCATCTTTCTAGTTTGCATAATTATCTTATCTTTGTTCGGAATGCACCACATTGACATTAGCTCTCTGTGTCTTGCACTCTCTCTCACACAAACACACTATTTAAACTCAGATTTTATGTTTCCTCTCACTGTCTGTATCTGGCTCTAACACATAGAAGTACACATTGCAGAAATCACTGATTCTCTATTTCTGTCTCTAACTGGGTCACACAGATAAAGACGCTGAGGAATTCCTTCGATTCCAGACTCTGTTTCTACCTCTGTCTCCCTTCGCCTCCCAGACACACAGCAACACGCCTGTTAAAGCACTTCGACTCTGTTTCTCTCTTTCATCTCCTTGATAGAAATAGTCAACATCACATTGATCTGAGAAGATGTTTACATGCTTTCTGCAGAGTATGCTTTGTTGGTATAAATGCATTTGGAGCTGAATTAACCATGAAAATGCACAGTATCCAGTCCTAAAAACATGTCTGGGCCCAAGTTCATTCTGCATGCCAAAATGCAGCGTTTGGAACTAATTGCTTGCCAGCAGTTTACCATAATGTGATGTCACTTCTTAATAAGAGACTGAAAACTGTTGATGTTAAGGATGGGTCATTAACACTGCTTCTCCGCTCCTGGCTGCTATTTCTCTCCTGTACAAATCGCTCAATGTGGAGCCAGTGACCCGTGAGGCCCTAACATCCTGACAGAGTCTGTCATCTCCTGAATGACTCCAGGCAGGGTGTGAACTCCGTGATGCAGACTTCGGGAATACAAAATGGGTGGTTACCTCCGTCAACACAACTTGCAATCATTTTGACATGCTGGGTGGCTCTTGTCAAAGCTAGAATTTGCTCGTGGAATACTTTTTAGAATAAAATACTAAGAATTCACACTGATATGGGGATGATCAGAAACTTACGGTGCAGGAACTGGGACCAGTTTGAAGCTTCTATGTTCAGTAGTAAATTATCATCTGAACTCCTGGGAAGATGGTTATTGCAATGTATTGATATATTTTTTAAATTACGGTATTTTAATTCTATGCCTCTATATGTGTCCTGTTTTAGTGCATTACCAACAGAAGCCAGGACAGAGCATCTAATTCCTCTGAGCTTGAATTGCCAGTCATTCTGAGCCTCCCCACATTTGGGTGCTGGGAACCTAACTTGAGGCCTCAGTAACAGCAGTATGTGCTCCTAACTGTTGAGCCAGCTCTGCAGCCCTGGCATTGATGTTTTGAGTGGAACTGTGTCCCAGTTCCACCATCACCATCACTCTCGTTCCCTTTGAAGATTGTCTTGGCCATTCCCAAGATGCAATCCAGAGCGTTTGTTGGGCCTACTCAAGCCCCTAGCACAGAAGCACCAGCTTGGGGGTAAGGACTGGTCAAGGATGTCTCCTCCTTGACTTGCAGACACCACCTCCCACTTGACTCCCCACAAGCCTCTCACTACAGCTGCGACTTTGTCTCCATCTCCTCTTTGTCTGTGAGACATGCTCTTTCTGTGGCTCCAACTGTCCTGGAACTTGCTATGTAGACAAGGCTGACCTTGAGCTCAGAAAGGTGTGCCTTCAGAGTGCTGGGATTAAAGGCACATACCAGCACATCAGGGTCCATCTCCTCTTCCTAAAAGGATCCCAGTGTGACCAGTTGTGGAACTCTGTAATGTACTCTATCCGTTACAAAAAGAAGCTTCTTTGATGAGCAGGGAGAGGTGTACTTGTTTGCAAATTCATGACTGAGTCTTTCTTCAGTGCTGCATAGAACTCCATTGTATAGATGTACCACAGTTGATATTTATGTTGTTTCCATCTCTTAGCTATTGTGAAGGAGAGGCAACGAACAGGGCTGTGGAGGTGTCTCTGCAATGGGGTAAGTCCTTTGGGATATGCCAAGGAATGGTATAACCCGACCATGTGGTCAATTTATTTTAAGTGTTTAAAGAGTTCCTCACACCCTGTCCATAGTGGTTGTGAGATGTTCAGTTCCACGCACAGCGAATGAGTGTCCCCTGTTGTGGGGGTCCCCGGGGGTCTTGCTCCTGTCCAGCAGGTCAACTCCCAGAGGACTTCCCACACAGGGGGCTGGGGAAAGGTGAGTGCACTGTCTGCCCGTTCCTCAGCCTCCCCTTCCTGGAGACAATCAGATGCTGCAGGGAGTCTAGTCAAAGCAAGGACTCGTTTATTAGGGAGTGCCAGGTAACATTTAAAGGCAAAAACTACAAAGGGGGTTTCCATGGTGAGGTGGGCATAACCAATTGTTTTAAAGGTCCAGTGAGTATGTATTGGGTCTCACAGCAACCTGGGACACAGCAACCTGGAACACAGCAACCTGGGACTGATCACGTACTGTTCATGGGGGAGAAAGTCCTAGGACCTAGCTGTTAATCACACATTGTTCATGAAGAAGGAAATCTTGAGACCCAACCAGGCTGGTCACGTACTGCCCAAGACTTCACATACTGCCCAAGACCTAACTAGCTCCTTTTACTCACAAGTTAGAACATGCCTAGACTGTGCCCTTCTTACTTCCTTCAAGCGCCATCTATTGGTATTTGTAGGGCCCCTCACCCTGTGTCCACGTCATGGCCGGCCGGCACTGGCACTCCAGTCAGTCTGACTGGAGTAGGGTGGACTCTTAATGCGGTTTTGGTGTGTATTTCTCTAATTACTAAAAATGTTGAATACTTTATACAGGATTTCTTAGTCTCGTCTGAGAGCTGTCTGTGTGGATTCACAGCCCATTTAACAAATTTAATTAATTAATTTATTACTATTATTTTATGTTTATTAGTATACTGCTTGCATGTAGATAGGGGAACCTCTGTTGTGCAAGCAATTGCCCATGGAGGTCAGAAGAAGGCATTGGATCCCCTGGGATTGGAGTTATGGATGGTGGTTAGCCACCATGTGGGGGCTGGGAATCAGACTTAGTTCTTCTGCAAGAGCAGTCGTTGCTCTTAACCACTGAGCCCTCTCTCTAGCCCCCTTAGCCCATTTTTAATGGGCTCACTCATTTTTTTAATTCTTTGTTATTAGAGTTCTTTGTATGTTGTGGCTATTAATCTTATGTCTCCTCCTCTTAAGAGGACCCCAGTCCTGTGGGATCAGATCCACCCAAGAGACCTCAGTCTACCTCAGTCATCCCCCTTAAAAGACCTCATCTGTGCTGGGTCCCCTCAGAGGCTCATCTCTCTTCAGTGTCTCTTCCCATCAAGTCTTCTGATAAGGGTCCCACTGCTGGTCGGTTAGGGGCACTGCACTGCTTTCGTCGTAACTCACTCAACCCTGTGGAGAGTCCGTCTCCACAGAGCCCCATCCTCTGTGCCAACACTCACACATTTTGAGTGAAATAATTCAATCACAAGCAGCCAGCGACAATCAGACAATATGTTTTCCTGATCTTTTATATTTATGTTTTATTGTAGATAATTTTTATTTAAATGAATTTATTGTACACTTACATTTTAATATTAATAGTGTATTATAAATATTTATTTTTTCAATATTAGATTTATTTTATAAATATTTATAATTATAATTTTAATATATTTATATTATATGACATATATTATACATTTTATATATTAATTATAATTATATATTAAATAGAAATATTAATATATTTATTGTATTGTATCATATCATATCATATATTTATAATCTAATCAATAAAGAGGATCAGTTATTTTCTTGGCACTGTTTGTCTCTTTTTCTGAGGCACAGGAAAATAAGGAGTTGTTAAATTAACTTCAAGGTCGAATAGATGGCCTAGCAGGTAAAGAGGTTTTTACACACGTTGGACATTGTGGATTCAATCACAAGAATTTAAAGGAGGAAATGCGAGCTTGGTGCTGCCTCTTATAACCCCAGCACCGGGGAGATGAAGACAGATGAATCCCTGGTGCCTCCATGGATATTCAGCCTGGTGGGATAGGTGACAACATGCATATCATCAGTCAGAGATCCTGTCCTCCCATAATCCAAACAGGAAGTTGTTCTGTGCATTCTTCAGAGTGACAGATGATAACCATGCTTTCAGTTTTCAGGAGTGAGTTCATTAGATCTATGCAATTCAATCAAAAAGAATAAATAGAAAGACACATATACCTAATTCACAGATAAATACAGGATAGATGATAGATAGATAGATAGATAGATAGATGATAGATAGATAGATAGATAGATGATAGACAGATACAGACAGGCAGATAGAGAAATAGAGAGACAGATAGATGATAGACAGATAGAAAATAGATATATAGATAGATTATAGATAGACAGATAGACCAATACATAGATAGATAGATAGATAGATAGATAGATAGACAGATAGCCAGCCAGATAGAGACAGACAGATAAACAGACAGATGATAGACAGATGATAGATAGATGATAGATAGATAGACAGATAGACTGATCGATTAATCAATAGATCAACATCTTCAAATTGCAACTCCCAACCTGTAGTAAACACAGAGGAGCAGTTGGTGCACTCAAATGCACGTTCAGTTGCTCTCTCTGCAAGGATGTTGCAGCCACATGTTTGGACTTTCGTCTGTGTCTATCCGTAGGATGAATCTTTGTGGTGTTTCTCTGCACATGACCCTTCTCTGTCTTCCTGGGCTGTCAGCCATGTCCCAGAATTCCCCGACCTTTCCAGATGAGGCGTGTTGGAGGACCTTCCGAGAAAAATGCTGGTTTGAAATGGGGGGTCAACCCCAGTCCCAGCAGAGCTCAGGACAGTTAACCAGCTAACGCACATTCCACAGGACAGGAACAAGCCTTTAAGTTTGCCTCCGGCCTGCACAGGTGTGCACAAGAATGCACATACACACGTGCACACACACACTACACCGAGATGGGATTTCACTGCAGAGTATAAAGCAATTCACCTTGCAAATTCCACCGCAGCCGTTTCCCATCAGGTCTGTATCTCGCACATACCCCAAGAAATCCCCATGTTCCTACAGCGCAGGAACATGTGCCTCGTACAGTACTCATAGCGTATCAATATTTCAAAATGATATGCACACACACTGTGTCTCTTCCAGAAATCTCACGTTCACTTCCTCGTTGCTGAGAAGTGTTGCAGTCATTTCCAGTTTGATGACATTTGAGAGACGGGCTCCAGACATATGTTGTTGAAATTACATTTGGGAGACTGAAAATGCCACTGAAAAATCTCATTTGAGCTTAAGTGACTCAATCTTCAAATCTACTAAGTGCAGAATATTAAAGCAATGTTTCTGAAAAGCCTTCAGATGTTAATACAGGTTCTAGAAACACCATATAAGCAGTGTTTGGAAACTAAATTGGTGTGGGGAAAAGCCATTCAAGTTCTAAGACACAATTTTTGAACTCCAGCCTTGCAGGCTGATCTTACTGAAAGCGGCAGACTCTTCAACGGTACCTGAAGATGTGTCATGTTATGTAATGTTTCTGTGCACAATGACGTGGTTTTATTGCGTTGTTTCAGTTTGATGATTCTTCTTCTTAGTCTAGGCTCCATGGGGCACATTTCGGGTACCCTTGCCAGTCTTTCTTGTTTGGTTAGAAGACAGGATCTTCCTCAGTGGTCCTGGAACTCACTGTGTAGACCACACTGTGCTCAGTCTCACTGAGACTCATGTCTCTGCCTCCCAAGGGCTGCTATTAAAGAGGTGGCTTATGCCTCTAATCACAGCCTTGGGAAGGTTCCTATGCGAGGACACACATTGCAGGCTAGCCAGTGAGGAACAGTGACACCTGGTGTCATGGACAAAAATATGCCAGAAAATGTTCATGAGAGGAACCGGGCAGTTTGCCCGTTTCTGTTTCTTTCCTGCTTTGCCAAGTCTAGGGTGAGCATTTCTCTGGTGTGAGCTTCTGTGGATGGGCCGTGTGTGTGCTGTCCCCAGGGCTGTGGGTTCGTACAAGTGACCAGCTGTCTGGAAACCTGTTTCTTTGTACTCATTCCCCCATCCTACAGGAACTATTTTTACCCAGTGGCTGCTGGGACAGGGGGATTCAGTCCCTTTTAAAGGTGGGACTCTTGATAGATGAACCAGGTTCCAGTAGATAGAGCATCCTGAAGGGCATCTGTGAGCACACATTTGACTATATAGGTGTTTGTGTGGATGGATAGATAGATAGATAGACAGACATACAGAGATAGAGATAGATCCATAGAGATATATAGATAGATATAGATATAGATAGATGGATAAAGATAGATCCATAGAGAGATATAGTTAGATATAGATATAGATAGATATATAGAGATAAATATAGATATGTAGATAGAGATATAGATAGACATATAAAGATAGAGATTGATAGAGAGATATAGATAGATATAGAGATAGATATATAGAGATAGATATAGATATATAGATATGTAGATATAGATAGAATATTAAAATATATAACACATATTAACATAACATATAAAATATGTACATTATTATACATGTAGTATATAATATATAACACATATAGTAGAATTCTTTAGATTGGGTTGGATGTAGTTAAGGGTGTACAGATAGGGAAAACATCTAAACAGTATCAAAAAACATGGTAAAAGTTCACCAGAATTCAAATAAAAATTAAATGAAACAACAATACCAAAAAGATTCCTGAAAGCTGGAATCAAAGAATAATCATGTGGTCTAGCAACCCATCATTTAATGTTTAAAAAGGATTTTATATTTAATTTTGATCAATTGCAGGTGGGTGTGTCTGTGTGCTTATGTCATATATGTGTTTCTCATAGAGGATACAAGAGGGTGCTAGACCCCCTGGACCTAGTGTCATAGGCTGTAATAACCCCCTGAGCTGGGTGCCGGGACTCTCGTCAGGAAAGAGGAACATATCCAATGCTCCACCACTAGCTAAGGAAAACCAGTGTTAAGTGCCAGTTTTGCAGCATGTCACTAAGAAAAGAAATTCAAATATATGGCATGTAAACAATCACAGTTGTGACAAACACACCAATGTGGAGGTGTGCGTGACCCCGGAACTCGAAACCGAGCCCATTGCACCTGCTTTGTGTGGATCCATTGAGGCTTTCATGAGGGTCTGTGCAGATATAGACTTCCTCTGATTAGCCTGGTCTTCTATCCCTGAATTAGTCTAATCAAAGGAAACTGCCTTTCAGAGAAAAGAACAATGATGTAGCTTCTCATTTCACACATAATCATATTTCAGTATGTCATCTACTTAATCAGAATGAGAACTTCACGGGCATTTACACCCCTATAAATATCAACAAGGTCTACATGATGAATTTTTCCCCAGCAGTAATTTGCCGTAAATATCTTGTTTGCATGTTGGAGAGCTGTGATTTACATATCTATCTATATCTATATCTATATCTATACCTATATCTATCTCTATATCTTGTTTGCATGTTGGGGAGCTGTGATTTACATATCTATCTATGTCTATACCTATATTTATACGTATACCTATATCTATACCTATATCATCTTTATCTATACCTTTATCTATACCTATATCTATATCTGTATCTGTATCTACATCTATACCTATATCTACACCTATATCTATATCTATACCTATACCTATATCTATACCTATACCTATATCTATATCTATATCTATACCTATACCTATATCTATACCTATATCATCTTTATCTATACCTATATCTATACCTGTATCTGTATCTACATCTATACTTATATCTATACCTATATCTATATCTATACCTATACCTATATCTATATCTATCTATATCTATACCTATATGTATATGTATATCTATATCTATATCATCTATATCTATATCATCTATATCTATACCTATTCCTATATGTATATCTATATCTATACCTACATCTATATCTATATCTATACCTATACCTATATCTATTCCTGTTGGGGGTCCCAGCACTCAGGGCCAGCCTGAGGGGGCAGAAATGTCTCCACTGCAGGGTGAGGGGTTGAGTAGGTGCAGAGTCAAAACACTGACTCTGGGAGTTGAGCAGAAAGCCAGCAGTGGTGGTCTGCTGCAAATTCATTTTTTCAAGAAAGAGCAGAGAGTCTTATAGGTCTTGTTAGCCAATAGCCTTATGGGGTGTGGTCCCGACCACAGCCAATTGCAGTTTGTTCACAGGTGAATCAGGTTACCTCCAGATGCTGGGCAGAAACTGGCTTCGCCACCAAGTGGTGTGGAGCACCACACCCATGAGAGCCATTCCTTCATTCCTCCTGGCAGGTGGCCTAGCTAGGCCCACCCTGAATTATGCCCAACATATACCTATATCTATATCTATACCTATTATCTATATGTCTATGTCTATATATCTATATTTATCTATATCTTGTTTGCATGTTGGAGAGCTGTGATCTATATCTATATCTATATCTAATCTATCTATCTACCCACATAGATTTAGAGATGGATATATGCACATTTGTAAAGAAAATGGCTGAGAATGATTTATCCCTCAGTGTTAGAATGTATGCAATTAAGACTTTCTATGTTTTATAGGTGGCTATAGACTCTGTAAATAAATGTGGATTTTTAAAATATGACTTTTGTTTTCACCCAATGGAATCTACGACATTTAAAGAAACACTATTTTATGTGTAGGAGTGACTTGAGTGCATGTAAGCAAGTGGGCCCGTGTCCTGCAATGTCCATGAAGGTCTGAAGACGGCACCCAATACCTGGAACTGGACTGACCGATGGCAGTTACCCAATTCGCGGGTGCTGGGGACCAAGCCCAGGTCCTTGGCAAGAGCAGCCAGTGCTGCTGACTGCTGAGCAATCTCTGCAGCTCCGACATGATTCATTTTAAAAACTATTTTTTATTGAGTCATTGTGTGTTTCATACGGAGCATATTGATCAATCAGTCTTAATCATCTTTGTATCTCCTACCCCATCCCCAACTGGAATCCATACATTCTTTCATCTGTGTGAAGGTCATTATTTTTTAATTATTTTATTTGTAGTTTGAGAGTTTTATACACAGTTTTTAATCACATTCAGTCCCCTCCACATCTCACACCAATCACTCCACATTTATACCTCCAGGGGAAGCTGAAACACACTCTTTATGGGACATTGAATGAATTTGTGTACAGAAACTCTTCCATTCTCTTTACATTTCTTCAAGTATTACAGTCTTCTTGAATAAATAAATAATAAATAAATATAAAATAAATAGTATTTTATAATCAATTTGCAAGGAAAATTGCATTTGAGAATGTCACAGTGACATTATAGTATTCCTTATCTGTGAACTGTACTCAATAACCACACTGCCGGTAATAACCATGTAAAAATGTAATCATGACTTTCATAATTTGGATTGAGTGTGTCTGTCTTTTATGAATTAGCCGTTATATACACATATATATGTATATATGAGTCTTTATAGGATTTTCTTGAGGTTAAATAAAAACTGGGGCCTGGACAGATTGCCCAGTGGTGAAGAGCACTGGCTCTTCTTGCACAAGACCCGAGTTCAACTCTCAGCACACACATCATGGCTCATAACTGTCCATAACTTCAGTCCCTGTAGATCCTGTGCCCTATTCTGGCCTCCGAGGGCATTGCACGGCATGGATGCAGTTACAACATGCAGGCCATGTGCATAAAATAAAATTAATAAGTCAAATATGTAATAAGTAAAACCAATATAGAATTTGAAACTCAAGCACATGCACATTTACTCTGCTTTTTGATGTAGAAACTAACCATATCTTCAGGGATCCACAAGACCACTGAGTAAACAAGATTTAAGTAGCTTGTGATGAGGAAGATTTACAAATAAAATATTAAAATTACATACTCTTAAAAAGATCTGTACGAAAATATTTAAGTAGAAAATATCCCGACAATATTGAAAAGAAACGTGGTAGCAACATCAAGGATCAGATCGTTCGAATAACTTGCTGTGATAGAAATGGTGTTTGGAAATATACTAAGAAGCCTGCAAGAATACGAAATTAGATTAGATTAGTTGTCAATAGACTGACCACTGATCACTTTCCTTTTTCTCCCTTTTAAATGTAAAAGTTGATATTTATTATTATAGCATAAGCGATCTGTTTAAAAATAGGGAAATTTGGTAACAAAAATCACAGTTTAGATTTTCTAAATGTTGAAATTGATGTACTCAGCCACTTGTACTTAGGAGGGAGGGAAAGAGGAAGAAAGGTTCCTGGAAATGAGAGATAGAGGGTGAAGAGTTCCGACTGCTCTTGCAGAGGATGCGTCGTCCCATCTCAGCGCCCATGTAGCTGTGCACAACCACCTGAAACTGCAGCGCCAGAAGATCCTAAACCACCTTCTGCCCTCCAGCAGAGGCATGGGAATGCATTGTCCCTGCTGTGTAAGAGGAGACGACTCATGTGTCGCAGTGGGTGATCCCCCCAACTCGTGTATCTCAATGCGTGACTCCCCCAGTGGTCTCAACATTACACCAGTAAACACTGAGACAGTTCAAAAGTTAAAGAAAAAAGTACGAACTTCCTCAGGTAGCCCAGGCTGATCCATTAGTGTCAGAAGCATGAGCTCTCTGGAGTTCATTACGTTTTGAGTAAAATGTTCATATGTTAACACGGGGCTGTATGTTCACAGTCATGCTCCTGAGGAGTTACAGGAATTGGAGACAGAGACAGATTTGCGTGCTTTTGAACCAATGTCGCAGATTATCTGTCTAGAAGTCATCATATCAGACCCCGAGGTCAAGTACAAACTTCCGATACATGTTAACTTTGAGAAAGGAGGTGGCTCAGGGGTTAAGAGCACTGGGTGTTCGGCTGGAGGACCGGGGTTGAGTTTCCAGCACAGCCATACACAGCCTCCTGTAAATCCACCTCCAGGGCAACTGGAACCATTTTCTGACGTCGCTGGACTTTGCCATGACGACGTGAAAACTTATGTTGATTCCGGTCAAACCCTCACACAGGTAAAATAAAAATAAATGGAATCTCTAACAGCAGCATGGCCTAGAGGTCATATTTAAAACAAGCTGACGTTGGGAACCTCAGTTTTCAAAGCCTTCTTAAATCTGTTTTTAAAGGACTTGAGGATGTTGTTTGTAATTGTGACTTGACATAGTCGTGTTCCCAGGGCTGCGACTAACAGGCGTTCAGGGACGGGCCCCAACCGCGGTCCCACAGCAGCCTGGACGATCCCCTGTCAGTGAACAAAATCAAAACCAGACGTCATTTCCATGAGGAAGACGTGCTGTGTAGGGTGTGCGTCCGGTTTGCCGGAGCTGGAAGGAGAGACAGGTCCGCTCCCCTTGAAACGGGTGCAAAACCGTCTGAACCCAAATGTGATTCATAGAAAAGATATTGATAATGCATTCAATGGCAGAGAAGTCTGTGTGCAAAAGGAAAATAAACCACACCGAGCAAAAAACAGGCTCCTGGGTGTGGGCATAGCGTGAAAGACTCTATAGACCGTATTATACACGAAACAGCATCAAATGTAGTGCGGGGGGGGCGGGGGGGACATCCAAATACCACCAGAGTATATTGAATAAAAATCTCCAAAATTCAATAAAAATGAATGTAAAAGCATTAGGCTTATAGTTCATATTAATGGGTATAAAATATGTGTATATTTATATCTATAAAGCAAATATATTTGCATATATTCCATCCCTTTTACGGATATTTCTATTTCTACAAATTTGTAAATCCGTCCAAGATTTGCATATCGTCTTCTGCATTAGCTGTGAGAAGTTGGTGTACTGAGAGAGTGTTAAATGGAAGGGAATTGAGAACTGAGGTATAATCATGGCTGTAAGCAATTGGTTTGAGTTGAACAATTTGGCTTCGTTTGAACATGGTGTTACCGTGCAAAGGTCTCTGGGTGGACGCCGGGGGCGTGTTGAGAGGGTGTCCCCAGTCATCTATCAATTTGGGGGAGGGGGCGAAGTCGTCGTCCTACCGTATTTACGTAAGATCTCATCTGTCATATGTATTTGACCCACGCTTCCCACTTCTGAAGGAGCCAGACACTAAGTGGATAAAACAAAAAACAAACATTTCTTCTTTTAGTTTTAGTTTTATATATGCCGACAAATAACAATTGTGTGTTTCTACAGGTTAAAATGTGATACTTCCTGATATGTAGAGAGCTTTAATCATTCACGTGTGTTTGTCTGTGGATATGAGTGTTTTGCGTGCATGTGTGTGTGTGTGTCTGTGTCCCATCAGGACCCCCCCCCCCAGGCCTGCAGCAGGTCACAACCAGGTCCCCTGTGAGACCATCAGCCCCGAACTATCTCCGTGCACACGGAGTTATGGTCATGCCCCATTCAGGAAGGTGAGCTCACCCAAAGCAATTACAAAGCCAGTGGAGGTTGTTGATCTTTATTTATTTGTTTCCGTGTTCAAGAAAAGCTTATTTTCAGGTTCTTACAGTAGTCAGATTGAAGCCGTGGAGGAGAACGTTTAATATGATTTAAAATACAGGCGCAAACTTTCCAAACTGTAAATTCATGTCTTCAAACAGCACAGGAAGGCAGACCATGGAAAGCACTTGAACTATATTATAATTATAAATGTGGTCTTCTCATAAATCAAATGCAAGCTTATTGAATCGACATCACATGGAGAAAGACGATGGGGATTGGAAGTTAAAGACATGAAGAATGGAATTGATTTTGCAGACTTATGTTTATTTTATGTGTGATGTGTGTTGTCTGCATGTGTGTAAGTGTGTCGTGTTATGCAAAGCCCGTGGAGGTCAGAAGAGGGCGTTGGTTCCCCGGGAACCGGAGTTCCGGAAGGATGTTAATGTCACATGGGTGCTGGACTCAAACCCAGGTCTCTGCACAAGCAGATCATGATTATACTTTAAATTTGTCATTAATGAATTGCCTATCTATTGATACTGTAATTCGTTCATTATCCATCTATCGATCTGGAGGGTGGTGGTTTGTGTAGCAGCACATACGTGGATAGGAAAGAGCATGCTGTCAATCAAACTCAACCAGTCTGGACTGGCCAGGGGGCCGTCCCTACGGAGACCGCTAAGTCCGAATATTATAATTTCGTTTTCTTTGTTGTTGTTTTTATTATTTTTATTTTTTATTAAAATAAAACATTTTTTGGTCTCTTGAACTCGGTCTCCTTCCAGTCCCCGTGGGCCTGGACCTGACGCGTTAGCCATGGCTGGCCGCCATCTTACGAATCTGACTCCCGGGTGCTGGGACTACAGGCCTCCACGCCAGGCCTAATTGTATGTTTTTACCGTCATCGGATTCTTGGGCGGTGATGGTAATAAACACCATTCCGGTCGTGACCTGTTTTCCTTTCTTCAGCCCCGTCCAACCACCCCGCCCTGCCATCATGATAATCGATAATTGTTATACATAAATGATACGTAGATGAGAGACTGTAGATATTCGATGGCGACCGTTATATAGAATTATATAGAGACCATATCTATATACAGACTATATATATATAGGTTTATATATATATATATATATATATATATATATATATATATATATATATAGGTGATAGGTAAATGATCCCTAGATGATATATAGATTAATAAATGACCAATGAGAGAAGAGAGACTATAGACAATTACATCTATGTACATAGATTCATAGATAACTGATCGATAACTAATAGATCTGTAGATAAATAATACATGACATATAGGTAGATGATCCATAGCTCCTTAGAAGACAGATAGTTATAGATTTATAGATAATTGATCAATAGCTGATAGATAGATCTATAGATAGATAATACATAACATATAGGTGATCCATAGCTCCTTAGAAGAAAGACATAGATTGATAGATAACTGATCTATAACTGATAGATTTATAGATAGATAATACATGACATATAGTTGATCCACAGTTCCTTAGAAGACAGATAAACATAGATTGATAGCTAACTGATAGATCTATAGATAAGTAATACATGATATATAGATGATCCATTGTTCCATAGAAGACAGATACACATATAATGATAGATAACTTATCGATAACTGATAGAAAGATCTATAGATAAATTATACGTGGTATATAGGTGATCCATAGCTCCTTAGAAGACAGATAGACATTGATTAAAAGAACTATAGATGATAAATATACAATAGATACACAATAAATAGTTCAATAGATAACAGATGATTGATTGATAACTGATTTTAAATAGACGATAGAGAGATAAGAGATGATGGATAGATGATTGATAGATGATGATAAATGATAGGTACATGGATGATAGGTAGATAGGTGATAGATAGGTGATCGATGATATTGATTCTGCCTATGAGAGCAAACGTTTGATGTTTGTCCCTCTGCAGCTCCCTTCCCGTCACAGACGAGGATACAAGGACGTCCATCCTCGGGCAAATATTAACTTATTTCTTCTCTGCGCCGCCTTCACTGTAGGATTGCACTCTGAGGCTCACGCTCCTGTTCTGCACAAGCTCCTGTTGTCCTTACGCATCCTCCTGTTCTGCAGCACACACCGGTCTCCGCCGGGTCCACGAAGTGGCGCGCGCACACCGCGGACGGACCAATCCGACCCTCCTGGAGCTGAGCCCGCCTCCGGCGGACCCGAGATACGGGGAAGCTGTTCCCCACACTGGGGAGACGCAGACCCTCGCACACCGGCTAACAGGAAGCCTTTCCTCGGAAGCACCGAGCTCCGGCCAGGCAGCACCGGTGCCGTCCGCTCCCTGCTGTCCACCAGATGCCAGTGCCAAGAACCGAGCTGCGGCTTCTCCCGCCTGGACGCGCGTCACTGTAAACCGCTTTGAATGGATCACAGACTCCTGTATCATGTTCTTACTGTAAGGTTCAGGGTTCGAGAGACGCAGCAGACAGAAGGGACCAGACTCTGCTGGCAGCTAACAGGACCCGGCTTTATTGAGAGAAGACCAGATGGGACTAGCTCCTCTGCACCCACGAGTGGAGAAATGCTAGCTCCCTCACCCCGATCTTGGGGCTGGGGCTCCGGGGGACCGGGCTGGTGTGCCAGGCTCCAGATCGGGATGGAGGAGCTCCCTCCGGGGCAAGCTCCCCTGGGGAGCCAGCTCAGCCCAAGTCTGAGTCTCAAAGCCCCCGCACAGCGCCAGCCTGTTGTCCAAGTCCTCAAAGCCTTAAAAACCTTCAGCCCCCTCTTGGCTTTTAGGGGAGGGGGGTTGCCATAACATCTGATTGATGTTTAAGGCAAGCTTCTGGCCAGGAAGTAGTCCTTTTTCAGAGCTGTTTGTGAATTCATTGAGTCCTGAATCTTATCTGCCAAGGAAGC
Organism: Eospalax fontanierii; assembly: GCA_035773235.1. Lineage (NCBI taxonomy): Eukaryota > Metazoa > Chordata > Mammalia > Rodentia > Spalacidae > Eospalax > Eospalax fontanierii. Next base: position 816,697 of record CM069525.1, on the reverse strand, counting down.
CCAGTGTCCTTTGTGAATTTAGTATCTGGAGTCTTATCTGCAAGGCTTAGATAAGCTCTGGCTCCAGGTTTCTTCCTGAGTCTGAAACTGTTGGGGGTTTCATTCACACCTTACACTTACATGTGTGATGCTTTCTGCTACGGCGGACATCTGCGTCAACTACGCTGCAGAGGTATCTCCTTCCTGCTTTTTAATGTTATTTTCGAGTTTCCTGTATGTTAAACACAGGTGTGCTGAGCCCACATGTGAACTGTGCCCGTAGAGACCGCACGATGGCGGCAGATCCCTTGCAATGGGGCTTCAGAACCACGGAACCGGGTCCTGTGCAAAAGCAGCCAATACTCTCTGAACTCTGATTCCCGTTTTTTCAAACAATGATTGAGTCACGTAGTTTCTGGTGGGTGTGCACACGCGTCTGCACGCACACGCCTGTGTGTGTAACGTGGAGCTCACATCACATGCTTTCTGAGTCGGGGCGGCACCCGGGTTTTCAGGGGTGTCCTGGGGACCTCGCCAACCCTCAGGCTTGTCGGGTCAGCACCAGGTCCGCTGAGTCGTCTCCCCAGTCTGCCACTTTATTCCCTTTTGTTGGCACAATATGTTTCCTTGACGGTCCTGTCGCGAACATTTTGATGTCATTTATTTGTGAACCGCGTTCTTTCCGCAGCCGCAGAATTTCATTCTGATTTTCACAGAAATAATCTCCATTTTCACGTCTTTTGACCCGCAGAGAAGGCGGGGTCCTGTTCATCCACGTCAGCACTCGGGGGTCCCCGGACTTTGCTTTATGAGGAGGATTTGCAATAATGTAATAACAACACGAAGCACATTTTGAAAGGCCAGTTCAGGAGCACAGCCAGACCAGACAGAGGTTCGAGTACGGAGGGGGGGAGGGGCGCTAACTGGCTCAGCCGGGGAAGGGGACCCCGGCCAAGCCTGGGAACCTGAGTTCTGACCAGAGAGGCGACGCGTGCACAGCTCTGGTAATATGAATTCAGTCGGTTTTGTACAAAGGACCACAGAGGGCCCTGTCTGGAAATCAAGTGCAAGAGCTCCTAAAGTGGTGCATTATTCCGTCCTCAGGGCACGCGGGGGCGGGAGCGCGGGCGGTGGGCGGGCTCCACCTGGCACAGAGTCTCCGTGATGTGTGGACAGGGACTGCTCAAACAGCAGTGAAGAAGAGTGCGCCCCAGACGCGGAAATCTTCCTGGGAGGGTCTCTGTGTGGAGGGTCCAGCCTATGGTAGGTTCCAGCAGACGGAAACTAACCAGCACTTATGAGGTCTGTGGATTTGAATTCAGACCATCGTCCATGTGTGGAAACATATGAACCCACTAAGTCATGCCTATACCTCACTCGTCCATGTATGGAAACATGTGGACCCACTAAGTCATGTCTGCACCTGGCAAACATGTGGGCCCACTAAGTCACAGCTGTCCCGCACTCTATGAGAGGAAGAACGCATACAATAGAGAAGCTGTAGAAGGAACAAACGCCTCACATACGTTCCCAGTATGGGACCTAAAAGTCCCTGTGAAAAATTACTGAAAGTCTGATCAGGAGGAAGAAGTGACTGAGGTGGGGGGGGGGGGGGGGGCGGGCACAGGGAGCGGGGAATAGAGAGGGAGGGAGTGACTGGGGGGGAGTGGACGGAGGGGATGGAGAGGGACAAAGTGACTGGGGAGGGTGAGCTGGCTGAGGCTCAATCATCCCAAGGCCCAGGGTTGATTCCCAGCACTCTCATGGAGCCGAAAACCACCTGTAATTGCAGTTACAGGGGATTCCACATCCTCCTCTGGCCTCTGTGGGCATAGTATGCATGGGTGCCCACATATATGTATGTACATATGAATGTATATATGTATATATTATGTATGGATGTATACATGTATATATATGTATATATGGATGGATGGATGTATTATGTACGTATGGATATGTATGTATATATGGATATGTTTGTGGATGTGGATATGTATGTATATATGTATTCATGAATGGATGTATATGTATGCATGCATATATGTATGGATGTACATGTGTGTATATACGCATGTATGTACATGTGTATATGTATGTATGTACATGCATATGTGTATGTATATATGTATATGCATACATATATGTGTGTATATGTATATGTGTATATATGTATATGTGTATATGTACATGAAAAGCTCACATACATAGTTGAATAAACAAATAAATAAATTAGTAAATAAATATGTAAATAAATAAATAAGCATTTTGTGGCCGCATGTACAGGCTCTGTGTTCCTCTTTGTTAGAAAGCAAGCCCCATCCTGGTGACTGCCACAGTGAACAGAGTTTCAGTGCTGCCTGCCTGCTCACCAGGCTGCCTTCAGTCTTCACAACGTGCCTGCTGCGGCCATCCATGACCCCTTCATTACTTCCACTGCTCCAGTGTCATTTCACCCATGGCAGCAACAAAGCAACTGTCATGGATAGGAACAGCACCACCTCTACCTGAGGGAGTGGAGCAAGGTCCCTGCGCCTTTAAGAAAGGTGGTGCTGGTGCTGAGTGCTCCAGTGGACAAACACTTTGGAAGTGGAGGAACCAGTTAGGCAAGCTGACTAACAGCTGCTGTGAGTGTTTCCTGTCCACTTCACACAGAAGAATCCCTGGGGAGAGACTCAATGCACGGGGGGCTGGTGTGGGGGTGGGGGGATGAGAGTGGGGTGGGGGGGGTGTCTGGAGCACTCTGACCAAGATTCACGTCTGTGGCCTTTGTCTGGAGTGAGTTCATTGCCATGGGAACCCTGCCCACCTTGTACAGTCCTTCTGACCCATCTTGTGCAATGCTCCTGAGCTCTTGGTGGGTGAAGCTTAATTTCAGAGTCCTTTGCAGGGACCCACAGACTGCCATTGATGACTCTCCACAGCTTGGTCTGTTGTGGCCTTCTGTGGGGGGAAATGTTCTACATCTGGGCACATATGAACGGATGTCTGCGGCTGGTAGTCTTCACTCCTAATGAATGTAAAGCCCGTTGACCCGAGGCTTGTTCTGAGCTGTCTAACAGTATTGAAAAGTCAGAAAAAATCAAGAAGGTGACGTATGAGGATTTCTCTCAGCTCTGGAGCGAGGACGCAGGACCTGCCCAAGGGCTCGAGGTCCAATCAGAGCCTGCAACTGGGCATTGTCAGGCCAGGACACCCCTTCCTCACTCCCCCTGTCTTCTCTCAGATAATCTTATCCATGCAGCAGAAATGAAATTCGGACACCAGGCTGGTTCATGAACCAGGAATGTGAATGAGTCAATATCATAAAAACAAAAATCTGGGCAGACAGAAAGAGCCCATTTCCAGAACTTAGGAAAATAGATACGGGGCGGCGGACTGTCTCGAGGGACCCAGTGTTAAATCAACTCACAGTTTCCCTAAGAGAACACTCATGGATGTTTAATTCCCTTCTGGGGTTCTTCACAGCTCTTCAATATCAAGCACTTACTTATTGAATGCTAGAAGCTACTTGTTTTTTCAATCAAAGGCGTTTTCTGTGTGCAAAGAATAATTTGGCAACTGCAAATACCTCTGAAAGCAGAGATTGTGCAGTAGAGAAACCCCGGGCAGAGGCAGCCTTCCCAAGCCTGGCTGCGCCTCCTGATAGCACATAGCCATACCCTCATATGGTTTTCACTGTGCTCCACATTTGCAGCTGAAGATGTCATCTCTCGGCCTCTAGCAACAGTCACCGTGTCCGTCATCTGCTGCCACGTCTTCCTGCTCTGGCTCACAGCTGTCCTCTTTATCTCTCCCTGTCTCTGTCTATCTCCATGTATCTATATATCTATGTATCTATGTATCATCTAGCTCTCCATATCATCTATCTATCTAACTGGTAATTATTATCTATCAAGTGTAAGACTATCATCTATATCTATGTATCGATGTATCTGATACTTAGTTATCATCAATAAGCCATCATCTGTGTGTATAGATATATCATCTATTTATGTATCTATCTATCATCTATGTATCTATCCATCTGATACCATCTATCATCTATAAGATTATCAACTATATACATGAATGTACCTATCATCTGTCTTTCTATGATATATCTATCATATATAAAGACTATCATCTATCATCTATCTATCTGTCTATCTGATAGCTATAATCTGTATGTATTTATCTATCATCTGATAACTATCATCTATATGTATCTATCTATCTGATAGCTATCATTTATACCTATCTATCTATATATCTGATAACTATAATCTATATGTATTTATCTATTTACTATCATTTATCTATCTAATAACTATCATCTATATGTATCTATCTAATATCTATCCATCTGATAGCTATCATGTATATCTATATCTATCTATCTGATAGCTATCATCTATATGTATCTATGTATCTATGTACCTATCTATATCTATCATCTGATAGCTATCATCTATATGTATCTATTTCATAGTTGCCACCTATATCTATCTATCTATCTATCTATATCTATCATCTGATAGCTATCGTCTATATCTATCTATCTATCTCACAGCTGTCATCTATATCTATCTATCAATCTATCTGACAGCTATCAACATACATCTATCTATCTGTCTAATAGTTAACATCTATATCTATATCTATCTATCATCTGATAGCTATCACCTATCTATCTATCTATCTATCTATCATCTATGTATCTATCTGTCTCTAGAACCATATACCTAAATGAACTCATTCATCTATAAGTTGCCTTTGGCCCTGGTGATTTCGTACAGCAACACAAAGTAAGTAATATAAACACACTGTGCTGAGTCACGCCCACTGTTAACCGTCAAGGTTACTAATGACAGACCTCAAGCATGGCTTTGTAAGAATCTACAAATTGAGTTTTCTTATTGCAAAATCTTGACATTGGAACTAACCAATTAATAAATGGACAGAGACACAGATCTGCGGGTGAGAATTCATGGTTATCAGCCTCCCAGGCCCTGGTTTTCTGAACATGCTTAAATGGCCAAAGGATCCGCTCTTCGGTGGGTTTATGAGCGGGTTTCATGTGTTTTGTTGTGACTGGGTATTACACGATCCATCACCCCACACATGCCAGCCACACGCTGCACTGATCCATGTCCTAGTCCTTTTAAACACTCCTTAACTTGGGGTCAAGTTCTTGTTAAGAAGAACACAAGGTCACTGTGTACCCCAAGCTGTCTTAAACCTTGTGATCCTCCTGCCTCTGATCCCCCAGGACAGGAATTCCAGGGTGTGGATTTAAGCTCCACTGACAGCTACTTAAAAAAAAAAGTTTCTCTCTCTTCATACCCATTGATGGATATACTGCACATCTTCCTGTCTGGGAGCAAAATTGTAAAATGCACATCTTGTCTTATTAGAAGCTCTGGGTTTCAATTCTTACTATGATATTGGAGGAAAAGATGAAAAACCTACTGTCTGTTTAAAAGATGATAAAGATTTTTCTCCATATTCAACAATTTATAAAAATGTAATATGCAACCAGGCACAGTGGTACATGCCCGTGAGCCCAGCACGTGGTAGGCAGATACAGGCAGATCTGCATGAGTTCCAGGCCCGCCAGGGTCACATAGAGAGTCTCCGTTTCAAAGACAGAATCTAATATCTGTAAAGTTATTTTTTTGGTTCACGAGGTGTAGCAGAAATCAATCAGAGATGGGAATCGACTGAGCCGATTTATTGGGGCATTGAGCTGACTCCCAGTCCGGAAAGGGAGATCAACTGGCACTAGTTTTCTCCAGGGAGTGGAGAAAGCACTAGCTGGTCCTTAGCTGGTCAGTAGGGCTTTTATAGGGAAAAGGTACCCCGACTTGGCATCTGTTTGATGTTTAAGATAAACTTTTAGCCAGGAAGGAATCCCTTCTTTTTACAGCTGCTTGTGAATTTTTGAGTCCGGAATCTTATCTGTTAAGGAAGCCCCTGTCCCTTTTGCAACTATGAATTTGGGGTCTGGAATCTTATCTGAGCTATTGGCAGAGCCTGGATTACTGGGAAGTTGCAAAAATCGGTCTTTTCTCATGCATGTTTGTAAATTCCGGCTCCAGGTTCCTTTCTGTCTTCCTGAGTTTGAATACTGTTGGGGGTTTCAGTCACATCTTACAATATCTATTTAACATGCACACATATTTATGATGACTTAATTATAAGTACTTCAGCTGTGGAGAGAATTAATACAGTACTGGAAACATGATTGCAAGTCTATGTGTCTATATTAACATTATGTCTCTACCTGTGTATGTGTATCAACCTGTAGAATATTGTATGTTAATGTATTAATTAATTAATATAGAGTGCATATATTAATGTGTTACATCTCTATGTATTTTTACATGTTAATAGGCTATAGCTATGTGTGCATGTATTAATGTGCTGTATTTTTATAAGTGTGCATGCATTAACATGCTCTACCTTTATAGATATGCCTGTATTCATGTATTGTAAATCCATATATTTGCATATATGAATGGGCTTTATCCCTGTATGTGTGCATATAACACTGTGTTATATCTTTACATATGTTGTATATTAATGTACTGTATCTGTACATGTGTCTGTAGAGCCATGTATTACATGTCTATACTTGTACCAGTATTAATGTGTTATATCTTTATAGGGTTGCATTAATTAATATATCTACAAGTGTGCTTATTATAATGTGTGTGACTGTATTAAAGTGTTATATGTGTGTACATGTAACACCCTCCTTTGCTTAATGATTGTATGGGACAAGGTATTTCACTGACGTGGAATTCACTCTTTTGGCTTGAAACAGTTCTTTCTGGAGCTCTCAGGATCTGTCTCTCTGCTCAACCAGCATTGGGGTTACAGGCAGTTACTGTTGGGAATATCATTTAAGGAGCTGTTAGAGATCTGTTCTCTGGTACACAAGCTTGTTCTCTGGTACTCAAGCTTGTGCGATACACATTTTTTCTAACAGGCCACTACTGCGGCCCCTAAGTCCATTTATCTTATTAGATAAATGTTTTTTTCACAAGTGAACTATTGAAGGCTAAATGTTATTTGCTTGGGATTTATTCTTTTGGAATTGTTCACACAGGTTTCCCACCTGAACACACACACACACAGACACACACACACCCATCAGTATATTCATCTATCTATCAACAATGAATACTTTGTGTGTATTGATTTTGAACAGAAGCAGAACCATTCAGTTACCCTCCCAAGTCATAAGTAAAAGCAATGGTAATGATTTTTAAAAGTTTAAGTTAACTAGTGGGACATGGTGTGGCACGCCTTTAATGCCAACGCTCGGGAAGCAGAGGCAGGGGAATGTCTATGACTTCAAGGCCAGCCTGGTCCAGAGTGAGTTCCAGGGAAGCTGGGGCTGTAGGCACAACTTGTCTCAAAAAGCCACCCTCCAAAAAGAAAAAAGGCACCAAAAATCAACAAGCCCAACAAGTCCCTACGTAAAAGACTAAAATACCAGCAAGATTTGAGCAAAATTTCTAAAACGTGACTTTGGGTTTGGTCACCAGCAGCTGCCGCCGCCCCACTGCAAAGACTGGTAAACAACCCATGAAGGAATGTAATTGTCTTTCAGGGGCACACACATCCAAGTGTGCAGCATCTATGGCCGCACAGCAAACGTGTTCCAGCCCATGTGCGGTGTGCATGTATTTTCAGAGAAGGAACTGTGAACCTGACAAACAAAACTTTCAATTTCCAGTCATGGAAATGACCATCCTTCCAGGTTCTCAGGTGGTAATAGACTTCATTTGGTCCTTTCAGAAGCACCCCCTAAAAATGAGAATAGTTGTTCATCTATTACATTTTAATAAGCTGTTTCTCCATATCTGCTTCAAATGGATTTTTAAAAACTAAAAAAACTGTTAAAAACTCTGACTGATTTGTTATTTTTATGTTTTATATCTTCTAAAGATTTATTTTCATTTCTCTGTGTGTGTATGTATGTGTTTGTGTGTGTGTGTAAACCAGAAGAGGGTATAAAATCTCCTAGACATGGAGTCACAGGAGGTTGTGAGTGGCCCCATGTGGGTGTTGGGAACTGAACTCAAGTTTTCTGCAGGAGCAGGGAGGGCTCTTCATCTGTGCAGTACCTATGCAGTCCTGTGATTAATATTTGTACCTAAATGGATTTTATATTTCAATTGCAGTGTATCTTACACTTGCAATCACATAGAATATGTGAATATAAAGTCCTTATTGGGATTTCAAATTGGATAGTTTATTAACAGTATTGGTTGTCTAGAGTTTTGCGCTAGAAACAAAATCACATCTTACATCTTAACATCATGAAGGGAGGGCTAGAGAGTGGTCCAGGCGATAAAAGCATTTACTGCGTTTGATCTCAGCACTGGCATAGTTGGTCACTAACCCTAACTCCATTTCCTGGGACTCTAACACCCTCTTATGTCCTCAGTAGGCCCCCGTGTATACATGGTCCACACACATGTACAAGATGATATTTTCCTATGCACAGAGGGAATCACAATTTAAAACCTCCTGAAAGTATATCCAGCATTTACACAGAGTATGGAGTAAGGTCGACACATAGAGACACACTTAAAACATCGCGCATCCCAAGGATAAAATGAAGAATTTGGGAAAGGTTCATTCTTGCATTTATAAATGGAAATCGGTTTTTATCTCAATATGAATAGGAACTATGAGCCAGGCTAATACATATCTCTAGTTCCAAAACTCAGGAGACCGAAGCTGCTGGATAAATAAATAAATAAAAATAAATAAATGCTAAAGATCATTGACAGTGGCCTAGGAATAAAATTCTTTTTATACTACTAGCATAATAGGAATTTATAAATCAACGACTTTGCCCTAATCCATTGGTGGACATATCAGGTAGGCAGATGCGGAACAGCAGAGACTTAAAAGGAAATGACACACCTACCTGATAGACATACCTACCCGCATTTCTATCCTCTGACCTGCAAACTTTGGACATATGTCTTTGTCCCAGGCTTTTCTACACCCAGCTGTCTAGGGATGCATGCACACATATGTGTATGTATGGGAAATATGGGGTTCAAGGCTCATGTCTGACATTTTACTTGATAACACATCCATTTTATTCTTCCAGGCAGGGCCTCAGAGTCAGGCCAAGAAATCCCCACTATGGCTATTCAGCACATTTACATTCCCAGGTCTCCAACTTCCAAGGCTGGAATGCAGAAGGAAGAACTCAGGACAAGAAGAGAAAACCCACAGAGTGGGAGAAGATCTACCCCAGAGACCCCTCTGACAGAGGTGTGAATGAAACCCCCAACAGTTTCAGACTCAGGAAGAAATCTGGAGCCAGAGTTTGCAAAAGAGGAATGAAAAAAGACGGACCTTTTACAACCTCTCAGAGATCTAAACCTTGCAAATACCTCAGATAAAAACTCCAGACCCCAAATTCCAAAGGACATTGGGCTTCCTTGGCAGATAAGATTCAGGACTCAAGGAATTCACAAACAGCTCTGAAAAAGGACTACTTCCTGGCCAGAAGCTTGCCTTAAACATCAGTCAGATGTCATGGCAACCCCCCTCCCCTAAAAGCCAGGAGGGGGCTGAAGGTTTTTAAGGCTTTGAGGACTTGGACAACTGGCTGCTGCTGGCGCTGCACTGGGCTTTGAGACTCAGACTTGGGCTGAGCTCGCTTCCCCGGTTCCCCGGAGCCCCAGACCCAAGATGGGGGTGAGGGAGCTAGCATTTCTCCACTCGTGGGTGCAGAGGAGCTAGTCCCATCTGGTCTTCTCTCAATAAAGCCGGGTCCTGTTAGCTGCCAGCAGAGTCTGGTCCCTTCTGTCTGCTGCGTCTCTCGAACCCTGAACCTTACAGTAAGAACATGATACAGGAGTCTGTGATCCATTCAAAGCGGTTTACAGTGACGCGCGTCCAGGCGGGAGAAGCCGCAGCTCGGTTCTTGGCACTGGCATCTGGTGGACGGCAGGGAGCGGACGGCACCGGTGCTGCCAGGCCGGAGCTCGGTGCTTCCGAGGAAAGGCTTCCTGTTAGCCGGTGTGCGAGGGTCTGCGTCTCCCCAGTGTGGGGAACAGCTTCCCCGTATCTCGGGTCCGCCGGAGGCGGGCTCAGCTCCAGGAGGGTCGGATTGGTCCGTCCGCGGTGTGCGCGCGCCACTTCGTGGACCCGGCGGAGACCGGTGTGTGCTGCAGAACAGGAGGATGCGTAAGGACAACAGGAGCTTGTGCAGAACAGGAGCGTGAGCCTCAGAGTGCAATCCTACAGTGAAGGCGGCGCTGACATCTTTGTTCTAAACCGGATCCTGTTTGTGAGCCCTGGTGAGTTGGAGCTGCAGGTTGTTCTCCTCCCTGTGAACGAAGCCACCACAGAACTGGACCAGTCAGGACCAACACCAGCACCCAGATCAAAGGAAGATGGCATAAGCAACCACATTTGCAAGACCAGAGCCGGAACCCCAGGCGGGGACGCAGAACCCATCTCTTGAGAAAATGACAATAACGTCATTGAAATGAACCTGATCTACAGGTTCAGACTTCACAAGAACTGCCCAGAGTGAGTTTCTGGAACTGGGTGTTGACACAGATCAGGTGGAAAAGACCAGGAAGTCACCCAACCCTCCGTTAAGAAAACACAAAGACATTCCCGACAGCAGGATTTGCAGGCTTGGAACTGGCTTTTGAGATAAGTGGAAATAATTTTCTACCACGCTGATGAGCGGCCTTGGAACAGCTTCAACACTGGTGTACTAAACACCGGAGACATCATCACCCAGTACTCTGATGGGCCCCTCACGTCCGGGCCAAAGACAAACCAGGCATCCAAACACCCACCCAGGTCCTGGAGAGCACGGGGTAGCCTGCACTAACATTGTCGGCCTGCAGCAGGCAGAGGTCCTGGGCCCCAGCACCGGTGCCTCCTTCTAACACTGCACAGTCATCCTACTGTTAATCGTTGTAGAGCCGAGAACTAGTCTGGAGATGCAGAAGCTGCAGGTTCTGCGTATGTGTTTGATGCACAGAATCCAGAGGGCTGTGGAAGCTTCCAAAACAGACCCATTTCCAGCTATTCCTGTGCCCTGGGCTCCGGAGGGGCTGTGCCCAGTTCTCTTGGTACGGCGTCCTCACGGTGCCCCTAAAACTGGCAGCTAATGGGTGAGGCCTGCAGACAGCTCTGGCTCTAGTCCAAGGGGTTTGGGGGGTGACTTGGGCTGAGAGACTTCATGTAACTTCTTGATAATCTTTACTCAGGACTGAAGTATTTAGGAACACAGTAATGTTCCTGTAAATAGGCTTTTAATCCAGAGCTTCCCCCCAAGCCTTTGTTTTGTAAAGGCTCAGGATAGCATCTGTCCCCCAAGTCACCTCCTCATTTCCTCCACTCCCCCTTCACTAGAGGCCTCAGGGATGCTTTCTAAAAAAAAACACTGCACTTGGTTTGACTCGGAGGCCATCCAGAGGTGAGTGTTAAATTTCATCCCTCAAAAAGAGCGCAGATCTTGCTGGTCTGTGTTCACCATGTCGTTTCACGCTCAGTAATTATCAATTTTAACCAGCAATGTTTTTGATCCGGAATCTGTTGCTGGTTGCTAGGTGAATGTGGGGAACGGAGCTGAAGGACTTGACACCTCTGCTTCTGTACCAAAGATAAAGGTTATTTTGGAATTATGAGTGTTTTAAAAAACCCTGAAATGTCAATCTTAGGAACGCCCTAGGCCACCACAAATCCACCTGACAAACTCAGTTGGGGTCCGAGAGTCTTAAAGGAAAACACAGCACTGGATTAAACCCCGAAGGTGATTTAAGAGACTTTTTCAGGAGTGTGTTCCTGCCATCTGGAGAGGCTTTCTCCCCACAGCATCCAGTTTCCAAAGACACGTCCTCATGGCGTGAACTTAATTTGAGGCTCAGAAGGCATCAATAGATTTGAGTATTGTCTGGTGACTTAATTATATTAAGTCATCAGGTGGTGGCCCATCCTAGACGGTCCGTATAGCCAAGGGTCACCTGCTCATCACCCCTTTAATGAAAACATCGCCCTCGTGTTTGAACCAGTCAGAAGTGACTTAATCCAAATGGACTTACTTTTTCCTTTTTCAACAATTTGTTTGGAAAGAAAAATCCAGTTCGCTGATACTATTAAGTGTGGTTCTGTTGTGGAAGAAATTGATTCAGTATTAATTCATGTCTGAGTGAATGTGGTTGATACACCTTCATTCGTCCTGATTGATTAGGTCTCACATGCCTTGCAGGAAAGGCTGGGAGCTACTCTTACAAGGGAGCGGTCGGGGTGCTGGGTTACTGTGGGGTGAGTCTGAAGTCTAGGAGAAAGATTTGTAGATGCTTCGGGGAATGTATAACATACTTTTTTTTCTTTTCACCTCTCTTCCTCCATGGTGTATAAAAAGTATGTGATCACACTGCTTGTAAGCACTCATGAAGTCTTTTTTCTTCTCTGCATGACATAACAAATCTTACTAAAATTAAACATTACCAGACCCACCCCCAACACACACAATAAAAGAAAAAAAGACACAGGCTAGTGCAATGGAGAAAAGGATTAAGAAATAAAAGCCAGCTTTTAAAAACAAATTTTATTTTATGTGTATGCGTGCACTGCCTGCATGTATGTAAGTGCATCCATGCCACGCAGTGCCCAAAGAGGTCGGAAAAGAATGTCAGATCCCAGAGAACTGGAGTAACAGAGGGTTCTTAGCTGCCATGTGGGTTTTGGGCATTGACCCCGGGTCCTCTGCAAGAGCAGCCAGTGCTTGTCACTGCTGAGCCATCTATCTCTCCAACTCCCAAATCCAACTTCTTGATGTACGAAAGAAGCTCATCTCAACTTCACGAACGGGCGATACCTTAGGGCGAAAGGACAGAAAAAATCTTCCAATCAAATGCCATTTTAATATCTGAAAAAAGCACTTCCAACTAAAGTTAGTCAGAGGAGATAAAGAGGGTCATTTCCTTCTGATTAAAGAAGCCATTGACCAAGCAGACAAGACAGTCATGAATATATAAATTGACCACACACTGGGACAGAGAACACAGCTCACCAAATACAAAAGAGACTCATCCCTTTAATGAGATACCTGTATATCCATTTCTGTTACTGCTTTAAAAAAAGGCTAATAAATGAAAACAAGCTAAAGGTCCCTTCTGGATTCTAAAAATGTGCATTCCCCTGAAACTGTATACTGGGTGCAATGTGCTATGGGAGAATTTATGGTCACAAATTTATTTGTGAATTAGTTGATATTTCTCTTCCAAAATTTAAAATTTGAAATGAAACTAAGAAGGCAGAGGCAAGCAGATCTCTGTGAGATCAAGGGCAGCCTGGTCTATATAGCATGTTCTAGGCCAGCTGGGGCAACAGGGAGATCTTGTTGTGAAAAAAGAAGACAGATTTCCTTTCATTCCCTAGGAATTATACTCCATGCTGAGATGGTATTTATGACGTTAAAAGCCTAGGCTCCATGGTCAGAGGAATTCTTTCACTCCAATGATTATTTAAAACACACTATGTGCGTGAGTGAATTTCCTGCATGCATGTAAGCTTATCTGTGTCCTAAGGTGCCTGTGGGGTCAGAAGAGGGCATTGGATCCCCTGCAACTGGAGTTAGAGATAGTTCCTAGGTGTCCTTTGGGTGCTGGGATTTGAACCCAGGTGTTCTGCAAAAGCAGCCCGGGCTCTTCATCAGCCGTCCAGGTTCCAGCCCAATAGACGTCATTTCTCCTGTTTTCAGTCTGTGCTTCCTAGAGAAAGGAGTATAGTATCAATGATTACATTGTCACATCTCCTCAGTTAAACCTGTTGGGGAAAACCCTCACAGATGACCCCAGAGAAGCATCTCCAGTCTGATTCTATTCACTGCCAAGTCGACAAGTAATAATCCCTAGAATAATAATAATAATAATAATAGGAGGCCCATGCCCTCTTAGAAATCAGAAAATAATTATGGTTTTTCATGTTTTCACCCCCAAAGCACTAGACTGTTTGAATTTATATATTTATATAGTCTTAGACTTTCAAAATTACTTAACTACAAAGTTCATCATTTAGGGCTGTAGGACTAATTTACACTTATTCTAGATTGTTTTCTCTGTTGCTGTGAAAACTTCGTGACTAAATGATTCTACACAATAAGACACACTGAAAAAAAAAAGAAAAGAAAAGAAACTGTAAGTGTGGGATTATAGCAAAGTTTAAAGTAATTTAATTTCTTTTCACTGAAAATCAAGCATTTCAAACACATTTTAAGCCATTTGCAAACATTTATGTTTTGTCTTATGAAAACTCTCTTTTCAGAGAGATACAGAACATGTGTATTTATGTATGTGTGTATGTATATATGTGCGCATGTAACAGTAACAAACAAAGAAGTCCAGAAATTGAGAGGAAGTGGGGGATGGACTGGGGGGATTAGAAGGGACTCAGGAAGGGATCGAAATGCTATAAAGATAGTACTCATGGGAAATTCTCAAAAAACGAAATTTAAGAAGACAGCTGGAGGGAGCCCTCCACACAGAGACAAGATGACGGCCTTTGCTTTTCTTAATTTGTCTCTTATGTCCTGTCACAGAACCGTCCCTCTATCTCCTCAATATGCTACGTTGACTCTGGTCATGAGCTTTCTGATTATTGCTGTATGTAAACTGAAATGATTTTATGAAGAATTTTTGCAAATATGCTTCTCCTGTGTATTGACGTCTCGATTTACTGGCTGTTGTGTCTTTTGCTGATTTGGTGCTCAATACTGGCTTCTTTTTCTATTGTTTTTATGTAATTCAGTGGGTTTTACTTCCAATATTCTGGAATTATTCAATATTTGTTGTCATGTTTTCCTGTTTGCCTCTGATTTTGTTGATTGGGGTTTGCTTTTTCTTTTTTCGTTTCAGCTTATCTTGTTTCTGTTTTCAAAGCACCAGATCGCAGACACAATGATTCTTTCTTGTTTCTATTTTGTTGCTTTCTACTCTGAGTTTTATGATTTCTTCCAGTCTATTGGGTTGAGGTGTTTTTTTCTATTTCCATACCTTTGCATTGTGTTCATAAGCTATTTATTTATACTCTTTCTGATTTCTATTATAGGTATTTAGAGCTATGAGTTTCCCTTCTACGACCATTTCTAATGTGCTCCAGACTTTTTACGTCATGCATTCATTTACTTGTAAGAATTTAAAAGTTGTCTTTGTTGGTTTCTTCTTTGATCCATTCATCATTTAGTAGTAAGATGTTTAGTCTCTGTGGAGAACTCTAATAACAATATTTTTTGCTGTTGGGTTTCCAAGGTTTTACATTGTGCTCAGGTAGGATGCAGAGAGTTATTACAATTTCACTGTATTTGTTGACATTAGCTTTGAGTACTTCTATGTCACGTATTTTGGAGAAATCCCATGGGTTACTGAATACACTCTGCATTCTTTGAAATTTTGGTGGAATATTAGAAATGTTTCAGGTCTATTTCACATATTATTTAAGTCCAATATTACTCTATTTTTTTTTCTCCACTCGAGCAGTCAGTTAGTGAAACTCAGATCTCAGAATCCAGGACTGTTATCTCCTTGGGGTTAATGTGCATCTTACAGTCCAGTGATGCTCTTGTAACTACATTGGATGCGCCAAAATTAGGCACATGTATGTTTAGGATCGTGGTGCTCTTTTCATAAAATCCTGGGTCTGTTAATCTGGAAGATGGAGACACTGATGTTTAAAGTCACTATTTCAAGGTGTGTGTTGAATGGTAATATTTCTAGACTATGTTTGAGAACTTAGTCTTATTGTGTGTTTCAGTATTTATAGATGGATTTCCTCTCTTTCTGCAGCCTCGTAACTGTGTTTAATCTTCTTTTCCTTCTGCAGTATGGGTTCTCGTGTTCTCCGTAGCGTAGCTTTGGTGGGTCATAATCACTGAGTGAGGAATTTTATACAGAGGGTGCTATCTTTTTCAAGCACTGTGAATTGTCCCCTTTACTATACATTTGCATTAGTCTGTGTTAGTGTCGTTCTTATTGTTGTGAGAAAATAGACATTTTATAGCATAAGATGAATAATAATAACCTCTGTTGAAATTAGATTATCCCATAGCTCTTCTCATTAGAGAACAATGGCTTTATTAAGAGGCTGCTTTGTTCTTTTATTCTTGTCAGAGTCAGGGGGCCAGTATGAAACCAGACAAAAGTCTTGAAGAACATCCTGAGAAAACAGACTTGAGTCTGAAGTGGGAGGCCATTCCCATCTCCAGATTCAGCTTCTCAGTCTCCTCAAAGAGCACCTGACAATTTACAAGTATTATTTACACAAAGAGGCATTTATTTCTCTTTAGAATTTAACTCAGTGGTTTGCATTGTACAGGAGAGGTGTTAAGCTTAGTCACTACTAGCATAAATGAAAACATCTGTCCTTCTTATAACTTGTATACTTTATCTAGGCAAGTGATTCTTTTCATTTCCTTGGTACTTTGTCTAAAACAGGGGTTGATTATTTAAAACAGAACATTTACTAGTAAGAGATTATTTTACTTAATATTTTTAATTTATAAAGCCATGAGTGCTTGGTGAGCACTTAAGATCAAGCAGGACTAGGCTGACAGAAGTTTCTGCCTTTACCATTGTCAGACCTGAGATCCTCTCTGGCTATACTTGATGTGACCGGAGTCATGAAAACTTATACCCATAATTAATTAGTTTGTCTACTCATGTTAACGACAACCTGAAAGATTTAATAAGTACTCTTTAAGTATTTTTATCTTTTTTTTTTAAGTTCTGACTTATTTGTACAAACTTTTTTCTTAACTAAACAGGAGGCAAGATTATTAGCTCACGGGGTAGTTTCCTTTAAAGAAGGCTTTTAGTCTGTCTGAATCAGAAAAACCATATTATGCTTTACCATACATAATTTTCAACTAAATATCCATAATCTAAACAATACGGAACACAGAAAACAATGGTTCCTAAAGGAACTTGGAAAGAGTTGATATGAAAATGTTGTTCTCTTTTAATCTGTTCAGGACATTGTAACTAGAAAGTGAAAAGCAGTGATGCTCAGGACATGAAGGAGCTGGGATAAAAGCAAGCTTGGAACAACTAAGCATTGAAGAGGGAGAAACTCTATTTTAGAGAATAATAGGCTTTGGATAACAATGCAAATAGGCAGGAATTAAAACCAGTGAAGGCCACATCTTATATCTCCCACCCAAGCAGACTATTCCTCTTTACTTCCCATTGATGTAGTTATATCCTGGTAGTAGCTTGTCTGTTTTAAAGTATGGCCTGGAGCACTGCAAATTCACATGAGCTTCCTAGGTTTATCCATCACAAAACGTCAGCTTGCTTTGTACTTAGCTAGGCTGGAGGCCTATGCCTAGAAAAACTTGAAGTTCCCTTTAAAAACTGACAAACACATTACGTAAAACAATGTAAGATTTTAAATAGTTCCTTTTAGAAATCAGCATATATACCATATAAAGATGTTAAAATCCAAGGTAATTCCCCTTAAATACAGAAAATGAAGTCATGTAAACAAGTATCAGAATTTAAAATAGTTCCATGTAAAAGCCAGTAAATGCATGAGTCAATGTAAAAAGTTTAAATAGTCAAACAAAAACAAAACCCAGTAAATACCATACTAAAAGTTAAAATTTAAAATAATTTTCATTAGAAACAGATCAAAATGCTATTAAAATACTAATATTGTCTTCCTAATTTGACATAAAATGTATTAACCTTGTTATAAAAGAAAATGTGAGAATCTCTTGCTTTTCTATGATCCCATCAAAAATTTAAATAAAAACCACAACAAAAACATAAATTGCAAAAGGATTAGGACATATGATTAAATGCCTGTGGTCCAGGGAATTTCCAGATTATCACCATTCCCTAGATTCTGTAAAATTAGTAAATTCCTGGATGTGGCCATTTTGAACTATGCAATGTGGTTGGATTAAGATGATAGCAAGGTCAAGCAGGTCAACACCACTTTGAAAATGTTTGTCCAAGATGGTAGCCAAGTCATGTAACTGTCCCCATATTGATGAAATTCAACACATAAGATATGGAGACCAGACCACATGGTTAACTCTCTCCTAGTAAAGTCAGCAGCCATGATGGTGAACACGTTCATGGTGTGTAATAGAAACCATTTTTTTACTTTTAAAAGGCACCCAGTTAAATGTCATGTACAGCAGTGAATCTCATGTTCATGAAAACTTAAAATGCTTAGCTCTATTTAGAAAGGCAGCTGTCTTGGGACCATGGTGACTCAGGTTCAAATTTCATGTACCCTAACTGTTCTTTTCCCCCATCCATGAAGAGAACCACAGTGGAGAAAAAGTCTAAGAAAAGAAATAGCTTTTCAAAACTTTTTTTTCCTTCTCTGTTGTGAGGCAAGGTATTTACATTTTTGGATAACAAGCTAGATTAAGGCATTTAGAAAAGCTAGTCAGCTTACATTGCAAAGATGCAATATTCTGAAATTCTCAGACTCACTCTGGACCATGATGAAGTGGCCACAACTCTTAAGACAAAACCAAAACAGACATAGACACACCAGGCCATTGCCAATAGATCCATAGAGCAACTGATTAGCTCTCCAAACCAATGACAGGTGAAAACTTGTGGGCTAGCCATTTTTACATGTGTTTGTTTGGTGCTTAAGGGTGACTGAATAGGGAACCATAGTGGAGAAAAAGCCAAAGGAATGAAATCGCTTTGAAAACATTTTTTTACCCTTAGAGGGAAGGTATTTAGAGCTTTAATATGCCCTGAGACAAAACAAGCTAGATAATGGAGCTCATTCCCTCACCTGCCTAAGCAGCTTGGTGGAGCAGGTGCATTGGCCATGATAGAAAGAAACTCGTGACCACTGTAAGAGACTTTCACTGGTTGTTGTGTTACCAGGTTTTTGATCAGAAAGAGTAAGACAGAAGGTCATTTCAGACACCCATTGGGGCAGTCAGGGTCTGTTCAGAGGGCATGGGGCCTTCAGCTAACACCAGGGAGTAGCCCTGGTCAAAAAGCCTCAATTATCCTTCTGACATAACCTGTGTCTCATGAGGGCACAGAGCAAAGGAAAAAGAAGGATATTAGAAACAAACCAGGCTGAGTCTTCAGAGTGGGAAGACAGCGCAGAAGCCAATGTCCTTCATGGGGAGCATTCTCTTTCTCCAGGGAGTCTGGAGTGCTTTTGTTCAGGTGCCATTTGTCTGTCTCTCTCCACCCACATTCAGCACCAGTTGTGTGTGAGTCTCCATTTCAGGCATGGTTGTTGTGCTTTAGCCATCCCAGAGAATGGAGGACTATAGAACAGGTCCTCAGGTGTCCCAGAGTGTGACGGGAAGAATTCTGCAGAGACTGTGTCAGTGGGCAGTTCTCATTTATTGAAACTAAGGCAAGGATTTATATAGGGAGGCCTTTCTGGCCATTTAAGAAATTGGGAAAGTTAATGGTGGGTTCTTTTGTAAAGGAGGGAAGGTTTTAGGGCTGATGTGGAAATTAGGGACCAGGAAATGAAATCTCAAAACTTGGTTTTGTTCTGGAGTGATTTTTGTGGGAGGAAAAGAAGATTAAGCAACTGCTGCAGAATGAGAATATCATATCTGCAGTGGTTTCCTGTGACCTAGGTTTTAGCTTCAGGCAGAATGTGCCAGGACACTTGCCATCCCCTCAGGGTATCTAGGGTTTCCTAGCTTGCTCAATACCTTTTGCAATAGACCCAGATCCTATGATGTTTTACCTGTAGGGAACTTTGATCCTAACTCTGTATCAATGAACACAATAAATTCATCAATTCAATGAGCCTCTGTCTGATGAATTTGTTAATTTGCTTTGCTTTTGCACTGCACACAGGGTGAATTAAATATTGCTCCTATTTTCCCACTGAAAAGGCTTTTTCGTCTTTTTCCCTAATTTAAAAATCTGATTGTCTGATTGGGTTCTACCCAAGACACTCAATCAACTCTGCCCACGTACAATAAGAAGCAACACCATGGTGTAAGCTATAGGCACTTTTTTGTATCATAAACAATGTAGTTTTTGAAATGGGGACTTACAGATGGGACATATTTTGGGGAAGAATGTAACCAATTTTACTCTAGAAACAGCACAAAGGGTTTCTGTGGTCTGAAGATGTTTTGCAAATGGTTTCGTAGCTATGAGACCCAGTCAGTCTCAGATCTTAACACCAACAATTTATAAAAACTTACTGAAAACTGATTCTGGAAATTAATTGAAGAAGAAACCTGACCCTGATCATCCACTTCCTAAACACACGTTTGGATATACAGAGGAAGATGAGCCTACCACTCACACAGACACACACAGGATGGAGACCCACAGAAACAGACACACCAAGGTGCTGTGATCTATGACAGGATACTACTTTCTGTGCATTTGGAGTGCTGTACATAAATTTAGAAGATGTTTCCAAATAGGAGAATTAAAAAAGCCTTATTTTTATATGCATGTGAACATTCTATAGATGAATGATGGGTAGATTCTAGGCATGATATCTTTTAATTCAGATATTTTTGCTGTTTAGTCTCTGTGCATATGGCCTGATTTTTATTAAAATCACCTTCTCTTACTCAGTTGGGGTTGAACTGTGTCTTGAAGGTCAATGTACTGTTCTTATGAAATGGGAAGCTTCAGAGTTTGTCACACACATGTACATTATAGGTAAATCTTCTTGTTCTTTTCTTGATCAGACTATGGTGGTCTTGTTTGGCCATTTCTGATGAATTTTAAGTTGAATTCTATTTTTTCAACTATGAGAATAATGAATTCTTGTTTCCAAATGTCATTTACTTGCACTATTTTTTCCATCCTTTCAAACTAGTGAACCATCCTGGAGATAAAATGAATTTCTTGTGAGCAACAAGTAGATCAATATGGTCTCTGAAGCAATTTGGGTTCTCTGTGTCCTTTCAGTGGGTAGGGGAAGTCATTGATATTTAGATTTATTATTGACAGGTATGTATTGGTCATTCTCATTTAATGACTTATTTTGTGTTTTCATTCTTTAGAGCTTCAGTTGACTTCTTTCTGTAACCAATCGTGTCTGGTCATTTCTTTCTTCAGTCTTTTATATTGTTTTGAGTGTTTTCTTGAGACTCAGTGGGTGGACACAAAGACTTTCAGCCTATTTAAAGCATTGGCTCTTTCTTTCTTTCTCTCTCTGTCTGTCTTTCTCTCACTGTGTGGTGTTGGTGTTGGCAGAATACACAGAGATAGGAAAGTTATTGACTACAGGCCTCTATGAGACAAGGTCACCTGTCCCTGCAGTTTAGGATGATGTGCTTTTTCTGATGATTTACACGTATGGAACTTGGATCCTATCTCCGTATCCATGGACACAATGAAGTCATCAATTCAAGGAGTCTCATTCTGATGAACCTGTTAATTTGCTTTGCATTTTGCACTCCACACACTGTGAATTAAAAATTGCCCCTATTTTCCCATTGAAGAGTCTTTTGGGGGCTCATCTCCAGCTTTTAAATTTCAGGTCCATGGACTAGTGTTCCCATGATGTCTTCTTTTTCCCAAATTTAAAAATCTGGATGGGTGAATGGGTTCTACCCAAGAAACTCACTCAACTCTGCCCATGTATGAGAAGAAGTAAGACTATATAGGCACTTTTTTGTATAATAAAAAATGCCCTTGTTGAAAGTGATTATGATGGGGATTTAAAGATGGGACATATTTTGAGCATGAATGCAGCTTTTACTCTTGAAACAGTAAAAAGGGTTTCTGGATTCTGAAGATGTTTCACAAATCATGTTGTAGGTATTCGGCCCAGTCAGGCTCAGATCTTAATATATCAATCCACTTTTTCAGTAGCTTTTTAAACACTGTATTGTGTATGCATTGCATAAAGAATCTCCCAATCATCCCTATACCCCCTTTCAGGATGAGGACCCCCTCACAGTCCACCCTCCTGGAATTCATACATCTGTGCCCAGCTAGTGACCTCAGATGTCCCTCAGTGCAAGTTCATCCACTGGGGTCTTGTCAGGTCATTCAGAGTCCCTTCACTTCCAGAGATCAGCAGTAATGTAAACACTCAGAAAGTATGCCAATGCACTGTCCAAGTCCTGCAATGCTATAAATGGGATGACAGGTCTGCCTTTGTGATTCTATCTTGCAAGGGAGCTGGTCTGAGGATTTTCAGAAGGAAATATCAAGCTGCAGCAGGATGAAGCTTTATCTGCTAGTTGTTGTAACCATTTTATTTTGGCTAAGGAGAAATTTGCACAGCACTTTTCCTGTGAGATACACTGTGGTTGGGGTTGTGTGTTAATCTCTTCACTAGCCCAGAATACACTGCTTTTTTAAGGATATAAAAGTAATGGTAAAAACAACTGCTTTCCATTGCACAATATCTCTGCAAAAAAGCCCTGTTTAAGAGCTTCGTATTCTGTGTCCATTTTATATTTGTTTTAGAACCTTAAGGAATTAATGACTACATTGACTTTCACAAAAATCTACCACCATACACATACGGAGTTTAAGAATTAATTCATTTCAGATTACTTAAGCTCTTTGAAATATCAACTTCTTTAATCCAGATGATTATATGTATGTGACTTTTGTAAGCAAAATATTCTTAGGTCCTTACAAGTTTCATAATGAAAGCAAAATTTATCCATTAGAGTGCTAATGACCATATCCATTTTAAGGGTACCTACCTTTAAATCTTTCACTTTAATAATCGGGATGCTGTGAAGACAATGTTTGAAAACAGGCCTGTGAGAATTCGTGTATACAAGCTTTCACCGATAAAACACTATCAGCGTATCACCATCAATTTTCCTATCAGGTATGAATATTTTATTTGAGGACCTCACGTCAAAGTGTTGGATTCTGTCTTTGAGAGTGCTTTGGGAAAAATCTTGAAACGTTTCTTATTTTAGATGTCAGTTCATGCAGGGTTGAGTTACAATCGATAACATCATTTAAACATTCACAGGGAGAAAATCAAAAACATCCTCATTCCTTTCTGTGTTCTGTGAATGTTCTGAATGAAATAAATCTGTTAATAATCCTTTTAGCACAGGACAAATATGTGACTGGAAATCATGTCCTTTCTGTGTAAATGTAGCATGCACAAAGTTTCTGTCAAGATGTCTACCTTCCTATGCAATGAACAAGGAATGATTTATCTCTTTTCATATATGGTGGTATGAGCAAGCCAGTGAGTCTTCTTGCTTCCACAATAACAATGCAAAAATGCAACTTTTTATGGGTCCACAATTTCTAAAGATAATCATCAGAATTCATGATAATTCATGGTCATATCCCAATGTCTGTAAGTCACACATCTCTCCAAGAAGGCCATGTGCTAAAAAGCATGTCACCAAAGCATTGGCTTATGGGGTGAATACAATTAAGATGTTCTTCTTATCATGTTTGACCTGCCTAACCTTTTGTAAGTGTATTAAGTTGCAAATGAATTGATTAATCTTTTCCTTATTCATTTTTCTTTCTGTAACGGCACTGACTGCAAGTTTTCATTAATTTGCCAGAGGGCATGTCACATATTCCCATCTCCTCAGCTGCTCTTCTTGCCCTCTAAACATTCATATTCGAGTAGACTCTGCAGAAACAGAAAAAAACATCTATCTACTTAGGCTCTGATAATGTTGGGCCACTTTCTCTCACATTAGGGGGTCAGCAGAGTACTAGATAAGAGTCTCCCTGGAGGCCCAGCTGTCCTTGAAATAGACAGGTAAATCCAGCCAGGCTCTGTTTGTCAAGTGCCAGGATTACAGTCGTATGCCAACATGTCCTGCACTGTTGGGTAACTTTCAGAGACCTGAGTTCATCCCAGTTTTTAGGAAAGTATAATTGTAGTTGATTTCCAAATTCAATAGCTATGAGCCCCCAGTCAATGTGTTCTGAGAGACTGAGGGGGATGCCATTCAAAAACTTATACCTAAATTATTTTGAAAAGAAGTGTATAAACAACTGATCAATTTAAACATTTTGTCATGAGACCATAAAATAGACTACCTTTACCTGAGAATTACTCATAAAAATACCATTGTCTTATGTGGATCCAACTGGGATGATTCCAGAGCAGAAGTCTTTTTGCACAGCCTTTAGTTAGTATGATATATCATCCTGGTGCTAGCAATTTTATTTTAACATTTTCTCTCTGGAGTATGTGGGAAAGAACAGATCATGTAACACTATGGTAAATACACACACATTCAAAAATGCTTTTAAACATAAGACTATGAGAATAATTATATTTTTATTTTAATAGATAAAGGCATACTCTTCAGAACTCCATCAGAAGAATTCATGACACAGCTACACAGAGAGACAATTTTTACTTAAGATCATATTACTAGCAAGTATTCCAAGTTTCTTGGCCTTTATAAAGATACAAACTAAAACAATGAATTTAACTTGTGTGAAGTTCTGGTGTTTTGAATGACAGATATCTCCTATAGGCTGAAGAATGTGCATACTCTCTTCTGGATTTTGGGCACTATTTGGCCTTTCATGTCAATTTAGTGGATCAGGCTTGCTGGAGGATGCATTTCTCTAGGAACTGATCTTTTTGAAAACACACTCTGTCCCATTTTCCCATAGCTCTCTGTGTTTGCTGTTGGGTGTTAAAAACATGATCTCTCAGATATGGGTTTGGCCCTTTGTGGGCAGGCCCTGTTCTTCATATCAATACCCCCTCCCTCAGGAACTCTCAGTCCCAATGCAATCTTCTTTCTAGAAGGTGCCCTGCCAAGATGTTTTGTCAAGGCATTAGAATCGTGATGAATACATACAGAATTATAGACACCAGGGCTGTGTGCTCATCAGTTGTACTCCTGTTATGTTTTGTATGACCTCTTTGCATACATCGGTATAAATAGACACCACTTTCCACTCAGAACATGCAAATGGAGTCCCCAAATCTTGTCCAGCATTTTAATTTTGGGTCCATTCCTGCTTCGTAAGACTGCAAACAAACAGACTTTTTGTCTTTAATAACTATCACCAGAATAACTATGTACAAAGGAATCATTAACTCTATCCCCAATCTGAATTTCCTTTCTGTTACCCATACTCCGAGATAAGACAACTAACATTCACCATAAAGAAACAACTTTCCTCTGATAACTTTTGAGGATGCAGGATTCGGGAAGATATGCTATTTGAACTTTCCTTTAGTTCACCAAAGAGAAGAGCTATTGTAATGTGAAATACTAGGACTCATTCATCTCTTCCCCTCTTTCTCTACTCTGAACCTGCTGAATGACATCAGCATTGTAGGGTTACAAAAACAATGTCTTGGTAAGACTTTCACCAGGTAGTTTGGGTTCTCTGACTTCCTGAAAAATAGCTATTAGCACTGCAAAGAAAATACATTAGAAATGGACCTGCATGAGATGGTAACATTCTGCCCCATTTTTTCATGAAATGTTTTTCAGTAAAATCATACAGTAACAAAAAAGAGAACTATGATGAATATGTAAGAATCATTGATTACATGTATCCAGGGGAAAACTTAGAAAAAGTCACCAAATTGGATAACGGATAACGGTAAGGTCTTTTCTTCATATTAGTATATAAAATGTCTCAAACTCAAAACAAGAGAGAATGATATTGAATTGAAATACATTTTTATAAAAAATTGTTCTTTTCTAAAATGTCAATAAATATCTTACAACATGGAAGAAGTTTTATAACGGTTGTTTGCTGCTCTGTTTAACAGATACATGTCATTACTGAACACATTGATTAGGTGAATTAAAGTAAAGAATTATAATCCAAAATGTTGACATGTCAGAATAATGGGAAACTTTGATCCAAATGCAAACACTTCTTTAAAATTTAGGATTGGAAACAGGGAACAAAGCATGATTTGATTTATCTTCTATGTAGTTAAAAGTAAGGAGACTAATGAGGGTAAATAGAAGCTGACTTTAATTTGGTTACTAATTTAACAAAATGAAATAAAATCAAACATTAGAAATTCTTTTGGGAAAGGAGTAACTTACCGTTTTTAAAGATACTTCACATTTTTAAAATAAGATCATGGCAGCCATGTGCAAGTCAACAGAGTATATGGAATTCTTTATCTCAGGATGACAGTATTTTATTTTCATCAGAGTTTTTCATGTATAACACTTTCTTGTTTTTTTCCTCCTGTTTGAATATGTCGTATATTAGTTAAATGTCTTGAGATTCCTACTACAATTTCAAATTCAATTTCACACCATTGATACCCAAATAGAAGCAAAAAAGAGAAAAATCAATGGCATGTTTTTAAGTATTATTAGTCCTAGTTATGTGCAGAAAGCATAGTCAGGACAAAACCAAACAGAGAAGGAATATTGCAGGCAGATGTGCCAGGTAAATCCAGGTGCAAACCTTCTGATAGGAGAACGGCAACCACTTTCAAGGTCACACATCCCTTAGAGTAATGATATCCACATTTAAAGTCGTACATACCACTCTTTTAAGAGCTAGCCCCAAGCCGTGTACTGAATTCTAGTAAGTTTTCCTCTTCTGCAAGTGTAATGAAATCTAACTCCTTCAAAGTTGCTATAACATGGAATTCTATGACAACACTGTTTAACTTTGTACTCAAATGTCGGCAACCATCCCTTTAAGGCTTTAAAGTCCTCTCAGAATTGACACTCATCTGTATGTTCAGTTGTGGTAACCTTCATTTTCATTTTCCTAGACAGAACCAGGATTAGATCAATCCAACTTGACATGATCACTTTCCTGATGATGGAGTCTGGTTTCCATGCCAGCTCTTTAATTGTGACTGCTATATTATTCCTCTCCCTATCAGGTTTACTGATACTGATTTCTTGAATGATGAAATAAATTGATTTTCATGTCAGTATTACCTGCTAAGAATCAGAATTCAATTTTCCTTTAAGGAAACGGTTTGAATGCTATGTCGATAAAAAATGAGGGAATGGCATTTGAGTTGTAACAATTCATACTGAGCATGATCACAGAATTTACAATGAGGGCTTAAAGAGACAAGAAACAAGGTTTCTACTGTCTGGACGGGAGGGTGATGCTGAGGTGAAAGTTTGCCAGGCTGTGACTCCCAAGACAAAAAAATCTCAGAAGACTAAATCCTTCAAATGCAAGAATATTTTCCTAGTCAGGGTAATGTAGGTTTTCACGTCATTGGATATGGACTACACACCATGGTGCCCTGGTGAATATGCTGCAAAAATTTCTACACAGTTATTTATATCTGAAACTGGGTATCTATATATCTTATATCCAGGCTATAACTATCTACCTATCTACTATCTATCTATCTATCATCTATCATCTATCTATCACCTATCTATATCTATCATCTATCACCTACCTATCAATCTATCATCTATATATTTATCATCTATCTATCCTCTATCATCTGTCTGTTTATCATCAATCTATCATTTATCTATCTCTCATCTGTCATCTATCTATCTACCATATATCTACCATCGATCCTCTATCTATCTCTCTATCATCTATCTATCTATCTCTATCATCTATCAATGTATCAGCTATCATCTCTCATCCTTCTATCAATCTATATACCCATCAGTCTGTGATCATACACACACATATATATATATATAACCTACCTATCCTCTATCATCTATCATCAATTTATCACCAATCTGTCTATCCATATATCTATCATCTGCCTCTATCCATCTCTATATATCTATCTATCATCCATCTCTATCTATCATCTATCACCTATGTATCATTTATATATCAGTCTGTCTATTTATCTATCTGTTTGTCCATCATCTCTATATCCATCTATCATCTATCATGTATCTATCTATCATCTACATCTATCTATCATCTTCATCTATCTATCATCTACTTATCAGCTTTCATCGATCTGTCCTCTACCGTCTATCTGTATATGTATCATCTATCTATGTATCAGTGATTATCTGTCTGTCAACTATCATCTACTTATCATCTAGCATATATCTATCATATATCATCTGCCTATCATCTATCTATCTATCATCATCTATCTATCAGCCATCAGCTATCTGTCATCTCTCATCTATCTTTCTATCTATGTAATGACTGAAGTGAAACCCAGGTCCTCTTCAGAGTATGCTGTGTTCTTAACTTGAATCATAAGATGTCCTGATGTCTTCTTTTGTGTTACTGTGATTTATACTTAGATCCAGGAATACATTTATTTCTTTTCAATTCTTCTTTGACTCGCTCATCATTAAAAAGTGTGTTTAATGTCCAGTAGTCTGTGTAGGGAATAGCATGTACTCTTCTCTTGATTGTAAGATTATTATTTCTTTTTATTTCTGGACACAAACACAGCAGGACTCACTGTGTAGCCCAAAACAGTCTACGTCCCACAATATCTGCCAGTATGGCCTCATGTGTGATGGATTATAGGTTTTCATGACCATACCAAGTGATTTTAAGATTTATTAAGGCATGGTCTAATATGATGCACAGAGTCATTTTAATTTTTCGTATTTGTTCAGGTTTGGTTTGTGCCTTTGGAGGGTCTGCTTCAGAGAAACTTCCATGAGCTGGTGACTGGAAAGTGTATTTGGTGATTAGTGGAATATTCTTTACAGGATTCTTAGGTCTTCTTGTTATATGATATCATTTAATTCAGAAGTCTCTATTTTTTAATGTCTGGGTGACCTGTATGTGGGACTACTCTGTGAGTTAAGACATCTACACTTCCTGAGAGGACTCAGGATATGCTTTTGGGGTATGGCTGTTGATATTTAAATTTATTACTGAAAGATGTGCATTGGTGACTGTCCTTTTCTGCTCTTCTATGTCCTTTGTTGTGTTTCCAGAATGGATTATATGGTAGAGTCATCAGTAGTTTTTAACCCATTTTTAAAGAATGGTTCCCAGTGCTTTCCACAGTGTTTCAATGAGTATGAAGACCAAAGTGAACAGGGTTTTCTTTTCTCCACATCCAGGGAATCCACCTGGAAGAAGTTGCCCTCACAAGTATCCTTTCATGCATGCACAACATTCATCCTCAGAAAACAAAATTAAAGCAATCCTGAGAAGCTGTTGAAAGCTATTACCTGCTCAGGGCCAAGAGCACAATTTTTCAGGAATGCAGGCTTAAGGGTCTATCCACACTAATGGACAGATTCCTACAAGCGCTATGTGGAATTAGAAAGTTTCAAATGAAATAAGAGTGTATATATACATATATATATACATATATATGTAACTGTACATTAAATTAATCAAAACACCTCCATATTCAAGTATGAAATTCTCTAACAATGAAAACAATTTTAAATGACAAATAACATTTTTATTTACTCTTTGAGAATTTTGCGATGATCGTCACCCTCTGTGATCACTCCACAATCCAGAACAATCTCCCTACCATCCTAGGTTGTGTTTTCATTTCTGTGCACCTGTGTCTTTTGATGTGCACAGAGGCCAATGGGGATCATCAGATCCCCTGGAACTGGAGCTATGGATGGATGGTAGTCACCATGTGGTTGCTGGGATTTGACCCTGTGTCTTCTGCATGAGAAGCCAGAGCTCTAAAGCTCCGAGCAATCTCTCCGGCCCTCATTTTGGTTTTTGAAAAAGTTCCATCAAGGTCAATCTGTTACTAAATACAGTGGCACAGGTCCTTGTAAAGTGGGGTCTGTATGTGGTGGTAAAAGCCCTAAAGAAAACTGGATTAAGCTTGTCCCGGAAGGTCTCATTTTGGGAACACAAGAAGGTTCCAAAGAAGACCAAGAGCAGATGTGGGGAAGACTACATCTAATATTTCATACATGCCTTGGTGTGCACTGTCATGGGCTTGTAATAAGAATGTCATCATGTGTTTCTGGGCAGATACAAGGCCCACACTGTGCTGACATCACTCTCTTGATGGAGCTCTCTGTCTCTCAGTTGTTTTTTGCTTTCATTTTTGTTGAGCTTTTGTATAGTGTGCGTTTCATACAACAATTCTTCATGAAAGTAGACACCTTCCCTATCCGTGAACTCACACACACCTCCCCACACTGGAATTTATGCATGTTAAGTTCTACCCAGTCAGTCGTGTGTACCCAGAGGTCCTTCAGTGGGTATTCATCCCCTGGAGCCTGGTCAGCCTATCTAGAGATTGGAAATGAGGGTGATCCACCCAATTAAATGGTTTTCACATTTTCATAATCTATCAGGAGCCTGATGACAAAATGACAAGTGACACACTAACAGGTCCAGGAGGGCAAGTGTCAGTGTCTTATTTGGAAACATCATCTACATTGATCTACAGCACTCCCCATGCCCAGTAAGTAATATCCTGCATTTGGTAAAAGCACCTTGCTCTGTATGTAAGTCTGTGTGTGTGTGTGCGTGTGTGTGTGTGTGTGTGTCTGTGTGTGTGTGTCTGTGTATCTATGTGTATGTCTGTGTGTGTCTGTGTGTGGGGGGGGGTATGGTTATCTCATCTCCCTTTGCATACACAAATGTGGGTGTGTGTAGAGGTTGATGATCAGAGTCAGGTTTCTTCCTTAATTAACATTCAGAGTCAGCTTGTGAGTCAAATACACTCAGCACATAGGGAGCTCACCATGCTGTACTCTCGACTGCGGTCCATCAAGCTCTGCAATTCTCTTTTATCTGCCTTCTTCCTCCCCCATCACGCTAAGGACACATACACACAGTCCCACGTCCTGCTTTGATATGGCCGTTGAGTATCCAGACTCAGGACCTTATTGTCATGTGCCATCCACGTTTACCATCTGATCCATCTTGCCATCCTGATTGTTCTCTTTCAAGAGACAGCCTGACATATATCAAACATGGCTGGTGCATGCTAAACATCTTTCCCAGGTACATATGTAGGAAGGAAACCTAGGTGGATTCTAAACTAAATATGAATAAAATTAGCAAACGATTTTGGCAGAATAAGAAATGAAACCAACCTCAATTTCCTAGAGTCTAAGTAAGACCTCCTAGAAGACATTGCATGTGTGTGTGTCTGTGTTTCCAAATCTTTCACATTCTTGTGATGAAATTTAAAATGCTTTGTTTAAAATAAACTGTGTTAGCAACAGCATCTTCATCAAGTGGCAATGTTCACAGAAGCTCTTTCTAATGTATTACAGAACATCTCTCGTCTGGGCTCTGACCCTTTTGTATTCCAAGTAAACTGTGGCGTGAAGCAGGCTATTAGCAATCTCACAGGCTGATCATGTATATTTAAATTTATTTCCTTAACTATTAAAATTTTTGAACTGAAAACATTTTGCCTTGTTAATTTAGCTTTTCCCTTGGTATACTGAGATACCACATGACTGACCACAAACATCTTCTGAATCACATTGTGTCAGATTGTCGATACCCTACTTATGATGTAACTGTTGAATCATGATATGTAAGTCCTGAATATTTAAGTTCTGATCACATAACTGGGACAAGATGCTCTGGACTTACTGAATACATATAGCCTATTGTGTCAAATTTTTCTCCACAAAGGCCCATGCCCTCTGTTTTGGGTTTATCCTCTGAGTCCCAGTCAACCTACTCAAATCTCACCATTACCTGAGATTGAACCTCTGTTTCCCGTAGCCATCTGTTTCCAATTCTTCTGTGTTGGGTTGGGGTTTCTTATCAACTCTGCCCTGTCTCTGCTGAGATTTTTACCAGGACTGAGCTTATGTGGTACTGGTGGATGGTCACCAGGGCAGTGAGTTCATATGTGCCCTTCTTCAGCAATAAGACTGAGCTTTTTGGAGACACACTATGAAAGGACAATTATCTAAAGTGTTCAAGGGTTTTAAAGGTGACATTTATTTTAGAGACCATGTACTACACTGTGTAATGCATAGAATATAATTTTATTCAGGCACACAGATATAGAAAATCCATGTATATAATCATACAAGATACAAATCCTTCTTAAAGATATGTTAAAATGTTCAGGAGTACACAGAAAAAAAAGGAAAATAAAACTCTGAAACTAAGACTATTCAACATGGATCCTGATGCTTCTGATTAAATGAAACATTGCTGTGAATGGTCCCATACCTGGAGATATGTAAGTTAAAAGTAAAATATTTATGATGTGCAAGGATATAACTTAAAATGTATCACTGATTCATGAGTCAAAGTTTTAGGTAATTCTGAGTTACAAACATTATGATAGGTTTATACTTAAAGATGACATACATCTCTATGGTTTATAAAATTTAACTAACTGGAGGAATTATAGTGTTCAGTTTTGGTCTGATTTCCATGTGCAAACTGATGTCTAAAATACACACATAATACAAGTGTGTCTGATGCACATATGAAAATGAATGATAAATCTTTTTGAGATTGATTTTATATATATATATATATATATATATATATATATATATCAATGCAAAGTAGTTCACCAGAGAATCCCAAGTAACTCAAACACTTATCAGTGATAGAATGGCAATTTAGAATGTTCATCTGTAAATTAAACACTTCCGGTCTTTTGAATCACATGTATCACTCTAAGTCATAGTCTAGCTATTTTTAAAATGTGCTATTTGCTTTTAAGTAGTTTTTTTTAAAAAAACATTCTCATAACATAATGGGCCCAGGGTTCGAATTGTCATGGTCTATCGCCCAATCAGCATCTTCAGTCACCACAGGAGTCTGTGAAATAGATCAGAGAAGGAAGTACTCTGAGAACTGGTGGTGAGGATAAAATATCACAGTGCTTTTTAGTGATAAGTTTACAGTGATTTACATGGGTTCGTAGGACACTGGGCTTACCTGTTTTTGTATAATCTTTGATATTTTCACGTTGAATCCCGTATTGATCTGCCAGTCTAAAATACAATTTTTCTGAATTGCTATCGAGAGCGGATGATGTGGCTGAGTTTAAAATAAGAAAAATTAGCAGAGGTTTCAGTGAACATCTTGGGGAATTTTTACCCTATGCCTTTAACAAACATTGTTACCCAGGGCTGAATGGTCACCCTGCCACCCAAATCTTTCTCAGTGGTATCAATCAACCCAAAAGGACATTTTCAAAGTCAGCTGAGTACTGGCTGGTGTTCAAATATTCAGTTATTCAATTTTTCTGCTTTTATAATCATATGTTTATTAAAGATACATCCTTCTGTCATAGTCTCATGCTTAAAAAATGAAGATGTGAATTCAGTTGGGGCTTAATGGGTGCTCCTCATGGGGCAGAGATACAAAAATGATTAAGGTATTCTGCATTTAAAGATACATCCAGTGCTTCCTATTGATTGGATCTGAAGTTGCCAATTACCACTGTAGCGTAGAGTTCAACTTTACTGATTTTTAAGTTGTAGAACCCAGAATCAGGTGCTTTTGACCAGATGTCTGACAGGGTAAAATGAGCTGACTTATTTACCCTGCACATTAAGTTTTCTAACTCTCCTGATGTGTAAAAAAATCCAAAAACATTTGCTTTTTCTGTGGCAGAGCAAATATCAACACTCTTGTTTGCTTGATGTTGATATAATGCCATAAAGAGTATATTATTCTCTTGATACACCAGTGGAGACAATCAGAGATCAAATTCACTTTTGTCTCTCCATATATATTTTGGTGGAATTTGGACATGTCTTAATCATATTTACACCCCTCCCATTTCTGCACCACCCACAGCCTGCGCACAGGATTTCATGTATTCTGTCATATATATTACTGTCTATGGAGTGAACAATGTGTCCACAGATGTCCCTGGGTTTGAGTTCATTCACTGGAGTCCATTCAGACTATCTAGCTTCACTTCCTTAAACTTCAGTGTTCCCACAGCCAGCAGTGATCAGCAGCCAATAGTTCTGCAGGTAAGTTCAGGGCCTGCTGCTCATTTAACCAGTTCTGTGCTGGGTTGATAACTGACTGAGTTTCCAGGGGTCCTGTACTTGCTGACAGCATAGATAGATGTTCATATAAGCAAATTCCCAAAGGCCTGGAAGGCTCATATGTCAACCCTGCCCTTACAGCCTTCCCCCATCTTCATTGGACAAATGTAATTTCTAAATACAGATGCTGAGAGACAATTCATCCAAGAAGATGCCCTTTTCACCAGCTAGAGATGATTACAGTGTTCTGTAACTGATCAAACACAGAGAGTGTCTGTGACATGCCCAGTCATAAGAGACACAGCCAGAGATCACTTTGCACATGCACATCAGAACATCATAGCTCTGGAGCTCAATCTTAACCCTGGTTAATTTTTTGTGCAGCAGATTTAAGTTTTGTGGAAATGTGAGTGAATGTGGCCTAAGCATTGTGCAGTTTGGGCCAATAGTCATGTGACTAATAAACATTTGGACGGTTCAAGCCATGTTCATCATATTTTGCCCCAGTGGATCAACCTAAGGCATTAAGTATTTGACCTGATCATGGACCATCCTGTTCTACAGAATAAGTGTGTGTAATGACCCCTGAAGACTGTTACAGTCCCCACCGATGAGGTATAGATAGATGGGGAAAGGGGATTTTACATACTATCTCCATTCATCATCAAATGTGCAAACACAAGGTTGCCCAGCATTCTGTACCTCGGAGCTTCATCAAATAAAGCCTGTGCTCACCTGAACATCCAAAGGAACACACAGAAAATGTGTGGTGTTTACGTCGTACCCCAGTTACGATACTTACCCAAGGCTGCCAGCACACAGATAGTGTCCCCACTTTGAGGGGTATAGTAAACTCGGAACAGGATTGCCGTTTCCGACACAGTAATCAGCGAAAACAGTGGCAAGCTTGGCACTACAAAGAAAGAAAAATTCTGGAATACCAGCAATATCACTATCATTAACCATCTAAGTCTCACTCTGAGGATAACACTGTATACCCTGCAGCTCAAGAATCAATGTATCAGTAGTACCACACCTAAATATTACTCAATCATGTACAAAATGAGTGACTAGAGAACAGGTATTTTTCTGAAAATAGAAAATGCACCTAGCTCAATTTATTTAAGACAAGGTCTGCTTTTGCCTCGGCTGGACTTTGACTCCTGGGTAGACCAGGCTGGCCTCAAGCTCACAGAGACCCACCTTCTTCTGCCTACCAGATTCTGGAATTAAAGGCACAATATCCAATTAATTTTTAAGTGGATTTGTATAGATCAGAGACCTAGGTAAGAGTTAAGAGCATGGTTTTACCATATTCACATATTACATCATTCTGTACTCTAATTATCCAACTTAGTGCATGTGTCAGTATTGTGTCAGAGAACTGCATTTTTAAAATAAGTACTGATGGATATAAAGACTCACGGATGCTCAGAAGGCAGAGAAGCAAAGATTGAGGCCTACTCAGCCAGATGTGGGATGTGTACATCATAGAACCTTCTCCAAGGCCCATGGACCCTCAGATAAACAGGGGTCACAAGTTATGCTAGAGTCAAAGGTGGGAGAATATCGCTGTGGAAACAGTGTTTTCTAAACTGACAGGATCGCTGCGCATGAGAAATCAGAGCAGCAGTGTGTGCGTTCAGAAGACCTGCCCTACAAAATCACAGTCAACACATCCTCGGGTTTGGAGACAATCACGTGGTCCCTCTCCAGGACGAGGGGCATTTGACTATTGATGTCTTCCAAGAAACTGCAAGTCAGCTTTTCAGGGGTTTTCCTTGGGGTCGAAACATGACCCCACACACATCTGAGCAGGATTCAATGACTCAGCGGGTTATGTAAAAAAGTACTTTTCCTTCTGGGAGAATAGAATACTGTGTACAAATCCGGGCAATGAAATGTCAGTAACGGCACTGGAGGTTTTCTGCAAATTTCATTGTGTACAGATATGAAATTCCCAAATAATAGGAAGTGTTCGTTCATGGCTGCACTGAACCTGGAATCATGTTTAGCATGTTTTCGCCTCAAGCTTTGACATGTTCAACAGAACCAAGCTGAATATATTTTAGTAATGTGTATAGTGACTCAGCAATCATACAGCTTACCAAAATTAGGTCTTTAACGGAGTCTGTAACACAAGCAAGATACGGTTCCTTGTGGTTAGGGAATAGTGGATTGATGTGTCATATACTCAAAGTGAAATTGATACATGGATTTTTTACACACATCAGTTTAAGAAGACATAACTGGAAGATTAGCATTAAATGATAACACGGTCACATTTTCATAAAGTTATACTTATTGATTTTTGCCTTTATCCTGAAGCTCCAGTTGATCAAAACTACTTAGATGTTAAGGTAAATGTTCTAATTATGAATTCTATTTTACAGTCCTTGATATTAGGTCATATATAAGTTTAAACAATAACCTGAATATACATGAAAATAGTTCATCTTCCGCATTTGATGACTATTGAATCACATCATTTTATTTTTAATTTTTCATGAAACAGTTGCTGCGGTGTGTGAAGGAATTGGACCCCAAAATATTGATGCATTTATTTTGTCTCCTGTGCATGATACCTTTTAAAATTGTTGATTCAGAAACCCATTACTGTGGACTTTTGGGAATTTCATGTATGCTGAGAGCACTTAAACCCTCCCCGTGCATTTCTTTCTCCCTTCCAATCTCGCCACATCACTGCCATTGCTTTCCAACTTTATAGCTAATCTTTAGTCACTAATGATAGACGCACACACAGAGAAACACACACACACAACACACATCTGTACTCTACTGAGATCATTCAGTGGTATTTGTGTGTATAGAAATGACATATAGAGTGTTTGAATTATGATAAATACATCCTTGAATGTGATAAAATGTCTAATATAAGACGCTCATGCTTCTGGTAACTGCACTGTAATTAATGGGACTTCTTGGGCAATGCACCAATGATTAACCTGACAGGAAAGGACCCGAGGAGAACTACCTACCATGGATGAATGAATGAATCCTTGGATATTGTGCAAAAACGTAAATGATTTTTCCTTCTAAAGTGCATATCCCACATTTTTGGACAGAATAATGGAGGGGCAAACAAACTGCTAACACTTAAATTCTTTATATAATCAAAGGTCAGCTTTTTAACCGCTTCTTCCAGGAAGGAAAACTTTAGAAACAGAACTCAGATCACAAAAGCTTACATGATGGACACACACCACTGGCAGCCGATGTATCTCTTACCTACCTTTTTTTCTGAAATAAGGTGTATCAACCCAGAATCGTGGGAGGTCACGGAATTTTTTAGGCAAGGCCCAGAAATCACCAATACTAATGCCTCTGTCATCCAGTTTCCTTTCCATTGTGTCAGTGAGGTTCTCTGAAATTGCAAGAGAAAATGAAATCCTCCCCTCCTCAGTCAGTTCTTTCAAGCCCATGCTCACAGGTAAGGGAAATATAACTGATAGTTCCCTCAAAGTTAATTTACCACAGACTTTTTTCTTTTCAAGGACTCATCTTAAAAGATTGGATACTTACGATTCTCATCAATGAAGAGAAATCCAATATTTTTTACAATGACGGTATGCTTTTCACACAATCCAAAGTTCCTAAAAAATATAAACCCAGGATCTTTTACTAATCAGCATCTGTTATTCTGAATGTAAGCTTCAGCTTCCAGAAGTACAGGAATGATCATGTGCTCGAGAGAATGTTCATCGTCGTTGTGCTGACTGCTCTCTCTTCCACAAATCATGACTCTGACATTCTTGGCTTTTGTAATGTTGATCCCCACGTGCCTTGCTTAAACTGTTCATTTTGACATGTGTGTGATGTTTCTGTGTATTGCACAGCATCTTACTGACGGACTAACATCTAACGCATAATCATTAGCTTTTCCTACCTTATAGTTGAGACAATGAAAATGTGCCTTCTACTTTCATAATGGACCAGATATAGGATTTTTAAGGTGAGGACACACAGCATGGGAGGGTTAGGAACTACACATCTCTGACACACACAGTCTCAACCTGTTATTCGTTCTATCTTAAACTATTTCTTTGATTCACTTCTAAATATGTTTATTGAACTCTTGTGCATTGTACACAATACGTCTTAGCTCTGCAAAGTGACAGTATTGGGGCTGGTGAGGTTTATTTTCGGCACAAATATTGCTAACTGAAAGCTTTTTTCATACAAGACTTTTAGTCATATTCAGAACTCCTTGCCCATCTGCACCCTGCATGGACTCCCACAGAATTTCATGCACTCTGTCATATATGTTAAGGCCTCTTGAGTCAAGTTTGTGAACCCAAATGTTCCTTGATCTAAGTTCATCCAGAGGAACCTGGTCAGCCTATCTTACATCACAACCTCAAGGAAACTCCCAATGTCTATAACTTCATGTAAGTGCATACGTGGAAGAAGCCCAAACCATAGGTAGGTTTACGGGCCTCAGGTTTCTGAGTGATGCTAAGGCTCAAGTGAATGGACTCACACCAGGGGGCATCTGGTTACTCAAACTGGATTCTATAGACTTCAACATATAGGACAGACTGCAGGAGATCCTGTAGACAGTCTTTGGGGTTCACAGATACAGGTCGTGTCTAAATATGAATGGTTAAGATGTACTGTAAGAAATGCACAAATATTCAGTATAAGACACATTGAGGTAAGAAGAAGACCAACTCTTCCTCACAACAACAATCAGCTGCACAGAGTTCCTAGTGAAAGCTGTGGCTTCCTGGGTAAATTCTGCACTTTCCTACTAGTATTTTCCCATTTACTTTGAGTTCACATGGGACTTGTTCACACTGTCCCTGTTGGCATAAGTTCCTACCAGCAAGTTCCCATACAGAAGGAAAACTCCATTTCTGTAGGGTCATCCCCAGCTCCTGGCTCTCACAAACTCTCCAGCCCATCATTCGTGATGGTCAGTGAGCCCTGGCTGTAAAGCATTTTCACTGCAGAAATTACAAAGTAATGATGTCCTAAAGAGTTACAAAGCTCCACATTTCATTTAAATTGATTATCAGGAATACGACACTGACTTGGACAATCTGAAATATATATATATATATATATATATACGTATATGTACATGTATATATGTATATATGTCTATCTATATATATGCATATATATGTCTATCTATGTATATATACATATGTATGTATATGTATATATGAATAGATATGTATATCTGTGTATATGAATATGTATGTATATGTATATATACACATATATGTATGTAGTATACACACCAGGAAACATATTCACCCTCCCTCACCCACTTTCTACAAATGACTTGGATTTTACTAATATTCCAATTTGTAACTCACATTAATACTTTAAGGGTTTATTTTTTGCAAAATCTCCATCAAAAGATATACACAGCTATCTTCTCCCTGGGTTTGTATTTTTATCACACTAACAGAAGGAAAATTCCAATATAAAATCAATCCTCAGAAATCTGAAACAGTATTTCTATTCATTCAGACACTCAGTGATAAATCAAAGCATAGGACCATTATGAATTTTGGGGGATTGTACATTTTTCTGAGACACAGTCTCCCACTAGCCCCAGGTGACCTGGATTTCACTGTGTAGGCCAGGGTGACCTTGACCCCAAAGTGATCTGCCTGCCTCTGCCTCCAACATGCTGGGATTAAAGGGTCCGGTCACCACACACAGAAGCGCTAATAATTTTATCATCAAACCACTGGTGCTCGTTCCTTGATGGTACTGAGTTCTAGGGTCAGAATACTCTTTTTTAAAAAAGTATTCTATGTTTGTTTTATGTGCAGAAGTAATACGCTTATGCCTGCATATATGTCAGTGCACTGCTCTGTGCAAGGCCCAGGGAAGTCAGAAGAGGGCATTGAATACCTGGAACTGGAGTTAGAGACCAGGGGGAGCAGCCAGGTGGTTGCCAGAGACCATCAGCAATAATCCGTTTACAGATTTACATGTGACCACAGTGTTACACAACATTATATGCATACTTGACGATTTTAATATTTTCAAAATACTGAAGAGAAGGCTTCTCTGAGGTGTTGTAAAGCTCAGGGTCCTCCGGTCTTAACTCTGAATATGAAGTGATGTATGAATTCGAGATCCAATTGAATCAACTCTGGAAGGGTTATCCCGTGCACAGGGATATGCACACCCACTCTGATCATGCATCAGAAATTTAAAATCATATTCCAGCATTTAGAATCGGAGTCTTTAAAAACTTGGAGCCTTTAGTAATGAGTAGAGATTGGAGTTCGTCAAAGGCCATTTTGCATTCATTGACATGATCATAAGGTTTCTGATCCTGATTCTGTTTATATGGTGGTGGTTTACATTTATTGATATATATATATATACATATGTATATATATATATGTATATATATATATATATTTGTGCATGTGTGTGTGTCTTGGAGACAAAATGGATGATGGTGGATAATCTTCTTGATGTATTCTTATATTCAGTCTCTGAGTATTTTATTGAGACTTTTTGTGGCTATGTTTATCATAGAAAAATAGAAAAGTGCCCATTTTCTTTTTCTGGGTCTTAGCTTTTGATATTAGAGTGATAATGACTTCATAAAAATAATTTGGAGTTTTTCCTTTCCTTTTCACTTTATGGGATAGTTTGTGGAGTATTGGTATGAATTCTTCTTTGAAACTTTGGAAAAATTCTGCACTATATTTATTTCATCTTAGATTGTTTTAAGTTGGGATCTTTATAATTACTGCACAGTTAAATAAAAATAAAATCCATTTTATAAACAGACGTAAAGAATGGAACCACATGATTATCACATTAGACACAGAAAAGGCCGTTCACAAAAATGCAGTGTGTTCCTCATGAACATCATTACCTAGGTCTACCAGGGCCACATCTCAGCATAACAAAGGGGACACACTGAAAGCTAGCAGCCAAAAGCATAACAAATGGAGGATTTCACACCTTCTCACTAACATCAGAACCATGACAATGATGCTCCTCCCTCTCTCCGTTCTGATCAATAAAGTGTTTGAGGACTTAGTTATAACTGATGAAGTTTAAGTGGATACATGTTGGAAAGCAAGACTCCAAGTTAACACTTTTTGCAGTTGATATAATCCTAAACGTAGAAGGCCCTAAAGCAACATGAGAAAGCTTCTAGATCTGATAGATGTATTCAGCAAATTAAAATAAGTATGAAATTGACACAAACTGTGAAGTAGTACTTCCTGGGACCCGGCTCATAGGAACTGATGGCTGTGGTGTCGGGACACACGAGAGCCATCCAAACTCAAGCAGACAAAACCCAGTACAGAGCTGCGGACATGGGCAACGGCCCCAACCTCAGCCAAAGAATTATTGGAAGCTGATGATTGCTGGGTGAGGAAGAGTTGATCTTGTTGAAGGGGGAGACTCTAGATAGGCTGAGTAGGCCTCAGTGCGTGAACATGGACAGAGGATGTTGGGGGACACTAACTTGACTTAATAAGCTTCAACACATGAAATTCTGTGTTGAGGGTAGGGCTATGGTAGGGTATCAGTGATGAAGGGGGATAATGATGACTAGTATATTCTCTAGGGAATACACAAATATTCAATTTTTAAAAGTACCCTTTGCACATGGGAACAGCAAACATTCAAAGAAACAGGAAACATGATCACATTCAAAATAAGCACAGAAACGGTAATATGGTTTGAAGTAATTTCACCCAGGGAATGTAGGACTGGAATAGTAGTAATAATAATAATAATAATAATTAATAACAATAATAATAATAAATGACACCAAAGAAAGAAACTGAAGATAACAGAACACTAAAAGAACTCTCAAGATCAGTAGAATTAATACTATGAAAATGGCCATCTGACCTAAATCAATCTATAA
This sequence comes from Eospalax fontanierii, assembly GCA_035773235.1. Lineage (NCBI taxonomy): Eukaryota > Metazoa > Chordata > Mammalia > Rodentia > Spalacidae > Eospalax > Eospalax fontanierii. Next base: position 775,013 of record CM069525.1, on the reverse strand, counting down.
ACTCAGCACAGTAACCAACATAATTCCAATACAATGCTTCGTAGACATTAAAAATAAGTTCAACTTTCATATGGAAGCAAACAATAATCCAGAAGAGCCCAAATAATGGAGAACAATACCAGAAGTGTAACCATACCCTCTCTCAACTTGTGCTAATACAGCGTTGGTAATAAGAACATAAAATCACCTTGGAACTGGCTTAAACACTCACATTGGTAAGGGGGATACAGTGGAGGGTCCTGATTTTAATCTATGCAATTACAGTTTCCCAGTTTTTTACCTCAGACCCCAAATACACCACAGAGAAAGGGCACAGTATTTATTACACAGTTCTTGCTCTGGTCAGGATGGATAGCTTCCTGTTATAAAATGAATGTCTGTCTATTCCTGTGTCACCTCTTGCATATAGCAAGCTGCTTCACAAAGAGTTAACATGTCTTGCAGTTTGGTGGAATGTGGCCATACTTCCAGAGTTAATGTTCACTGAAAAGACAAAAGAACTAAGTGACCAGGGCCAGCAGGGTACCCAGAGGGCAAACATGTGTGCTTAAGTTCCTGAAAACACACTTCATGGGCTGAAACTATTCAAAGAAGCAGATCTTTCTGATAAACAGAGGCCTTTAGTTTAAATACTTTAAATACTTTAAAAACTTTGTCTGACAACACGAACATAAACTCTATTCCTTAACTTAAAATTTATCCCTTACTTGTTCATGGCACATTATTTCCTATAAAATCAACTCATGCATTATTTTATTATTAAGAAAAACTCGAGCCTGAGGAGAATCAGCATTTGAGTATCAGAATCTCCACTTAAAGCTTCATCTGGTCAACGACATTGGTGCCCAATGTGGAGCTTTCAGGGTACACCATGTACTTTTGCAAGAGCTTTAAAGATGCCCGGGAGTTAAACCGAACCAGTCAAGCTCTAAAAATGTAAGTAGTTTGGTCCATAAACATTGTCTCACTTCAAGAATATAGCTGCAGAATTTTTTCATATACACATGGAACTTATTACGAATCAAAGAGGAACCGGACTTCACGATATTTGCTTATTCTTCCTTGAGAGGTAGAGGCAGAAGGATCAGAAATTCCCACTCTGATTTCACTCTATAGGAATTTCCAGGCCAATTTGTAACTAATGACAACCTGACTTTCAAAACAAGAAATATCCAAGGAGGGGAACATTCTGGTTCTAAACAAAAATCGAGGCTTTAAAAACTCAGCGTCAGAGTCACTGTCTTCGTATTTGGGTCAGCAAATGGACTTAATTTCCAGTCATTTTAGGATAACTTTATGAAACTGACAGTATCTGTGGGGAATTGAGAAAAAAATTGGAAGAAATTTAAACTGGCAAAGGAGAAGAAACTACGGTAAATATGTCTGAAAAAGCCTCAGGGAAGGAAGCTTTGATGCTATTGTGATGTAAGGCAGGAAAGAAGGCTCAGCCTTTCTGGAAACTGGTTGTTCCAGAGGACCCAGGTTTGATTCCCAATACCCATCAACTATGTAAAGTCCACATCCATAGGATACAATACCCTCTTCTGGTCTATATAAAACATTGTATACACAAGATGCATTTACATACATGCAGGCCAAACACTCGGACTCATAACATAAAAATGATAAAAAGCCCCTATTGCTGACAGCATGACACACATCAAACACAGGATTTGAGGGAATCTGGACCTGATTTTGAGTTTCTTCCCTGAAAACTGGCTCTTACATTATCAGAAGACACTATACAACCTGTGAAGGCCGAAAACCAATCAATGGCCCTTCCTCTCTGTGAATTCCATGACCAACAGGGTATTTAGTGGAATCCAGATGTGACCTGGCGGTGTCCTCCCTGAAAAGTCACTCCAGTAGTATTGGAAGGCACTCAAGAGAGAAATCTATGGCCCTATCCATCTTTAAAGCCAACGGAGCCCAGCTTTGATTGACCTAGAATAGCATCTCCAGTTGTGCACTATCAGGCATGTTCACCTAACACTTAAGCTGCTGTGTCATTGGAATGAAGACCTGGTCAATAGGAGGGAATCGGTGCCTGCTTTTATGAAAATCAGCAAAATCACATGTCCCAGACCTGGGAGGATAGCCCACTTCCACTGCTTTCCGAAACCACTGTCAGCTGTTTCCATACAGTGTAACTTATCTAAGTATCACATCTAAGTACCGCAAATATACTTTTACCACTCTTAGGGAGATCCAAAACTGGTCAAAAGGCAGAAGATGATCGACCATGGGGAGACCACCCAATGGGTACATCTATAACGCAACCCACACAGCTGAAGCTCTGGCAGCACAGTGGGTGGGGTCCCGGAGAAGTAGCAGGGCCAAGGACTAGGATTTGCTGTTACCAGACAGTGTTCTGTATTCACGCCTTGGAACTTGAACCCATGACATCTCAGCAATGCGGTTCCTAAAGGAGCTTGCCTAACAGCAGGGCACATGCTAATGATGATGGGGAAAAAGTCACCAGATCCCATCTCTAGACAAAGAGCTACGGGCAACTAATAGGAACAGAAAAAGTGAAAATTAGCGTCCCTCCTAGGTCAGCCAGTCCCAAGAGGTCACGCCTTAACATATATAGATATAAGAAGCAATAAATGGACTCAGGAGGTTTATACACACACACACACACACACACACACACACACACATATATAAATACATATAATTAAAAATTCTATAATATACACTTCTTTAGGTATATACATAATTACAGAAGGTGACATGTGTCTATATTTATAAATATAGGTACGTTTATGTCTACATATGTACAGCAATGATTTAAGAAGAGGAGGGCATGACAAGGTTTGGAGAAAGGAGAGTGAGAGAAGACATGATTTCAATATAGTACTTGACTAGGAAATCCTCAGGAAAACTTCTTGAGATTCAAAGGTGTGTTTTCGATAATGCTGAATTTTAATGTAGGCTGAGATGGACAATCACCTATGAAACCGTGACCCACACAGCTGCTTCCAATGGTAACAGAGGTCTCGGTGTCTAGTTCATGGTGATCTACACATTACAGTAAAGTTGAATAAATTTTGCTTACCTTGTGTAGAAGGTTATGTTGATTTCCAAATAATCACCATCATTAACGTAAAGTTTAATGTGCCGGCTGTAGAGTCTTAGTGACCCATTTTCACTTACTAAACTTTCTTCATTAGAAGCCATGTAAATGGTGCGAAAATCTCCTGAAAACTTAAAAACGAAAATCCAGTTAGAAGGGTCAAAGATCCTTTTGTTGCTTTTGACAGTATGTTTACATGTGTTTGTGTGAGGAATTAGTATATGTGTTTGTGTGGGGTTGTGTGTGAAGACCACAGCTTTGCATTCATTGTCATCAACTTGATTTTTTGAGACAGATTCTTCTTTTGTTTTTATTGATTTTTTTGGGTTATTTCAGTCATGACATTAGTCCTCTTTATATCCAAAATATATACATATATATATGTGTATACTGAAGAACTTTCTATTTTATTTTCATAGTAAAACTACATAAAATACAACCATGTTTAAATGCTATGTATAAACTGGGGTATTATACATTGTAAACATAGATGGATTTATCCAAGTTGACAGACTTTGGAAACGCAGTGGTGTCCTCAGTTTCTAACCATCTGTATGGTAAAAAGCTGTGCTTTTGCAAGACACAGAATTCAGAGACCCTGTCTAAAAACCATGAACATACGTACATGAACTTTGCTATTAAAGCTCATTTCTGCTCATGTGACAACAATTAATGTCTGTGCCAACAGGAGCACAAACTCTCCTCTCTTTCTCTCTCTCCCCCACTGTCTCTCTCAGCTATAAGGAACCCCACACAGTTCCGCATTCCCTGATTCAAAATCTCATGATCCCTACACACACACACACCTATACAGACACTGCCCCACCCCGGCAACCGCAGTTCCCCGCTGTGTGGTCCAAGTTCCTGTGATACCTCTACATACGCTTCTTTAACTGGAGGTGGCTGGTCATATACCGGTTTTCTGGTGGCACAGAACAAAACATTTATAGCAAATAGAAGAAGAATATACATCCTGTTGTTGCTGTCTTTTTTCGTGAGAGGTCAGGGCAGTTCAACCATTGAAAGTTTGAGATGAAGACACAGTTAGAACATGTCTCTCTTCTCACAACATGGTGTGAACCAATAGCTCTTCCAGAATATTTATATTTGTTCAGTACTTCCTAGGGTTCTTTTGGCACAGTGTAAGTTTTAAAATATTATTAGCTTCATGGAACATTTAATATGGATTTTAATGTTGATATTATGTACATAAAATGGAACAATCTATAAAGCTACTTCAAGGACATCAATATTGACTTATTCTTGTTGTGGAGTTATGTAATGAACGAAGGGGAAAGTTCACTTATGTAATCCTGAGAATTATGTCTTCTTAAAGTTGCTTTCAGGATAATATTTGCTCTGAATATAGATGTGTATACCATGAACCCTGGTTATTACTCAGCCCCACAGATGACATTTCTACTAGTTATAGAGAAGTGGCTGCCACAGAATTATCAAACCTATAACTGTAGGTAGAAACTCTCCCTCCAGTCCAGTGTGTCCATTTATTTTTGATACTTAGGAATGTTACAATGTGAGAATTTCTACAGCTTGTACAATGCAGGGTTCTGCCTCGTAATTACACTCCATGCCACGAAAGTCTAGTTGGATATAAAGCGATACCTGTGAAAGGAATTGCTTCATTAGAAAGGATAACAAATGCAAATGGGATGTGTTACTGCATAATTTGAAATTAACTTCTTTTTCCCATGGAAAATGTGAATTTCATATTTTTAATGTTTCATTTGCTAGAGAATTTGATACATGCACACAAGGTATTTTGTTCACATTTATACCTCACTTCTAACTCCAAATTCAATCAAAATATTCACATATTTCAACACTACAGTGTATAATGTTTTTCATCATTTTAATTTATTTTACTTTTCTCTGATACAACAAATATAAGTTCTCCACATGCTTTTAATGTTCCAAGGAATGTTCAATACTGAGTGATGGGTAAGTCAAGTTAAATATTTATCTTTTAGTAAATATCGCAAAAAGACTTAGTGGTGTCTATGTGAAGGTAATGTATTGTTATCTATGAATGTAAGTGACAGATGAGAGTGGAATAAATCACAGTATATGTTTCCCATAAATATTATTAGGTTACTTTCTCATCTACAGAACAAAAGATGGATATGTGCTAATTAATGATTGCTACTTTAAATCTGGAAAAGGCAAGTATATTCTTGACCATCACAGGTTTTAAAAAATATTCAAATAATATGAGACTAATTTTTTGCACCACTTGCCTCTTTCCCAGACCCAATAAACTCAGATTGTGAAGTTGTAGGATGATTTTTCAGCAGTTTCTTTTAAAATACTTGTTTTCAAGGATGGAGAGAAAGCTCAGTGGGAAAGAACTGTGGCTGGTCTGCAGACAACCTTGGTTAGGTTTCCAGCACAGACATGGGATAATAACCATACATAACTCCAGTTCCCAGGGACCCAGTGCCCACTTCTGACCTCTGTGGGCATTGCAGGACACAGACGCACTTACACACATGCAGGCAATACATTCATACACATAAAATAAAAATAAAATAAAATCTTTAGAATACCTGTTATGGTATTGTTAGCAAACTTTCTGAAAGCTTAAATATTTTGACAGTGGGACTGCACACCCCACCATTATTTGGAAGTGTGAGGCCTTAAGTTGCGTTGCCCACAGGTTCCAACTTCCAGTTTGTGGGTATGGATATCCATGATGTTAGATTAATGAATGCTGCAGAGCTGTCTTGAACACCTTTGTTATCTGTTCTGCTGTATGATGGACTAAGTGTCTACAATGAGTTACCAAAAAGAAGAATCTCTTGTTTACTATTTTCTGTGACAGACTTAGTAGAAATTAAGAGAAACATATCTAGTGCCATCAAAAATTGCAATTTTGATTATTGCAAATTTTGATTATTACAATGATGTAATAATCAATGCAGATAGTTCTATAATGTACCAATCTATGCCTTCTTAACATCTATTAATTGTACAATTCTAATGATCAAGTGTAAAACTTACAGCACCTGTTAAGTTTTTGTATATTATCATTCAATTTGGGGGTATTACATATAAAATATTGTAAGCATCTTTTTACCCCCTCTCAAAGCCCCTGTGGTGGATTCCAAACACCTGTCTATATGGTAAGGCCTACTCAGTCATATTAGTCTCCCCAGAAGTCCCTCGGTGCAAGTTCATCCTTGGGGTCTAGTTGGCCCATGTAGATTCCCTCCCCTAAAGAAGATAAGCCACCCAGCAGTCATCAACTGCCAACAGTTCTGCTAACTGTGGGACCTGAGGCCCGTTTCCACAGTTCTATGCTTTTTTGTCTCCTTGAGTTAGAATGTGTCCAGTGTGTGCCACACCTTGCTGTTGAGTCATGTGAACAAGGTTCCTGGGACCTATAGCACTCTATTTTCACACGGCCAGGCACCACCTCCCTGGCTCTCACAATGTTTCTGACCCCCTTCTGCAATCACCTTGACCCCTGGGAGCCACACTCTGCACACTCTTCTTCTCTTTGCCTATTCGTGGCCTTTTCTTCTGCACCATCTGTTGCATGAGGGAGCATTGTGGACCAGAGTTGGGAGATGCATCCGTGTTTTCATTCTCTCTACCCTTGTTCCGCTGTGTTCCAGGAGGCTTACTCAGACACTTTCCATTGTTGATGTGTCATATGGGGTTGCGCATCGCCCAGACACTTGTACCCCGTGTGAGACCACTTGTGGAACGCTGTAATGGTCTCTGTCTACTGAAAAAGAAACTTATTGGTTCAGTGGTAATGGGCAAACTTGTCTGTAAGTAAAGGATCCATATTTACCATATAGTAATCAACTACCTTTGATTAGGGATGTGACAGAAGCCCACTCAAAGGGAGGGAACTCTTGGTAATGTAAACATAGGCAAATACACATGGCTGTATAGGTCATAGATCTTAGAGAAAGTCCTGTTTAATGTGCTCATTACTTTAATACACATGGCTGTACAGGTAATAGATCTTAGAGAAAGTCCTGTTTAATGTGCTCATTACTTTTTAAGAAATATTGTGTTGTTCTCCTCCTCCATGGACCAGCCTGGAAAGGAGCTGAGGTGTGCTGTGGGTTGCCACTCTATGGGGGTGAATAGGCACAAAGTGACCACAATGGCTTGGGGAGTTAGGTGGAAGCAGGGAGGTAGTGAGCTGCTGCAAGACTCGCTTATTCAGGGAGGTACAAGGGGCTAATAGGGTGTGATAACCAATCATCTTAGAGGGGAGTCCTCATCTCTCTCCAATTGTTCTCTGTCTCTGGGCAGACATTCCTCCAGGCCAGGTCCTTCCAAGGCTGGATAGTGGTTGTTTCTTGGTCTGGTTGCCATGTGATAGCACGTCCTCAGGCAGTTGCCTGGTGCCTCATGGCCGATGGTCATATTTTGGTTCCCCATGGCAGGTGGCCTGGCTAGGGGCCACTCTGCTATGCACCATGTATATACACCTTTTGTCTTTAAATATTTTGTGGGCACAAAGAGACACTGCAAATGGCAACATCATGGGCTACAGTGCCTCTCTTAGGTCGCCCCATGCCAATGGGGACTTACCTGTCACTGACTACCTGGAGGAGCTGTGCCAGCCTGAGGGAAAATCTCAATTGGCGGCACCTGTCTTGGGTTGTTCCAGGCATATGGGATCTTACCCATCATCAGATAACTGCCTTCCAGGTCAATAAGCCCAATGGGCATTGCAGGTCAAACAAGGTGACATGGGGAACCATGGAAAGAGCAGCACCAAGGACAACACATGTGTGATGTGAATGTACCACCATAATCCTAGATAAAGGAAAGAGGAGAAATCCGGGAAGTGTAAATACAGCAAATGTTAGTAAAAGCCGGGCTGTAAGGACCAAGTAAGACTGTAGAGTCTGGAACCGCAGACATTCAGGCTTGCAGGGACTGTTTAGTTCTCTGGGGAAGTTCAGAGGACTTGACAGAAGCCTGAAGGAGCTGGAATGTCAAAGTCTGAACAGTTCTATGGCATTGAACTCCAGTCCAGAAGCAGCGCAAGAAAACAAAAACAACTACAAAGGCCGCTGCCCCCAGATTGCCAGGTTAAGGGGCAAGAAAAAAGATGAAAGTCTGATATATTTGGAGACGCCCTCCTGCACCTCCCTTAGGTTGGAGACCTGATAGGGTGTCAGACATAAGGAGTTTTGATGGGGATTGCCAGAGGCAAGCACAAGTCTTTTAAATAAATTTAGGTCCTCTGACTATAAATCAACCTGTTGTTGGAGGGCAAGAATGGCTGCCTGAAAATGTTGATTAATGAGGCTTTGAGTGCCCAAAGCTGAAGCCGTGGAGGCTAACAAGTCACTGAGTGCCGCCACTGAATTGGCAGATTGAACCATGCTGAACGTGCCAGTGGCGGCAGATGCAACGGCAGTGATAATCAGGGAAATAACTAAAACGACAGCAGCCACTTCATGTTTGGGTCTAGTGGTTCCATAAGGACAATGGAGTGAAAATGGCAAACATTAGCAATTGGTACCCAAAGAAGCATAGGTAATCGGAAAATAACTGCCAGTGAAAAGGAGTTATTCAAGCAGACTGTGAAGAAACAAGGAGGCAGTGAACAATCAAGGGAACCCTGGGAAATATTGGCATTTATCACTATGAAGAACAATGGCAGCCTCACACAAATGGAGACTGATGAAGTATTGCGAATGGGGATATATGTCATCTTTAAATTTTGGGTCCAATTTCCATAGGACTCCCAGGTATCATTGGAAAGGGTAGCCTTTTTGAGAAATAAAAAGGAACGAAAGTCCAAGCAGGCATTGGGGCGGCAAAGATTCCAGTCACTCAAAGTAGGGACATTAACACCATCAGTCGCTGCATTTCTAGCAAAAGGGGCAAACCTATTTTGGGGAAGCAAAAGCCAAAGCCAAAGTAGGGGAGTAACAGGAGAGGGAAGCATATCCCCCAACAACACAGCCAGCGAGGGTGACAGGAGAGAAGTAGCTCTTCGCAGAGGGAAGGGCAAGAAGGGCCAATACAAAAGGCCTGGGTCATCATGTTGTTTCCCTGAGCAAAAAGGGGGGCAGACGTGCAGAGGCCCAGAAAGGAACTGGAAGACTTTCCTCCCGTTGTTGCACTCCCCCTTTGTATTCCACCTGTCCCCCTTTCAAGTGGTGGGAGGACATCCTGAAGGTCTGCAGAAGAGAAGGTAGAAAACTTACACATGTTCAGTGTCAAGAAAGGAGCCTTAGGGAGACCTAGAGAAAAACATAAGGCACTGTTGAGCATCCAGGATGCATTAATAGTTTCTGTAGTAGGGATATCCATAGATGGCAGTCCAATATTAGCTTTGGAGGAGAAAATGGCTGGGAAAATAGGGCTTTCTTAGGACACAGGCATAGGGGTGGCTGGGTAAGAAATGGCTGCCCACAAATTCTCAACCACCATTGGGCGAATATAAAGACACCCTAGCAGTAGGGAGAGAGGAAAATTGTTACAATTCCAAGGAGCCTTCCAAGTGGTCAACTGGAGGGACGTCTTGGCTGATTTACATTTTGTGCTGGCATCCAGATGGGAGAAGGAGATGTCTCTGGGAAGACACAAGCATACCCTCGACCTTGAGTTAAGAGGGGCTGGGGTCCTTTCCATTCACTTGTAAGAGGGTCTCTCCAACACAGGAGAGGCAGTGGGGTAGTGGCTGGTTGAGATCTCCAATGTTTATAAGCTGGAGAGAGTCCTCCATCATCAAAGGTAAGAAAATTAAGGGTGAAAAGAGCTTCTACTAAGGTGAAATGGGGATTCCTGGGTGTCATTGTAGTTTTTTGTTTTATAATGAGTTCCTTGAGGGTTTTATTAGTTCTCTCCACTATGGCCTGTCCCTGAGGATTATATGGAATGCCTGTGGAGTGTTGTGTCCTGCAGGAATCTACAAAAGACCTGAATGATGTACAGTATATGCTGGGCCATTGTCTGTCTTAATTGCCCATGAAAAACTCATAACCAACATAGCAGTTTTCGTTGCCTTAATGGTTTGGGAAGCCAGTTCACCAGAGAGAGCAATAGCAAAAACAAATTTAGACTAGATGTCCACAGCAACATGGACATATTTCAGGTTACCAAACAGAGGTATATGGATGATATCCATTTGCTTTAGCATAAGGCCTCTAGGATTGATTCCCTGTGCTTGCAATGGACCCAAAGGGGCCAGAGGGATGCAGGCTTTACACATGTGAGTCAGGTGTTTGCATTGAGAAAGGGACAATTCAGGGTAAAGATTCTGTAAGTTAGAAGGAGAGAGGTGTAAACTTTGATGCATCTGCCAAGCTCACTCTAAGAGCAACGTAGAAGCAACAGCTATGAATATATCCACCTGTGTGTTACCCCATGCAATAAAGCCGGGGAGACTGGTATGACAGCGGACATGTCCAATAATTCAGGGGTGCTGCCTACTAACCATTAACATTTTCAATGTGCCAATGGCAATATCTATTGGTTTAGAAGACCTGGGGTCGGCAAAAGGGAGAGCCCGTGCCATCTGGACAGCATACTTGCTGTCAAAAAATATGTTGACAGGGTCATGTTGGCACAAATCTAGGACTCTCAGAATGGCGTATAGTTCCCCCAGCTGTACTGAATGGGGGTTAGTAAACTTAAGGGCCTCGTCTGATTGGCCAGTTCTTTTAATAATTAACCCATAAAAACACTTGTTGGCATCTGTGAAGGCTGAAGCTTCCAGAGGAATAGGTTGGCTACATGTTGAAGAATATCAGCTGACTTCAATGGGGAGGAAAGTAAGAGATTGGAGCAATTTGTGAGAAGGTAGATGGTTATCAATCTCCTTAGGGAATCGTGCCAGTAAGATGTGAAAAAGTGGGTCATCTCTGAAAAGGGACTGGAGATCAATAATAGGGAGGGGCAAAACTATCCTGGAGGGTTCAACATTATAAGCTTTGTTGGTGTAGTTGTGCATTTTAATAGCCAGGAGGAGCATTGCCTCAACCCTAGTAGCGAGTTTATTAGTTTATGAACAACAAAGGGAGGCCTGCTTCTCCCAAATGACCCCTAGGGAGGACCTCTCTGTGCAAACCTTTGAGGTCTTCATGGAGTAATTTGAGGAGACCCATAAGGATACCCTGTGAGGGGTGAGCAATTAAAAGGTCATCCATATAGTGTACCACAAGACACTGAGATCTGATTCTCTCCGTGGCAGTAGATACAAACTGTTGACAAATGGATGGCCTATTTTTCATGCCTGAGGAAGGACCTTCCATTGATATCTCTTAGCTGGGATAGTATGATTAGGATCCCAGACAGTAAAGGCAAAGAAAGGCCTATACTTGACTGCCAGGGGAATAGAGACAAAGCAGTCTTTGATATCTAGGATGACTATATGGCGTTTATTGGGAATGGCACCTGGATGAGGGAGGCCAGTTTGAAAAGAACCCATCTTTATCATATGTTTGCTGACCTGGAGAAGGTCCTGGAGTAATCTGTATTTATTATTTTTCTTGAAGATGATGAAGATGGGGGAATTATGGGGGCTGACTGAAGACTCGATATGGGCAAGGTCAAGTAGTTCTTGCACAAGGGATTTGAGAATAGTTAGTTTAGGTTCTAAAATGGGCCACGGTTTGACCCATATGGAGTCCAAAGTGTCCCACTTGAGGCTCCTAGGAGAAACAAAAGGTGGGACAGGGCCCCTAGAATTGGGAGTGCTTGGGGGCAGCGCGTTCCAGTGTGGTGCATGAGGGCATGTTAGGATTAGTTTGCCCTGAGAGTTAGATGGAGTCATGAGTGGTAACAACATCCAAAAAGTCCTTATTATTGGTAGTCAAGACAACTCCTTTATCTGTGAGGATGTCCCTTCCCCACAGGGTGTTAGGTATGTTGGTCACTAGAGGGAGAGATTGCCCTGTGTTACCATAATAGTCCTCCCAGGTTACTGGCCTTTGGACTTGTTTGGTGGGCTGCTGCCCACCTACACCTTGGATGTTGAGGCCAGGCTTACTTGCCCAATTGTTCATACAGAGTGCGTCATTGGTAGAGATAATAGTGGCATTCGCACTCATGTGCACAATGCCATCCAATAGGACCGAGATACGTGGAGTATGGTTGTAAACAGGGAGAGTCCATCGTATTTTTGGTGGGTACCCTTTTATGAGTGGGGCAGAGGGTTGCCCCTGCAGGAGTTTAAAAGCGAGGAGTCACTAAGTTTATATCTGCATCCTTTGCCCAATGGAAGACCTTGTGACATTTGGGGCATGGAGTTCTAGGTCTAGGGATAGAACCACCCTTTCCAAGGCTGGGACAGACACTCCTAAGATACCCCGGCCTTCCACAGCCCCAACTAAAGTGTTCCCTCAGGGTGGGCTTAGGGTTGAGTGCCTCATTGGAAGCTGCTAGTGCCTCAAAGGGGGTGGCCATGGGATCAATATCCTTAGTGACCATAATCTACTTATGAAGCTCCTCATTTTGCATGGCAGCAATAGCATTACGTGTGGCCATGGTAGCCCCTTCCCAAGTGAATTGCTTGACCAAGGCATCCCTAGCAGGGCCACATTTCATATGGTGATCCACAGACTCTGTTACATGTGAAAGGAAGTCCATGAACCCTTCACGTGGGCCCTGATCCCAGTTGTGGAAAAATGTATCCAGTCTTTGATGGAGACAGGCCTTAAGACCCTGTAGGACCAGGGAGTGGACTTGGTTAAAGTAAGCAGGGACTCCCACCATAGGTTATGACTTGGGGTCTATATAGGGCCGCATACCAAGGAGCATGTCAAGGGTGACTGGTCTGCCCAATGGGAGGTTTTGCCGTACCTGAGTCTCAGCTAGGTCATTATACGAGGCCTTCCATTGGAGTAACTTGGGAGGGGAGAGGATAACCTTAAGCTAGGAGTACCAATCATAGTAAGTTTGAAGATGGATAGCCTACCTCATGAGTACTTGCTCAAAATAAGCCGAGTCAACTTCTGACTCCTGAGAAGCCTTACAAATAAGGGCATGGTCTGACAATGGAGTAGGGTACCAAGGCATATTGTTGGCATCAGGGCCAATATTAAAAGCATTGGCCAGGAGAGGATGCTTGAAAGAGAGGGAGGGGTTGTTGGTGGCTGGAAGTATGGGTCGGTGACCAGGATGGATTTCTGACCACGGGTATATGGGAGGAGGGGCAGGGCCAGGGACTGGCAGAGGACCATCCATTATTTTAGGCTGTAGGGAATTCTCTTCCTTATCTGAGTCATCCAGAGAGGGGAAAGGCAGAGAAGAGGCTTGTAAGGCCAATTTAGGCTTATCCTTACAACTAGCATTGTGGGCATCTATAACCTCAGTAGATGAGCCCTTATGGAATGAAATAATGGCAAGGACAATGGGGAAAAATGGAGCAGGAGGGCACGGCCATCATGTACCTCCTACTTTCAGGTAAGAAACAAAACACAGCAATAAATGAGGCATCCCAGATATTGTGGGACCGATCCAAGGGGCCAGGACAAGAGTTTCTTCTCAAAAACCATGAAGTTCCCTTTGTTTAACTTTTAAGCCATGCTACAGGAGCAGGGCCTTAAGGGCCTTCAGTTGAGGGTCCTTGTGGTGGTGGTGGGGTAAGTTGCCCATTACAGAGAAATGGAGTTAAAAAGACGAAATATGAGAGAAAAATGGTTTAAAAAAAGTGGAGACCCAAGGCAAGGATAATAGGCAGATGAGAAGCCCTACAATGGGGACCAACTGGGACCACTGAGACGTACAGAGGTAGTGTGTTGGACCCAAATGTCTTATGCTTAGTGGGGGATTTCTGCAGGTTGTTACCCCACAGCCATATGCCCACACTGTGTCTCCGGAAATTCGCCAGGCCCTGGTTCTGAAATCATGGGTGTCAGTCCCTCATGGAATTTCTCTGGGATGAACCAAAAATGGAGGGGCCAACATGGGCTTCAGAGCCGTGTGGTGAGGTGTACATTCCTATCAAAGGGGAAACACGAACACGGAAAAGAAGCGGGGGAAGAGAGGGGTTTAATTGCTCACCCTCTGGGGACAGTGTGCACACAGAACATAAGGAGGGTCTACTCACTGAGCTGAAAAGGCCAGGGGTGTCTCGCTAACACTGGATCAGGGCAGAACATCCACGTTGGGCACTAGGTCTTGATATCCTCCTCTGTGGACCAACCTGGAAAGGAGGTGAGGGGTGCTGTGTTTTGCCCCGAATGGCCTTGGGAGCTGGGTGGAAGCAGGCAGTTAGCCAGCTACTGCAAGACTCATTTATTCAGGGAGGTGCAAGGTGCTAAGAAGGGTGGGATAGCCAGTCATTTTAGGGGAGAGTCCTCATCTCTGTCCAATTACTCTCTGTCTCTGGTTGATATTCCTCCAGGCCAGGGCCCTCCAAGGCTGGGTGGTGGTCGTTTTCTGGTCTGGTTGCCAGGTGATGGCATGTCCTCAGGCCATTTCCCAGTGCCTCATGGCCGATGGTCATTTTGTGGTTCCCCATGGCAAGTGGCCTGGTGTCCTGACCAGCAGGACAAATAACGACACACACAACCGATGTTACTTCAGGCTGCAGCTTGCCTCCTGTTTATTTTTCTGCCTTATATACCCATACAGTAGTAAACAAACTATGGGCCAACCAATCAGCCAAAAGGTCATCCTTCAACCAATCACATTAAAGGTCAGGTATTACACCCTAGGGATCACGTGCTGCTCATGTGCCAATCATGCACCTGGAACTTTCTCTGGGCCTATTGTTCTGTACTTCCTCTTCCTGCCGAACCACCTCCTGGCTACAGGCCAGCCACTTAGGTGCACATGTTGGAGCCAGCTGGCCCCCAACATCTCCCCCTGTTTTACTAACAACAATGGCTGGGACATGTGCCTGTCTTAGGTCGTCCACGTCAAGATATACCCTTACCCGTCATGAGGTATCTCAGTACCTTTTGCCTGAGAACCCTGTCTTAGGTTGGTATACATCTCACACAGATCTTACCCGTCTCTGGCTACCGGTCCAGCATACTAAGCTATACTTTGGGGGAAATCACCAGTTTGGACAGCAAGCATGGCCTGTCTAATGATTACTAGGTACTTGTCTCATCTGACAAAGGCACCAGACACACAGGATGGTTGTTAACAGGAGGCCTCCACATGAGTAGCATTAACAGAAACCATCTAAAACCACAGAGAACGCATCAAATTTTCAAACTGAGCATCCCATATACCATTCAAATAATTGGACAGTTCCTGAGATACATTTGCTGTAACATTCAAATTAGCATATTTCACAGGGGTAATACAAAGTGTTGACATATGATGTATGCATCCCACAAAGAGAAGTTCCTGTACAATGTCCATTTCTTCTTGCAGCAAATCTACTCGTTGATTCAGTACAAGTATGGCCGTTCTCAAATGTTGATTCACTTGTACCTGTACTTCCAACGCTGATGCTGTCTTTTCCGTCAAATTATTTACAGTCTGTGCAGCTGGTAGACATAGCAGAAATATGTGTCCAAAGTTGTTGTTGGTCTCCATTAGCCTTCTGTACCAGCATTATCAGCAGTATCACCACTATCATCACCATCTTTTTCAGCTTTCTTCAATACTGGTTTCACCAACCGCTCCAGAATCCAAACTGGCGTTTGAGCATTCTGTGGAAAAACACAAACAGAGCCTCGGGCCCATATTAATACTGGATCCGGGTTTTTCCACTGACCAGTAAGTATATCCTTCCATAAGGCCACAGAATATTTATTTTTAGTTGGCTCTGCATGGCGATCAGCCGCAGATTGTCCATTCACGTCCAAATTTTAAAAATTTAAAATAAAGAGGGAAACATCAAGTTTCTCTTTAGGGGACTTAAAGGAGTCCCCTATTCCCCCTTTTTGTTTTTGCAACATAATTTTCAAGGTTAAATGAGCACGTTTAATAACTCCTTGCCCAGTGGGATTATATGGTATGCCCTTTACATGATGAATATTAAAAGCTAAACAAAAATTAGTAACATCTTTAGCTTTTTCACCAGTTAATGCAGATGCCATAAGAAATCCTGAAAAGGTGTCCACTGTAACATGGATGTATTGTACTTTTCCAAAGGCTGCATAGTGAATCACATCCATTTGCCAAATGTGGTTGGGCAGTAAGCCCTTTGGATTTATTCCCAAGGATGGGGAGGGTAAATGTATAACACAATGCGGACAACTCTTAACAATAGTTCTTGCCTCTTCCTTAGAAATAGAATATTTTAACTTCAAGGTGTTTGCATTAACATGAAAGCGGGAATGAAACTCCTGTGCAGTAGTAAATTGAGAGAATATATAAGGATCTCTAGTAGCCCTATCCACTGTATCATTTCCTCTTGCTAAGGGGCCAGGTAACCCTGTATGTGACCTCATATGACCAATTAAAAAGGGCTCTTTTTGAGACCAAATAAGATGTTGTAATGATAGCAAAATATGTTGAATGGCAGACTTAGGGGAAATATGGCCAACTGCTTCCAGCACACTCACGGCATCAACTACATATTTGGAATCTGAATAAATATTCATAGGTCCTGGTTCTAATTTGAACGTTTCCAATACTGTCAATAATTCCACTTGTTGGGCAGAACAAGTGGGAAAAAATAAAGGTATGTAATTGATTTTCAATCAATAATGCTCCTATGCCTGATCTAGACCCATCAGTAAAAGCCAAGGAAGCATTACAAACAGGTGTGCTCCTAGTAACGGAAGGAAAAATAATAGGATGCAGCTTCCAAAAATGTAGTAATGGTGACGATGGATAATGATTATCAGTCCTGGCCTGTGTGCTAGCATACAAAATAGCCCAATCTAAATCAATATTTGCCAAAATTTCACATTGTTCTGCAGTATAAGGAACCACTATAGTAGAGGGATGAGTTTGAAATACTGCAATAGATGCTTTAAGGCCTTTCAAGGCAAGCTGAGCAACTAAGGAAGGAAAGGAATTTAAAACCTTCCCAGGTGAGTAATTAAGATGCAGCCAAAACAAAGGACCCTCTTGCCAGAAAACTGCAGTAGGTAAACTTTCTGTTGCTATAATTAAGAGGTTCAAATCCTTAGTAAGATCTATCCGATCTAGGTGTGCTTTTTCCATTGCTACCTCAATTTCTCGGATAGCTTTTCGTGCCAGAGGAGTCAAACTCCTTGGCGAAGAAGGATCAGAGGGACCTTTAAGAATATCAAATAAAGAAGCCAACTGTGAAGTGGAAATAGAAAGATAAGGCCGTAACCAATTAACATCCCCTAAAAATTTTTGAAAATCATGTCCTGTTTTCTGTACTTTTTCAGCAGCTATAAATAATCCAGCCTTTTCCAATCCTTGTATCAGGGCAGTGTAGGCTTGATTTAAAACTTTAGCCTCCTCAGAGGCTATCAATAGATCATCCATATAATGATATACTTTTAACATTGGAAACTGCTGTTTAACCAGATGTAAAGCTCTATCAACATAAATTTGTATGGTAATATAGTGCCCTCATGTCCTTTAGTATCTTTTTTTATTTTTATTTTTTAATCTAACACAAGAATATATGTAGTACTTTCCAAATAACTATTCACACCATAAAACTAAGAGATGACAGGGAGATGTCTACAATCCAAAAATACGAAAAGTCCAAACTAAGCCCAGTTTTTAAAAAGAAAAAAACCCCACAAATATACACATATTTAATAAATAAAAATGTTTTTAAATTTTAGCTTTTTAGGGACTACACAAATCCTGGACAAATGACACAATAGTTCAAAGAAATACACAGCGGTTCTTACCTTTAGCGGCATTCCATTCTTCTTCAGAAATGCCTTTAACGTGTTTTCCATTTTCAATATTTTTCTGGCCACTGCTCTCAGAGAGTTTCTTCTTGTACCACCTCTAAAGGAGTCTATCGTTACCAGTCCTTCAGGGAGAACTCTTCCATTGCATCTCTCTCTCTGGGGAGACCTTCTGTTAACAGTCCTTCAGACAGGACTCTTCCATTGCATCTCTCTCTCTGGGGAGACCTTCAGTTAACAGTCCTTTTTCTTCTTCTTCTTTTTCTTCTTCCTTTTCTTCTTTTTTTTTTCTTTTCTCTGTACGGGCCACTACTTATCCCAACCAGCAGGACAAATAACGACACACACGACCGATGTTACTTCAGGCTGCAGCTCGCCTCCTCTTTATTTTTCCTCCTTATATACCCATACAGTAGTAAACAAACTATGGGCCAAACAATCAGTCAAAAGGTCATCCTTCAACCAATCACATTAAAGGTCAGGTATTACACCCTAGGGATCACATGCTGCTCATGTGCTGATCATGCACCTGGAACTTTCTCTGGGCCTATTGTTCTGTACTTCCTCTTCCTGCCATACCACCTCCTGGCTACAGGCCAGCCACTTAGGTGCACATGTTGGAGCCAGCTGGCCCCCAACAGCCTGGTAGGGCCCACTCTGCTTTATACCATACAATATTGGAATATAATATTGTACCCACTTACATTTCAAGTATCACTCTATTAACATGCAGGAGAATTAGTACTGTATCTCAAATGGACAAGATCTGGTTTTATTTGTAACACGATGATACAAATATAAACTGTATAATTGTACAATGCAATTAATTTAAAATATTTATAAGATGTACAATTAATATAAAACACTTTATATAAAGATAAAATATTATTAAATATATAAATATGCAATTAATATGAAATACTTTTATAAAGATAAATGCAATTGATATAAAATATTTTATATAAATATGAAATACAATTAATATCTAATAATTTTTAAATGTACAACTAATATAAAATATTTTACAAAAATATGAAATAAATTAAATACATAAATATAATATACAATTAACCTGATTGTCTTTTATAAAATTTACCACAATAAAATTGAAAAACTTGTTTTATGACTTGATGTTTTCTTAAATGCTTCTTTGGAAATTCCATAGAGACTATTTCAGTTATGCACATCCTCTTTCTCCAACACTTACACATTCATTTCCCATTCTTAACCACCCAATACTGGAGTTTCTTTTACTTTAAACATATAGAGTCCAATTTGTGCTGTCCACAGACTCTCATGTGGAGAGTTTCCCAGTGGACCATGATCAACCTACCAGGGGCCCATATCTTAAAGAGACTGAGTGTCCCTCTCCCATGAGCTATCAAACACCTGTAGGTATAAGTCTAAGGGTGGTGTAGGGCTAAGGGTGGTGTGTCGTGCCCACCTGTCTCCCTCTCCCTCATAGGATTGTGACTGGTATGAGCTTGAGCAAGGTTTAGGCCTACTGTCAGAAGCATGGCAAGTTCCTATGTGCACACTCTATATTGTGTCTGAAGACAGTCATGTACTCATCTGTTTCCTCTGCCTGTGAACATCTTTCCATCCCCACTTCCACAATGACCCCCTGGCCCTTGGAGGACAGAGTGTGACACAGGCGTCTGAGGTAGGCCCGAATGTTCTCTTAATTTCTGTAGGTTGACCAGCATTGAGTCTCTGTCTTACACACCATCTTCACTGTCAAAATGAAGCTTTTGTGATGATGAACTAATCTACATGTGTATTGATAAGTCATTAGGAGTGTATGTGATAGAAAATCAGAGTTGAAGCTTTTGCCATGGGAACTATGACCTGTCAAGCTCTGTGACCTTTGTTCTGCAAATGGTGCCCAATGTAGATCTCATCATGGGGAATGGGCCTTACATTCAGTTGGCCTTGGTAATTTCATACATTTATACATGAAGCTGGCATTGGATCATCTATTGATGTTCACCCTTAGCAGCTTGATTAAGGCTTGCCTGAGCTTGAGAGCCAGCCTACAGTGGAAGTGGTGGTTCTCTGGTCATTTCCTGCCCCATTACTCCATATTCTGTGTCCAAAGTAAAGCAAGCAGGTCTTAAGCAATCAGGTCTCACCTCCAAGATCTGGGACTGTGTCGGTAGCCTTTGTGATACTGAGTATTCCCTGCACCACTTGGTCAGAAAATCAAAGCAGTTCTCTCGGCCTGGCAGTCTTTCCTGTTATGCAGCCATTAGCTGTGCACGTAAACTCACAAAGAAATATAGTCTGTGTAATTTTTCAGTGAGTTTTTGGACTAATGTAATTCCCTCTGGATTTTGACACTTGATAGGCATTATTCATCTGTCCTCTCTTTCACCCTGTCTAACCTTCCTTCTATGCCTTCTGCCTTTAAAGCATCCGCATGTTCACCATCTCTCCCTCGATCATACCTGTCTCTAATGGTCCCTCCTCTCCTGACTTTCATCTTCTCCTTTATTCCCACAGTTCCTTGTATGATGATCTCCCCTCATCTAAATACCCCCATTTTACCCACTTCTTCCTTAGTAACACCTGTCGCCTACTGTTCTTCTCCCTCAGGTTCCTTCTTTTCCTTTACTTTCCCGGTTCCTTTGGTTACATCAGGACATACTCGCATATAAAGCCTTGGTGCTGGGATCCACAAATGAAGGAGAACATTCATGTTTGTTTTTCTGAGTCTGTTATTTCACTTATATAACAGTTTCTAATTCCATCCATGTACCAGAAAATTGTGTGATTTTGCACCACTACGTAAATATCTTCATTATCCACTTGTCAGTTGAGAGGCACTTAGGTGGCCTCCATCTCTCAGCCACACAGATGAATGCACAGGCATCTCTGCAATAGGACGAGTCCTCTGGTTGCCTGCAAAGTATTGGTGAAACTGGGTCATATGGCAGGTCCATTTTTACTTCTCTATGAGCCCCCTGCCCCCACTTTTTTCCATGGAGGTTTCACGAGTTTACAGTCCCACCAGCAGTGAATGAGTGTGCGCCTGTCCCTACACGGTCCCCAGCATTTGATGTCATTTTTTTTCTCTTGGTATTAGTCCATCTAATTAGAGTAACATGAAAATGTAACTTGGATTTAATTTGTACTTTCCTAATTACTAATGGTGTTGAACACATCTTAAGATGTTCCTTAGTCATCTATTTTTCTTTGGAGAACTGTCTGGTCAGATCTTCAGAGAATCATTTAATTGGGTCGTTTGTTTCATCATTCTTTGTACCTTGAGTTATTTATATACTCTGCATGATAAACCTCTGTCAGATGTACCAGTAGAGAAGATTTTCTTCCATTCTGTGCATTTTCTCTTCTCTTTCTTGGTTGTTTCCTTTGCTGTACAGAAGCTTTTTATTTTAATGGAATCTCAATTATTGATTGTTGACCTTAATTACTGAGCAACTGTTTGGGTTAGAAAGTCCTTTCCTACTCCTATGTCTTGTAGGTTATTGCCAACATCTAATGTTTTCAGGGTTTTGGTACTTTCTAGCATTTCATCCCTTTGGATCCTTTTCTGCACGGTGAAGGAGAAAGGTCTCTTCTCATTTCCCTACAGGTGTAGACCCACTTTCTCAGCACCAATTTTGAAGATGCTTCCATTCCTCTGGAGTGTGTTCATGGCATATTAGTAGCTAAAATTGTATGTACCCATGTTTAGGTCTTCGATTATGTCCCATTGATCTGTGTGTCAATTTTTGTGCCTGTATCCTGCTGTTCTAGGACTACAGCTTTGTAATGGTTGGAGATGTGGTCTAGCAATCCCCCTGCATTGCTCCGTGTGCTCAAGATTGCATAGACCATCAGGGCTATCATGTGAATTTCAGGATGATTTTTTTCTAATTCTGTGAAGAATTTCATGGGGATTTTGACTGGGATTGCAGTGAATCTATAACTGGCTTTTAGTGGAATGGTCATATTGACAATGTTAAATCTTCCACTCCATAAGCCTGGAAGGTCCTTCAATGTGCTCATGTCTTCCACAGTCTCTGTATTAAAGATTTAGCTTGTCATTGTAGAGTATTTAACACCTTTGATCAGGTTTATTCCAAGATTTGTTTTGAGGCTCTTTTGAGTGTGAGAGTTTTTATATACACTTTCTCTGGTGGCTCGTTATTTGTATGCTATTTTTTGTAGATTAATTTGTAACCTAGTATGTCACTGAAAATATTAATCCTTTCTCAGAGATATCAGGTGGGATTTTCATCATCTTTTTGGTATAATATCATGTCATCTGCAAACAGGGATAATTTGACTTCTTCTCCAATGAACACTCCTTTAACTTCCTGGTCTTGTCTTATTGCCCTAGCAACCATTTCAAGCACTGTATTTAAAAGGAGTGGAGTTGGTGGACAGCCATCTCTTGTTCCTGATTTTAACGGGAATGCATCCAGGTGTTATCCATTCAGAATGATGTTGGCTGTGGGTTTGTTGTATGTAGCTTTATTATGTTGAGGTCTGTTCCCTCCAGTCCAGTTCCATCTAGGACTTTTAACATAAATGCACGTTGAATTTTGTCAAAGGCCTTTTCTGCATCTATTGAGATGACCATGTAACTTTTGTCTTTGCGTCCATTTATATGCTTTATGACATTATTGAATTATGTATGTTGAATGACCCTGCATTTCTGGAATAAAGCTGACCTGATCACAGTGGATGATATTTCTGATCTTTGCCTGTGGTTGGCAAGTATTTTGCTGAATTTTTGCATCTATATTCATTAAAGATTATGGGTCTTGAACTCATTTGATGCATTTTTGTTTTGGTTTTTTGTTTGTTTCTATTTCATTAACCTCTGTTCTCTTTTTGTTATTTTTTTTCTTGTCTGCTGATTTTGGGTTTTGTTTGTTCTTGCCTTTTCAGAGCCTTGATTTTCATTAAGTCATGTATTTATGCTCCTCTTGACTTTTAATGTTGGCAGTTAGAGCTATAAACTTCCCTGTTTGTGCTGCTTTTAAAGTGTGTGAAACTTTTCCAATATCCTTTTCTTTTAGCTCTGGGAATTCTTTTATTTTCTTGTTAATTTCTTCCTTGACCTATTCATCTTTCAGGAAGGTTTGTTTAACTTCTCTGATTTAATGAAGTTTCTAGGGCTTCTTTTGGTATTGTTTTCAAGCTTTATTGCATTGTGCTCTCAAAGAATGCATGGAATTACTTCAATATTTTGAATTTGTTAAGGTTTTTTTTTGTGCCCCAGTATATGGTCAATTTTAGAGTAATTTCCATGGGATGCTGAATAGAATGTGTATTCTTTCCTGTTTAGGTGGAATATTTGGTAGATGTCTATTTGGTCCATTTGATATATGGTATTGTTTAATTCAGATGTCTGTCTGCTTATTCTGTGGTTGACCTGTCTAATGCAGATAGTGGGGTATTGAAGCCCCCTAGTATTAGATACTTGGGGCTAATCTGTGTCTTAAAGTCCTGTTGTACTGTCTTTATGAAGTTGGGTGCACCAAAGTTTGATGCATATATGTTCTTGATTACAATATCTTCTTGGTTAACTGATCTTTCATCAGAATGAAGTGACTCTATCTGTTCTGATTAGTTTTTGTTTGAAATTTATTTCTAAATATTAGAATGACAATTCCTGATTGTTTCTTAGTGCCATTTGCTTGGAATATTTGTTCCATTCTTTCACCTTAAGGCAGTACCTGTTCTTGAAGGTGAGATGGGTTTCTTGCTGACAATGAAAGTATGAACTTTATTTCTTGATCCATTCAACTAGCCTGTTTCTTTTGAATGGGGAGTTCAATTTATTGATATTTAAAGTTACTTTTGGAAGATGTGTATTGATTCTCATGATTTTAAATTGTTTGCAACTTTGATCTAACTTTGTGGTTCCCCAGTTATACCTTCATTTAGTTTCTTTCTGTTGTCCCTTGACTATAGTCATTCCTTTGTTTCACTCTTCGTATTTAAGTATTTACTTGAAAAAAATTTGTTTTTATATTTGTATTTGTATTAAATCCATTTGTATTTAGTTTGTGTTTAGTCATATTCTCTGAATGACTGGTTTCCTAGAAACGAATTCTTTCAGCCTGTTCACATTGGGGGAGATTTTTCTTTCCCCTTCATCTATAACCGGCATTTTTGCTGGGTAAAGTATTCTGGGTTGTCACCTATGGTCATGTAAAACTGAGAGTACTTTGGTTCAGACTTTGGAATTTCATCATTTGCTGTAATTCTGATGGGTTTTCCTTGATATGTGACTGGTGGTTTTTCTTTTGCAACTTTCAGGATGATCTCTTTATTCTGTGCCTTTAGTGGTCTTACTGTGCTAGGCCATAGTAAGTTTCCTTTTGGTCCTGTCTATTGATATTCTAAGTGATTACTTTATTTGTAAGATCACGCCTGTCCTTACTTTGGGTAAATTTTCTTCTACAATCCTGTTCAACATCAGGTCAATAACATTAACCTGAGATTTCTTGAATGACCCATTTATTCAATTGAATGTTTCTGGTTGTGTGTGAGGTTGTGCTCATCTTGCAGTTTTTAATGGTGTTGATATCAGTATTATCACACAGTTGTTGGGCCTCATGGGTCCAGACATGTGGCCTGGTGCAGCTTTCTGAGCCTCACTCGAGTTTTGCAGCCTGTCTCTGACACTCCACTTCCCCATAGGAGTGACTCAGCAAGGCATAACAAAATGGCCTCTACCTGGCTAGAGCCTATGTGGTGAAAAATGATTGGTCCTTTACTTCCCATGTTTTTAGCACCACCCCTACCCTATATAAGACTGTGCCTGATGCAATAAAACAAGATCTTGCTTGGACAGTTCTCCCGGCTTGGGTTGGTGTTTTTTCCCGAGTGGAGAGGGGTACAAGTCATCAACACTTACCTACTCGCTCAGCCCCCTGGAGGAGACTGGCTGGACCGGCTCTTCCACCGCCCTACCTGCTGGTGAGAACCCGGCAGACTGGTGCCCCGTGTGAGGAATCCGGTGTGAGAAATGGCTGCTCGCCAGAAGAATGCTAACGAGTCAATCTGTCTGCGGGTAAGTGTACCCCCATAAATTATGGGGTAGTCTTTCTTTAAGGCCACCTCCCAAAAACCCTGAGACAAGTCACCTGATAGAGACCTAATGAGGCCACCGTGGCATCTGTGTCTCAGACACCCCAGCCCACACTCGACCCTTTACCTGTCTCGGGGAGGAGTGTTTACCCTAATTTGGATTACCTTATGCACCACACTGCTGGCTCAAGAAGGTGAGCCATGCTCCCTCGGTCCCCCCACCTTAAGGTGGGGAGGAGCCCCCCCTCTCAGAAACCCTGCTAACCTTTTTCCCATCAACGTGGCCCCTGGTGGCAACCACCCAGTGGCTTGGTATCCCTGGGAGGCCCAGGAGATAGTGGCCTCTAGGGATGTAGGGTCCTTGTCCCATCAAACCAGAGCCATAGTAGCTGCCCTACAATTGAACAGACAGGCGGAGATGACTACCCTGGTAAATGCCCTCCAACAGGTCTCAATAGACAAGGGACAAACATGTTTCTGTTGTGGAAGAGAAGAAAAATTTAAGAGAAAATGCCCCAACCTTCTAAAAAGAGCCCCACCTGTACCTAGCGATATACCTCCACCCCATGCCCTCAGTGTAACAAGGGATTCATTGGGCCAAAGATTGCAGTTCCTCGTCAGACACTACTCCTTTAAATGGGAGACAGGACACTCCTCAGCCCCAAAAGTAAGAGGAGATCCCAAACCATCACAGGCTTTTTGGACTCTGCCTGTATTTCAGCATTCCCATATAATGACCATAATTCTAGATGGGCAGCAGGTCTAGGGGCTTGTTGATACTGGGGCAGATGCTACCATATTAACTGAAACCAAGGCACTCCGTTTTACGAGTTACCCTCCGGCCAGTTCTATGGAAAGCTTTAAATGAAAATAAGCGGTATTTTTGGGTTTGATAAGGTTTATTTTGTGCTCCAGTATATAGTCATTTTGGAAAAAGTTCCAACAGATACTAATAAAATGTGTACTCTTTGGTATTTGGATAAGATTCAATAGATGTCTGTTAGGTTCATTCAATAGGTGGTATTCTTCAATTAAGATGTCTCTCTGTTTATTCCCTTTCCTGTTAAACTGGCTAATGGAGTTTAAATGCCTGGTAGAATTTTGCTGGGAATTCATCTGGGTCTCAGTTTTTATCATGTGGAAAATTTTTGTATTATTGTTTCAATTTTCTTATGTTATGAGTTGTCAGGAACCATCTCTTTTTGTTTATGTTTTGAGGTAAAACTTTCCAACCTGCAGGGAAACTCCTTCAAGCAGTGGGTGAGGGAGTGAGCTCTGTCAGAGCTTGTTACCCCAGGGCAGGTTGAAACAACAAATACCTTGCCTCTAGAGTTAAGGAAAAAAAAACGTTCAAAAGACATTCTATTCCTTCGGCTTCTCACCACCGCCATTCACCTAGTTGTAAAGATGGCTAGCCTAAGAGCTTTCATGTCTGTCTTTCGTTCCATCTCTTGTGATTTGACAACATCCGGATTTTGTCATTTGTCTGTGTCTGTTTTGTCTTAATTGTTGTGATTGTTTCATTGTAAAAAAAATGTGTATGTAAATCATTAATAACACTGAGAGATTGACTCTGGAGCTGGATTGGCCATCTTGCTTCAGACTCAGTTCTATTTCAGGACGTTCTTTAAGACTTGTTATGTACTAAGGCTGGCCACCTAACCCTATAACAAGTAAAAAGAAGAACAATACAGCCACAATGTAAGGACATTATGCTGTTGAGGATAACTAAGGGATAAACTAATTTCAATCTATTTTCTAAAAAAAAGTACCCTAAATGGTCTGAAGAACAAAAATATGTTTAGTTTTTACGTTAAAAGTACAATCCTACTTTTTCCAATACTTTGCCACATTAGGCTTGCCCCCAAAAAGTAAAAACTTCACAACACACAGGGACAAGCTATCATGGAGCACAATTACCAAAACATTAGAGCACAATTATAAAAACAAAAAGGGGGAATAAAGAGCCTGTGACCCCACATTCAGCTCCAACTAGCATTGTTTAAAATTTTCAAAAATCCAAAATGGAACCTAAATTTGTCCCACATTGGAGTAAACAAAAACAGAGACCAGAGTTACATGGCTCTATGTTCCCTATGGATGAGCCACAGCCTTTGTTGGATCCCGGCAAAATAAAACTTTAAAATATTACAAGACCAGAGACCAAATAGAACTAGGAAAAGAAAAGAAAGAAATTTAACCCCTTAGCCCAGGAGGTAGAATCCCCTGAGGCTGATGTCTCCTTTCACAGGTTGCCATGACTGCCAAAGACCTACTATGGATAATAATGGAGTTCAACTTGGAATTGGACAGGACAAACCTCCAACACCCACCAACAGGCTACGGTCCAATGTAGAATCAAGTCCGGCACCACCTCACGGATAGCCAACCAGACAACCACCTTCACAACACTGGACACTTGGTGGCCTGACCTACTTGGCCAGAGGGAACTGGGACATTGATGGCTGGACAGATATGGGGGGGGGGACAGAATGCCAAAACCCCCGGGAAGCTAAGGCAAAGCATGCCATTGACCACCAATTTTACCCAAAGTTAAAAAATTTCATATGCCACAGCATCCCGTATAATCCTCGAGGTCAGGTAATTGTTAAGAGATATAACCAAACACTTAAATCTCAATTACAAAAACAAAAGGGGGAATCTCTACCCCCACATGATACAACACCTGCCTCGACTAGAGGATAATGATAATCACCCTTCCAGGGAGTGTCTCACAACTGAGGACTAGTCTTGATTTACTAACTACCAAAAAGGGAGGCATCTGTTTGTTTTCACAGGAAAAGTGCTCTTTGCATGACCCGAGATGAACTTGAGAAAAAGGCGGCGAGAACTTCAAGATAATTTTCTGTGGGCTAGCTTTAATGCCCTTTGCTTGACCCCTTCCTTGTTCTCCTTTTCCTCCTGACTAAAGGACCTTATATTTTTAAAAAATTAATACAATTTATTCACCAACGTCTCGAGGAAATTAAACCAGGTCGAGGTCCAGTACCGGAGGCTTGCCACTTGGAGTGATTGGCTATCCTCTAATGAACGGTCCTCCCCTGCCCTCCATTTGGCCAATGACGGGTAAGATCTCAGATGAACTGAGACGACCTAAGACAGGTCATGGTGTGGATCCATCATAAGCATGATGCATGACACCCAATGACGGGTAAGGTCTCCAAGTAGGGGACCACCTAAGACAGGGGTCACGCGCCTCTGCTGTTTATTTTAAAACAGAAGGGGGAGATGTTGGGCCTCGTAGGTCCAGACATGTGGCCTGGTGCAGCTTTCTGAGCCTCACTCAAGTTTTGCAGCCTGTCTCTGACACTCCACTTCCCCATAGGAGTGACTCAGCAAGGCATAACAAAATGGCCTCTACCTGGCTATAGCCTACGTGGTGAAAAATGATTGGTCCTTTACTTCCCATGTTTTTAGCCCCACCCCTACCCTATATAAGACTGTGCCTGATGCAATAAAACGAGATCTTGCTTGGACAGTTCTCCCGGCTCGGGTTGGTGTTTTCTCCAGAGTGGAGAAGGGTACGAGTCATCGACACTTACCTTCTCGCTCAGCTCTACCTGCCGGTGAGAACCCGGCACACAGTGGCCTGATAGAATTCAGGAAGTCATTCAGCTCATTAAAAATTTCTTTTTGGACGTTCATATTTTCAATTTTGTAGATGATCTCTATGTGCTCTTGACGACAATGTGTACTCTTCATTTTATAATTAAATTTTACATAAATTACTTTGGTTCATTTGATGCCAACAATTTGAATATTACAAAAGAATTTTCCCTTTATCAAAGTAATTGTAAAGCTTCGTGATTTTTATCACGAAGTCAAAACACCTTTACATTTTTATCCCATACAAGTACAATCTGTTAAATCATGTAAACTGAAAATTAAGAAACTTCATGTGATCCTGTTGAAGCAATGCCCTTTATATTTTGCAAATTACACTAACATAAGATTATAAGTGATGCACATTTCTCATATAAACTTTGCTGTCTGGAACAAGATGCAGCTTGTAAGCCAATGCCAGAATTAGAGATGTAAGAGGAAAGACACACAAGGTTTTAGAAACAGTTATTTTAATTGAACTTTTGTGATTTTTATGCATTACAGCTTGATGTAGTTAAGAATTCCTCCCCAATCTGAACTTCTCCTCACTATGCTGACACTAGTGACTGATATATATAAAAGTTATAAGCCAAATGAGTTACATAATCACACCAATGTATGTAAACTAAAGAATGATGCACGCACACACACACATGTGCCACTGACACAAACACACAAGAACAGTACCCTATGACTATGTCATGTCTGCATGATACTCCTTTGTCAATAACCCATGCTAATGTCATGTCTTAACTTCAGTTGGCT
Organism: Eospalax fontanierii; assembly: GCA_035773235.1. NCBI lineage: Eukaryota > Metazoa > Chordata > Mammalia > Rodentia > Spalacidae > Eospalax > Eospalax fontanierii. The sequence continues at coordinate 745,742 of CM069525.1, read as the reverse complement.
TTTCCATGTAAGCACAAATCAGATTTTTACAATGGAAGTGATCCCTGTGGTGGTTTTCCCCTGATCATGATGAAGCTCTGATTAATTCAGAGGTTGGAAAATATGTACAGAGATTAGTAAAATAAAACTTTACCAGATCTATGTTTTCATTATAGCTATGTATTTGTCCATGCCAAGATTTTATCTCTCATTTTACAACACATATCAGTTGTCAATTTGTGATTCCTTTCATCTTATGTGTGTGAGTGTTTTGCCTTGGTTGCAGCCTTGCAGCGGATGTCTCTCTAACTAGTTCTTTCTGCATCATGTAATGGCGAGTTCATTTCTCAGTTCCCACCAACCATAGCAAAAGAGGCACAGGTATGGTAATTCTGCCACAAAATACAGGTTTCAGACTGAAACCTCTGGACCCGAAACCCGGAAGGACCATTCATGGCTCTGCACAGTTCAAATTTTGATGCTTCTTGGCAACACAGACTGGGTCCTTCCAGATACGGGTTCCTGAGCTGTCTCTTTTGTTCCAAGGAAATCCCAATGGCCAGAGCTTGGGGCAGATAGTCATGGCCTGACCACAGTCAAGAACAGAGAAAAAGATGCATAGATATGTGCTTGCATGTGCGGTGCTGGAGTACAGAGTCATACAATTCAAAGTATGGGTTACATAGTCATGACTCCTATCTATGGTGCCTTGTGCCTTTCACATCACATAACATAAGATAATCCCTCCCAGCCACAACAGTCTGCACAAGCTCATGGCAGGCAAAACGCCAAATGAGACGTTTGCAAAGTCAATCTAGACAGCGTTCCAGCATTGGGGAAGGATGTGTATATGCTGCTTCAGCTCTGTGTGAGGGACTATTGGGTATTTGCAGATGCTTGTTGAGAGAGAGTTACATGTCAGTGTATGGCCCTTGGTAGACGGGTTGAGTTCCAGTGGGTGATGTGTAAGGGAATAACACACTGGTGGGTGATGTGTAAGGGAATATCGCACTGGACTGGATGAGATTTTTAAAAATTGACGTTGGAAAGTTGTCAGGCTCTCGAATGGGATGGATATGGAAGGAGTTGTGGGATGAGGTGAAATAGGCTTAAAATATTATGTGTGAGATACTCAAAGAATTAAACTATGAAATAATAAGTTTATTCATGGGGTTGGGGTTAGGGACAGTCTCCCAATATTCCAAACATAGCTAAAGAGAGGCAGAGAGTGCCACTTTCTTTTGAGAACTGGAAGCCATTGGTAGTTTCCTGGTTCCCCAGTGGATGGCTCTGAACATGGTCACATATTTGTACTACATGGACTTTTGGACTGATGACTAAGAAACACATTATAAAGTTGGGGTGAGAAATGGGAGTTATGTTGTGGAGTCCAGGGGATGTATGTGATGTGAACACATTGCATAAATATATTGAAATTCGTTATGTGTAACAAACGAAGACATTGAGTACACAATAATAAAACATACATGCAAGTTGAAATTACTGAAACTAGATAGATGCGTAATTGAAATCCACTACATCTTCAAATGTCTAAAAGTTCTATTTTAGAGCATGTTGCAACATATATAGGCAAAGAAGAGCTTTACAATAACCCATTATCATCCTTCAATCAGCATAATAACATATATAAATGCCCGGAGAGATGGCCCAGTGGTGAAGAGCAGCTGCTATGTGTGTAAAAGACAGAGGAAGTTCCCAGGAGCACTGTATTGGCTAACAAATGCCTGTAACTCCAGTTCCAAGGGATCAGTCACCTCTTCTGATCACTGCACGCATTGCACATGTGGGTGCACTTACGTATTTGCAGGGAAAACCCCCATACACATAAATTAAAATAAGTAAGCATATATTGAAATATAAGAAAAATACATTCATTAAAATAATAAATTTACTAGGTATAATTACTGAAGTAGCAAAGAAAGAATGGAAGTGTTCTAAGTGGCAAAATATAATTTAAAAAAATCAAAGAATAAAGCCTGCTGGGGTGGTGTACATCTTTAATGCCAAGTCTCAGGAGGCAGAGGTAGGGGGATCTCTGTGAGATCCAGGACAGCTTAGTCTAAACAGTGACTTCCAGGCTAACTGGGCTGACAGGGAGACTATGTCTCAAAACAACAACAACAACAAATCAAAGTATAAATCCAACCATGGAGGTAAAAAAAAATCTCTCTATTTGAATATCTATAATCTACTGAAGAAATAAATTGAATGATGCAATATTACATCTGAGAGAACTCTAACTTACAATCATGGAGGAATAATAATTTAAAATTAGGTTTATCACTTTAAATTATTGACACAGTCATGGATAGTCCTATGAAAATTATAGTGATATTCATCAAATAAATAAGAAAATATACAATCCAAGGTCCTTATCAAAATACAACCTTCCCACATAAACAATGAAACCAAAAGAAGGTCATGGAAACTCCAATACAGGAAATTGAAAGCATGGGACCGGAGAGATGGCTTAGTGGTTAAGAGCAGAAGCTGCTCCGACAGAACAGGCTTGGAGTCCCAGCACCCACATGGTGCTCAAAACCACCCTTACCTCCAGGTCCAAGGGGATTTAACACCCTCTTCTGACCTCTTCAGGCACACACAGCACAGGTACACTTACACACATGCAGGCAATGCAGTCATACACATATAATAAAATTATAAACTATTTTTTAATTAAAAAATTAAACCTTTACTACAGAGATGTGAAAACAAAATTAATATTTTCAGGCATGAAATATAATATGGTCTGATGGAATAGGAGCAAAGACCAAATATTAAATTAATATAGTTACACAAGTTTAATTATATGCAAAAGAATAATAAGTATACACTGGAGAGACAGAGCGCATCCTTGACAAGTGTTTCTGGAAAACCATTTGATATACATGTGTGCAGAATAAATTAGATTATGACACCTTACTTTGAATGAAATTTTCAATTCAGAATGAATCTAGCAGTATGATATTTGACCTAATGTTTTGAAATAGTCCAAGTAAGAGTTTCAAGCTAAAAACCAAATGAACACAGTAGTCCTGATTCAAGTACTCAAATGTTCAAAACAAAATAAAATAAATAAATGAAAACCAGATAACACATAACTACTATGAACTCAAAACAATGGTGACTGAATGCAAAAGTCCATTGTGTGCTCAAGTCAGACAAAATCACAGCAAACTTATAGGGCATCATATGAAATGCACAAAAAAACTCAACACAAATGTAAAAATGAGAAAAAGAAATGAAATCCCAACCTCGGGTGCTATTGGTAACCCCTGACTTCTGGGAAGGGAATGGTCAGAGCTGCTTAAGGTTGTGACTCTAGACAAGTTATCCAGATTCCCCTGGATGGACCCAATCCAAAGTATGTGTGTATATATATATAATATATATATATATATATATATATATATATATATATAATATATATATATAATATATATATGATGTTATGTGGAGGTAATAAAGGGTGTGAAAATTGGCAAGAGGATCAAACCTTGATAAAAATATGCCATATAAAATTCACAAAGATTCAGTTCAAAAAGTTGATAAAAGGATATATAATAAGTTTGAACATGAAATCTCATGGGGTCTTGCGGAAGGGCTCTAGAGGGAGGAAGGCAGAGGGCTCTAAATGTGGGGAGTATTGATCACTCACCCCAACCTTAGGGGCCACTGCATTGCGGGATGAGTAAGTACTGATCTTACTAAAGGGAGGGACTCAAGATAGACATGTCTGAACAGGCTCCATCCAGTAAATTAACTCCACCTAGAGACATCTGGGCAAACAAAGTTGACTCCAGAAGAATTAATAGATATGACAGCATGCATGAAAGTGTATAGAGAGCACAGATAAGAGAGAGGGAATAAATATGATTAGGATGTATTGCATGTGATCCATGAAAATTCAATTAAAATAGACCTTGAAAATGTGATTTAAAAACAAACACAAGTCAAATCATGTATTTTGTGTATATAAAATATATATGAAAATCTGAAAATAAAAAATGTTAAAAATTAATTCAGAAAGGAACACAAAGCATTAATAGATTTTATATAAAAATAATAAAGACATGAGGCTGGAGAGATGGCTTAGCAGTTAAGAGGACTGAATGCCCTTGCCGAGGACTAGGGTTTGATTGCCAGCACCCACATGGCAGCAAACAACCGTCCATAACTCCACTTCAGGAAATCTGACCTTGCAGGCACTGCATGACACAGGTGCACTTGCATGCATGCAGGTAATACACTCATATACATAAAATAAAAATAATAAAATAAAAATAAAAATAAAATTAATGGATTAAAATCAGAAGAAATAAAAGAAAATTAAATTGCTTAGAAAATAAAAGCAAAAATGCTTCCAATAGGAAATAAAATACTGGCACAGGCTGATTGGACAGGATGTACTTTTAAAATCAATAAAGCATTGACATCATTTTGAAAAGAATAAAGCAAAAAAATACAGAGAACATTAAATATTTAGTAATAAGATCAAGGAGTTCAATAAAAAATTGATAAGGAATCACATCAGAAGGAAGAAACAAAAAATAGCCAATAAATATATCAAATGTTGTTTATTGGTTCTAAAAAGAACAATAAAATTCAAAATCAGTTTACTTGAAATATTAAATATATTATCCATATTCATGTGTTATGTCACAGAAAATTCATTATGCATATAATTTTCTTCAAGTATTCTAGTCTTTTTACAACCCTTCGCAAACACAGAATAAGTTAAAAATGCATTTTCCTTCCAGTGTTAAAGTAGAATAGCACAGACTGTCAGGGACACAGAGACAATGGTTAATGCAATGGGACACTATCATCCATGTTTGTTACATTTCTACACACTGTGGGGAAAGTATCTAACCAAGCACTTCACAGAACAAAGGCAGGTCTGTGTGCAATCTGAGGAATTTCAGCCATCATCCTGGGTAGGCAAGTGAAAAGAGAAAGCTCCATTTGGTCAAGAAAACCTAATGTTATGTTTTGGCCCCATCTGTGCATATTCCCAGGATCCCTAAAGGAAGTGCTCTGAAACTGAAGACAGTGACAGACATGAAGGCTGTGAGCCATGTGTCAGGCCTGTGGCCATCCCTGAAAGGAGAGCTCCATCATTACACACTTCAGAGTTCCTGTAACATGTAAAGTACCAATAACATTGAATATCCCAAAAGTCCTCCAAGATTCAGAGCAATCATAGCCTTCTCCTTCTAGAATTTACGGAGCCAGTTATGAACTTCTGTCACTGGGGGAAAGGAGACCTTCCCGATATAACTGCAACAAAACTTTTAAATGCTGTTAATGAACTGGGAAATCTTTAGCCTATTCACCCTTCCAGGTAACAGAAAGATATGTTTTTTGCTTAACTGGCCATATTCTTTCTGTTTTGCTTTCATATGTATATTTATTTATTCATTTATTTATCCTCTAAAAATTCCACAAATATAAGTAAGATATCTTGAGAGGGTCTGTGTCTCACTCACCCTACAGAATTAATCAACACATCTCCCCCTTAGAATGATTAACTTCTTTTACAGTTTCTTAAATTTACAAATTTTTTACTGCAGTGAGAAGAGTCAGTGCTGTCCATGAGTGCCAGGGTGTGGGCACTTTACAGGTGTGATTCTCCAGGACCCTGCTCATGTGCAGCAATGGTGTCGGTATCTTCATGCTCAAAACCCACACAAACCCTGGGGAAGGGGATGCAAATACCAACCTGTGCTGAAGAAATATTGGCTAATGATGACTATTAGGGGAGGATGAACTAGTCTCCCTAGAGTCGGGGAATCTGGGTACCTCACCAGACCTCAGTGAATGAACCTGCAGTGAGGTCACTGGGGGACACAAACTTGACACAATAGACCTTAACACAGGTGAAAGATGTTTGACTTCAGTTGGGGGGCTATGGGGGAGTGCTGGTGGGAAGGGATATAAATGTGATTAAGATTGACTTAGATGTTCTGTATGAAGTACACAATGATTCAATAAGAATAATAACAAGAACAATAATAATTATAATAATAATAATAAACCAGTGATTCTCTGTTCCCTGAAGACTTTCCTTGTGAGGAAGTGTCACAGATACCGCATTCAGATCCAACCACTTCATGGTGTCCCATTCTCAGCATTATGAGCAGTAATGCCCTGTGCCTTCACTGTGAACCACCACTGCAAGAAGGTTATCTGATCAAGAATGGGAGAAGCAGAAATATACGGATAGGAATATAAATAGACAGACTCAGTATGAGAACCTGACTATTCAGAAAAGAAGTGCACATAACATCCCACCAGCTGTGCATTCAGAGAATGCTGACGTTCCCAGGAATAAATGACACCTTTAGACCGGGTCTCAAATTCAATCAAGAGAGCACTTAATGATCGCCAGGGTCCGGCTGCTTTTGAACGAGTGGGAACATTTTGCCTATCAGAGCAGATCACACCATAACCTGGATCACCCAGCACCTGGTGGTGACGTCTATTCTGGAAAAGCCCAGGTAACAGCCTCCAGCATAAGGACAGCAGTCCCACAGGCAGAGACTTTCCTGATCCCTTCTAGAATGGCTTCTCTTTCTCCTGAAAAATAAGTGTGTGGAGTCTTCAGAAGTAGTCTTCTCATGTATTTATTATGGGCAGCAAAGCGGAATGACAGTCGATGTGCAGGTCTGCCTGCTTCCGAGGCCTCCTGATGTGTAAAATGTGTGGAGGAAACCGTGTTCTGGCACTGAGATTTCGTGTAAAAAACCATGTCTCTGGAGAGAGGAGTGTTCATTAATGTAACTTTTGTACATACCCTTCTGTTTGTTTTATATTTATTTGTTTTCAAATTCTATTTTTTGTTTTTTTCTCTGTTTATTTTCAATGACTTTTAATTTCACATGTATGAATGAATTGCGTGCATGTGGGTGAGCACACCCTCATTTCACCATGCTGCAGCACTCCAAAGAGGACGTAGGATCACCTGGAATTGCAGTGACAGAAAGTTGTTAGCTAGCATGGGCTGCTGGGAATTGAACCCGGGTTTTCTGCAAGAAAGAGCTATTACAGTCTGACCATCTCCAGCCCTTATTATTGTTATTTATGGGCCATGGTTAACCTATGGATGCAGCTGGCCTGGATCTCACAGAGGGTCGACTGACTGCCTCTGCTTCTAATTTCTGTGATTAAAGGCAAACAGTACCCTGTCTGATGATCCTTTTGTTTTCAAACAATATTTTCAACACTATATTTATTACTTTATATCGGGGGAACGAGTGCATTGCTTGCATGTATGTAAGTGCACCCATGTAATGCAATGCCTTTGGAAGTCAGAAGGCGGCACCAGATCCCCTGGAATTTGAGATCGAGATGGTGCTGGGAATTTAGCCTGGGTCCTCTGTGAGAGCAGCCAAGGATTCTCCCCACTAAGCCACCGCTCCAGTTCCCCCAAATAAAGTAGCTTACAAAAAAGTGGGGCTTCATAAACCTTCTTCATAAGTTCGTAATTGTTTGGATTAACCCAAACAGACCTATTGTTCCCCTATAGGCCTGGAAGCCACCCTATTTAAATATATAACTTTCCATACTTTCTCTGTTCTGTCATTGTATATATATATATATATATATATATATATATATATATATATATATTCATTATATATTCATATATTCATTTATATATAAATTATATATACATTGTTATGTATTCACATTATAGAATACATACTATACTGTAATGTATATCTGCTTAATAAGTATATATATTGTGCTCAAGGTTATTAATTTTTAGTAATCAGTCACTATCACTCACAATTATGGTATTTCCTTCTACAGATTCCTACTTTTCAACACCTTCAGTCCAACCTTTAAAGTAAAACACAAACACACTTTACTATGAGAAGATGCCCAATGTCTGCCTTCCCACATACTCATGTTGATTTATTGTCCCCTTTCTGTGTGGGGCTGGATTATCAATTTACAGGCATCTTCAACTTTGGGAAATACTGACTCTGAACTTATTAAGCAGATATACATAATAGTATGTAATATATACTTTGAGTATATACTAATAATGTATGTATATAATTTATATATATATAAATGAATATATAATGAATATATATATAAAATGAATATATATATGTATATATATATATATATATATATAAAAAATGAAGGAAAAGAGGAATAGCATAGGAAGTTTAACGCATCAGTTCCTCCCAGGTCCACTCATTCTTCCCATTTCTCTTCTTTACTGAGAACACAGCACAGCCAGGCTTTACAGGACATTGATGCTGCCAGGCCTGCAGAATTACACTTATTTATCTTATTGTCTAGAATTCCTTCAAATTATGCACTAAGTCTGCTTTCCTTTGCTCACTTAAATTTACTGTAATAGAATCCTGGGTACTGAAATCTCACTCTGGAGTTAGTAAATATAATTCTTCCCATTCCTGAGACAATTGGATAGAGGCGGATTTTCACTTTATTCCTTTTCTTTATGAACTGCTGGGTAAATTCTGTACCAGCTCCCTGAAACATAAAAAGAAAGAAAATATACATGGAAAATGAATGGGGATTATTTTCTGTGCCCCAAATTTATTTCATCTGAAAATCAGAATGTTCTGTTAATTTGTAAGAAATGGCTATCTCTGTAAAGGGTAGAATCATAAGACATGAAGTAATTTCACAGATTTACACTCAAAAGTTTGCCTTTGAAAGATCTGAAACTCTAAGTCAGTCCTATCAGGCTCATGAAATTTCCATTTGGGGCACTTACCTGCCAGCACTGCTTCCCTAACATGATGCAATCTAGTATTCTGGAACCTAGGCAACATGAACTCTTTGATAATTCACCTTGGCATGATGTTTTCTTACAGTAACAGGAAGTGACAAATACAAGACTCCAACCCCAAAGAGAGAAGAGATCACACTTTACAACTCTACTGTTAAAATAAGTCATGAAAGACTTGTGGGTATAATTTGATAAATATTAATAAGGATGTGCTTCCCAGTGAAGACAAGTTATTTTTCCTGGTATAGACAATGTAAAGTTGCTCATAGTCCAGTAAATAAATTCCTATCCATACTCAACCCAATCCTTGGGTTCCAAACCCACAACTACAACACCATAATAATAATTACTATTGTTAATAATAACAATAATAATAATAAACCCAACAAAACTAATATCTCTACTCAACTCTCACAGAAAATCAAAAATAGAAATCACAGATCTAAGATATACTAGTTATGAAACTTTATGAATATTTCTGCTTCTAAATGGATACTACATGGGAATTATTAGATATTTACTCTGATATTACATGAAATCACACAATAATTTACATTTCAAGGTTAGCAATATTTACACTGTGGTAATGCTTAAGTTGCGTAAAGAAGTATTGGCAAAACTTGAATTCACAACCATGTATTTTTAATATCAAGGGCATTAACTTAAAAATTATGTTTATCAAAGTCTTCTCTTGACACTTTCAGTAATTTCAAGCACATCCTGATTGATATTTGTCAAAATATCCCCACAAGTCTTTCCCGACTAAATTTAACAGTAGAGTTGTAAAGTGTGATTTCTTCTCTCTTTGGGGTTGGAGTCTTGTATTTGTCACTTCCTGTTACTGTAAGAAAACATCATGCCAAGGAGAATTATCAAAGAGTTCATGTTGCCTAGGTTCCAGAATATTAGATTGCATCATGTTAGAGAAACTGCTGGCAGGTAAGTGTTCCCTGACATCTTTGAACATGCACAGGAAGTAACAACAGGAAATTCCACCAGGTTAAAGAACTCTGGAAGCCAGATCCCGGGACAAGCTTCCTTCCGCACAATCAGTCCTTCTACAGTTTCCGTGATCCTCCCCATACCTCATGCCCCAAACTGGGCACAGGTTTTCAAGTTCTTGGCACCTATGGGGGGCATTCTCATTCACATAACTACACCCCACATGCTTATGACTACATCACAGGCTTACAACCACATCACATTGCAAATGCATTTAGACTAACCTTGAAATTCCTCCCAGTGTTTAACAGAATCAAAACTCTCCAAAATTCAGGAATTAAAAGATCTTCTGAGACCAAAGGCAATGACTTCATCATAAGCACCTTTCAAATCAAAACACAAAGTACTTCAAACATACAACGGCACTGAATACACATTCCCATTATAGAAGGGATTGCTGCATGCAACATGCGTGTCTCTCCTCTGGGCTGGTATGACACCCTGTGTGAAGATATCTCAGTGCAGTCTCCCGAATCTCAGGCTCTCCATTGCCCACAAGAATCAGCTTCACAGCTTCTAGACGTGCTTTCGCAGAGTGTCTTGTTTCATAAAGACATACCGTCCTTCACCACCAGCCATGGCTCCTAGATATGGTCTCCCAGGGCAATCTCTGCACACCATGCCCCTGTCTCTAATTCTTCCTAGCCAACTTGATTATATTCACTGTAGATCTGCAGAATACGCAGCATTCATAGCCCCCAAACAACTCGACATTTGCCTGTCTGGAAAGTTCAAGAATACAGTACACCACTCAAGGAAACTTCTTTTCAACAGATGGAGGATAATACAGAGGTTTACAACTTGTCACATGCATACACTATATGCCTGAGACATGCCAGGTCCCAAGAGACACGACAGTGGAACTGCTACACATGAGGCTCACAACACAGGGTAGAGAGAAGACTGATGTATCTCTAAGCCCTCAACAGTGAAGCTTCCTTGTTCAAGAGAATGATAAGTATGGAGAAGGCCACACCCAGCCACATTGCAGAGACTAAGAGAATGCTGAGTCCTTGTCCCTGGATAGGACTCCTATATTAAATCTCACCTACCCTTGACTCAAGGACCATCAACAAGAGGGCACTGGGGGAGGGGAGGAGTGTAAGAGGCAGGGTTGGTACATGAACCTAAGAAAACAGGCTTTCAGGACTCTAGGAACCCCTTCATATAAAGGTGAGAGTTTGCACAAGACCCATGTCAACTTCATCAGATACACACCCAGCACAGAACGGGGGAGTTTGACAGCAGCCCTCAACTCAACTAATGAACTACCGGCAACTGATTACCATGGGGTGAGGGAGAGTATATCCCCTTTAAGGAGATGGCTCTAAACCGCAGTGGATAAACTCATACTGTGGGATATCTGGGTACACACACTTGACTGGATAGCATGTACCACATATGACAGAATGCATGAAATCTGGTGGAGGGAGCATGGGGCATGGGATGGGGTAGAAGGTCTAAATTAATATTGGTCTCTTGTATAAAATAGAGAAAAAGTCAAAATACATATCAGAAAAGGAGGGAAAATGAAATATTCTTATGGAAACTTACCATGATAGAAGGTTCTTAAAGTATATGCATATACATCAGCAAGGAGACTACAGTGGGGATCTTGTAATAGGTGCACAATGGATATCTGATCACAGGTGGACAGTGGATATCTGGTTAAAGATAGACAATGGATATCTGGTCACAGGTGGACAGTGGATATCTGGTCACAGGTGGACAGTAGATATCTGGTCACAGGTGGACAGTGGATATCTGGTCACAGGTGGACAGTGGACATATGTTCACAGGTGAACAATGGATATCTGATAACACTTGGACAATGACTATCTGATCACAGGTGGACAATGGATATCTGGACACAGGTGGACAGTGGATATCTGATCATGGGAAGCCAATTCCCCCAGGGTACATCATAGTCTATCAAAGTAAAACCCAAAGCTAGGGATGAACTTCTTCCTTTATTTATGTTAACTCTGGCTTCTGGAAGGGCTCTCTTCCATCCTTGTAGGGTTCCTTCTTCACTTAAGGCTATCAACTGTTCTTTAACAATCCATTTTTTCTTTCTATTAGCCCTGCCCAGGTGGGATTATAGGGAAGGTGGAAAGACCATTGAACCTGGTTATTCTCCACCCAAGTTTGTTCATCTGCACTCGTAAAGTGGGTTCTCCGGTCACTCTCAATCCTCCGTGGGTACCCGTACATGATGCTGAGCTGGGTCAGGCCCTTAATAGTAGCCTTGCCCGTTGCTCGCTTGCATGGAAAGGCCTGTGTAAGGCCTGTGGCAGTATCCACACAAGTGAGAGCATATTTGATTCCCTCACTGCCTGGCAGGGGCCCTATATAATCTATTTGCCAGTCTCTTACTGGGGAGACAGCCTTATGCACATGCCCCATCATGGCATCCATCCTCCGGGGCTGTAGTCAAGAACATGCCTCACAGGCCTGGACTGCTTGCACAGTGTCAGAATAATTTATTGGAGTGCCAGCAACTTTGGCTATTTTCCATCCTGTGTTGGCCCCCCTGTGGCCAGACTTTATATGAATCCAATGAGCTGCTTCTAAGGGCACCTAAGGACAGATGCCCTCACCTTAGTAAGAGCATCAGCTTCCTGATTCCCTGGGGGGCTCACTAGGTGGTGGGCTGACACATGACAAACCACCAGGGGCACTAGCTCTTGTTGCACTTTACTATATATTTCCTTCCACATTTGTTGTCCCCATGGTGGCCTTCCCAGTACCTGCCAGTTCTCCTTCTCCCATGGGCCGTCCATAAAGTTAGGCCTTTGAACACCACCCAACTGTCAGTACAGATGGTTACTGGCCAGGACTCTTGCATCACTACTATCCATACTGCCCTCAACTCAGCCCATTGGCTGCTCTCCCCTTCTCCCTTGTCCAGCCACATAGTGTCAGTGTTCATCTGTATTGCCACAGCTACCCACTCTTGCTTAGCTCCCCTGCTGGTGCCATCAGTATACCAGGCATCAGCAGGGATTGGGGGACTCCCGTCTAGCACCCGGGCTGGTCTTGCTGGAGGGTCGCCTATAGGAGGTAAGGGGGGAGGCTCTGTGCTTTGAAATGACACCGGCCCATGTATCGTTTGCATGGCATTGGTGATCGGGCTCGCCGACACCACCCCTCGCTGCTGTAAATATGCATGCCACCTTTGCAACATTTGGTTTTGTGCCACCCCAGATAGTAGTTTTGCTAGCAGGCCCTCCACCCATCCCTTTGCAGGATACGCAGTTTTCACCGTAATGGGGGAGGGGCCTGTAATGGATTCCACCTGCTGCAGTGTTCAGTAGCAGCTGCTGCTTTAAGGCTGTGTACCAGGACTCCGTCCCTTTCCATGACTGGCACCAGAATCCTATCGGGACAGTTGCCCTGGTTGCTGTTGCCATAAGCCCCACCCATAACCCTCGGGAGTTTGAGTGACATACAATCGGAAGGGACATTGGGATATGGGAGCACACAGCTGTTTCGCTTGCCCAATCAGTACTTTTGCCTGTTCAAAGGCTTCTTGGGCCTTTGAATTCCAATCCCATGTAGCGCCCCTTTTTATTAAATTATACAGGGGACCCGTGACCTGAGCAAGGTGACATATGAAAATCCACCAATATCTTAGAAGCCCCCAAAATACCTGTAACTGTTTTGCATTTATTGGTATTGGTTGCTGCAGATTTTTTTCAATTGCTGTACCAAGTATCATGCAAGTCTTTCCTGACCAGAGGATTCCTAAAAATTTCACTGCTGTGCCAGGCCCTTGTGCCTTGTCTGGGTTGGTTTCCCATCCTCACTTCTTCAGATGCACCTGTATGTCCCCCAAATGGGCTTCCAAATCTGTAAGGCACTCAGAGGTCAACATTATATCATCTATATAGTGCAACCTTCCTACAAAGGGAGGACAGGGTAATAGGGCCAGGTCCAAGCCACCATCCCATGACAAACAGTGGAGCTGTGGAGATAACCTTGGGGAAGCACTCTGAAGGCCCACGGTCATCCACTCCATGTGAATGCAAATTTGTCCTGGGATTCAGCTGCTAAGGAGACACTAAAGAACTCATTAACACGGTCCACTGCTGCATGGAAAGACCCCATTTCCTGCACCATCTGTTCCATTGAAGGGCAATGTTTGACACAGCTGCATGGATAGGAGGCACCATCTTATTTAATTCCCTGTAGTCTACAGTCATTCTCCAGGAGCCATCTGACTTTTGGATAGGCCATACAGGGCTATTGAAAGGGTTTTGGGCGGGGCGTATAACCTCTACCCTCTCCAGCTCTTGGATGGTCTCTGTAATTTCATCTCAGCCTCCAGGAAGCCTATACTGTTTGACATTCACCATTCTTCGTGGAGTGGGTAATCTGACTGGTTCCCATCTTGCCTACCCCCAAGTAATTGCTTTCACTGTGTGCACCCTCAGCTGGAACTTTCACATGGTGGTATGTAGGGTGTGTCCCAGTAGGGCATCCACCCCCAGGATGTTTTCTTGCAAGGGAGAGATGCACACAGTGTACTCCTGAGGCAGGTAATTGCCCACTCCCAGAGTAAGCCTTGTACGCTTCACCTGTATAGTCTTATCTCCATACCCATCCACTGCTACCCATGAGCCCTGGTGTTTCTGGGGATTGCCATGAATCAATGTGCATTCCGCTCCAGTGTCCACTAAAGCCCATGTGTTTTGTATATTAGTGGAGGACCAATAGATTCTTAATTCAACATGGGGCCTCCAGTCACCCATTATGGCCCTCACCCATGGGCAACCTTGGCCATACCTTCAAGGAAGTGGCTGGGGAGGTTCCCATCACATGAGGCTCCTTTCCACCGGAGCATGGGGTGCAGTCAGAGTAACCTGTGCCTCCTGGTCTCCAGCCTCTCTTACTCTGGTGGTAAATTGCTGGTCAGGTCTTAAAGCCTTCCACAGACTCACTAGGACTGCATTCGGTTGCACGTCAATTTTGTCCCTGGCAACCCCTGCGCTGCTAAGATCCAGCCACATCTGTGCTCTGGAGACGCGAATGGGCCCCTTTATGGGGCTTTTGCTCTTTTCCCTTGTGTCTACCTGCTTTAGCACCTTTTAAGCCCGGCTTATGTGTTTGTCTAGACCATTTAAATAGGCTAAAGCCTCTCCTGCTTCATATAGGTTATGCCCCACCATGGGGCTCAACACTGACACTAAGGCTCCATACCAGTCTCTTGGGCCTTATTGAATCAGTTTCTTTCTTAAGTCTCCAGTAAAAATAGTTCTGTCTGGGCCCATGAACTGAGCATCAAACACAGCTTCCCTCATACCTAGTGCCCTCAATAGCACCTGCCCTTCCTCTATCATTTTCCAGTCTCTGGTGCTCATGGGAACCTCATTTGAGGATAACCATGTGTCCCTAATGGCTTGTATGAGCCAATCCATTAGGGACTGATTTCCCTCATACTGTCTCAAATTATAAAGTCTCTGTCTTAAAGAAGGATGGATGGTTATATTGCTCAGTTTTTCCACCTCTGCTGCACTTAGTATAATCCCATCTGTGCCTATATCCCACAGCCATACAAGCCAGGTAGCTAAGGGTTCCTTGATGGCCTGTTTGAATGTCTTTCCTAGCTCCAACAGTTCCGTTGCTGAATATTCCCTGATTACTATGGTTTCCTGCACTGGGCTGCTGTTAAGACCCCCATCAGCATGCTGAACTGTAGATTTTCCCTTCCTTTGTCGAACTCGGGGAGCCTTATCTCCAGTTTCTAGGTCACTTCCTCCTTCATCACTGCCTGATTCTTCCCAAGGGTTCCAAGTCTTAGGGTCCCAGGATGGGCCTCGTATGATCAATCTGATCTGGGCTTTCTTTCCTTTTAGTCCTCCTAATCGTAAAAAGCGGCAAGCTAAAATCTCTACCTCCTTTCCTCTCCTATCCAATTTGCTAGCAAGGTCCGAGGCTAGTACAGAAGAGGCAAGCCTCATGTCCTTCTCTCGGTCTAATTCCTCTCTCACAGCCTCCACCTGAGATAAATCCCTCAGGAGAAATAGCAATGGCCATGCCACCTCAGCAGATGATTGCTGATATCTTCGCTCCTGGCTTGCCACCCTGAGGGATTGCAAAGTCTGTTCTAGACCCTCTACTGTCCTCAAGGCATCGCCATATTCCCGAGGTGGCCCCCATCGATCAAGCAGGCATGCCACTCCATATCACTCACACGTGGGTTGCCACCCCGGCACTTGGCCCACAGATATCATCTGCTTAGGCGAATTCACCTTAGCTATGTATTTCACTATAGACCTCATTATCCCTGAAATGGCAATCACACACCGCAGTCCTATGGGGAGAGTCCACTACATCAAAATTTCCTCTGCCCACACTCTTCCCTCACCCAACTTTGTTTCAGTTGTTGGTCTTCCCCATACTAGGGACAGTATGGTTGCTCCTCCCAAGTTCATCCTTTTGTTTGTTGTATCCTATCCTCGTCACCAATTGTTATTAAAATTTCTCTTTGGGAGAGGCAGACCAACTTAACCTGCCTCTCTCTCCCTGCCTTGCAACCCAAAAAGTCTCCCCAGTCCTCACAACAAACACACAAATTTCTCCACTCACAGTTAAACAGATTCTAGCTAGTTTACTTGGGCTTACTAACAGAGCAATGGGTAAGGGGTTACTTACAGAACATGGGCGCCCACCCTCCCCTCCGCAAGTTACATTAGTAAATCCATGTGGCTGGGATCTTGCAACTTCCTGTGAACAGATCCAAATGGCCCATGGGGGAGGGGAGAAAAGGCCCAGTCTCCTGGTGCCCCAAGTTTAAATACTTTTAGCCCCTCCTCTTTTCACATCCAAGGCCAATAGGCAGGATGGGCAGGGCATAGGACTTTCCCAGCTCCTCATCTTTCTGTTCAAGGTGGTCCTGAGTGATACCACTCTGGGAGGGGTGTTTGTCCACCTTTTCCCTCGGAGAATCAATCCACTCTACACTACAGAAAGCCACAGCTAACACTAGGGATGAAAAGCAACTCCACAGGCTGAGGAACATCCCATATTATCTCAACAAAGGAACTCCAGAGATACTGCATCCACATGAGGCTGAAATGTAGGGAAAAAGATGGGAGAGGAAGGTTCCAGAGACTAACAGTTTAAAGTTGTAGGAGAGGAAGCTGAAACCCCATATTCTTTCCTAAGCTTCATTCTTCTAAGGGGACATGTTACCTAATTCTAGTAATATAAAAACCTGGGAAAACTGGGACTTTTGCCTATTGGAAGCCATTTGCCTGCCTTGAACTTTGCCCTAGTTTAGGGTCAAGCAAAGATCAGTGTGCTGTTCCCAGAAGTGCTGTAGGAGCAGGGTGTTTTGCTGTGCAAATAATTTATTCATCTGAGGGAAAGGTTATCTTAGGCCCAAGACTGAAGATGTTGAAGATCCTTGTAGGAAGATCCAATTGGTTTAAGTTGTTTTGCCTGTGTCAACATTGTTTTTGTTTTAAACTTTCAACCTGTTGTTTTGATCCTCATTTCACAGAGTATAAATAGGTGACACTAAATAAAGTCGAGGCTGCCTCAGTATTAACTGACAGCCCTCCTGAATCTATCTTTTCTCTTTGTTCATTTCTCAATCCTCACTCCCCACTTCGGGTATGGTTTAATTTCAGCCAGCTGGCTCCGGCATTTGCCAATGACTCAAAAATGTCACTGAGGTCTTGCATCTGTTTTATCCCTACTGGAAACAGGCCGGAGGTGGGTCCTGGCACAGCACTGAGATTCTAGGTATCTGTTCCTTCATGAACCACCTACAGTTCCCTGACCACCCACCCATCAATCTGCAATGCCTGGTGTGAAGGAAGGGGAGCTTGTGGACACCCGTGCTGTCCTCCAACTCAAATCCACACATGCGACAGTGTGCTGCTGACAGCTGGGAAAAAGGTAAGAACATGTGTTTGCAAGCTTTCTCTCTCTGGAAACATGCAAAAAACCATCATTCCCTTGTTCCCATAGGACAAGGACAGTTCAAAGTTCTACAGGTGCATTGCTGGAGCCTGCTGGCAGAGTTGAACAGTACTGAGAGGGGAGTGAGGACTGAGAAAAAGACAAGAGACCAGAGATCCACTCGTGAGGGCTGTCAGTGAGTACTGAAGCCCCAACTTTAGCGAATTCAACAAATATATACCCTAGTAGGGCATGAGGAAACAAAGCAGTAGGTTAAAAATAAACACAATACTGACATTTGCTCAGAAAATCAAGTGTTAGCTTAAGGAGCCCACATCTTCCCTCAGGGATCACAAGACTTTCTTCCCTTTGTATTCTGAGAACTTCAGCAGATCTTTGACCCTGTGCCTGGCAGAGCGCCCTGATCCCACAGCACATCGTGCAACACAATATTGTCCTTTGGCCTGCTTCCAGAAAGAGCTCAGCTCCATGACAGAAAAATGGCTCCTGACAGTGGATTAATCAAACTATAAGGAGAAAGGTCTCCTCCTCCTCCTCCTCCTCCTCCTCCTCCTTCTCCTCTTCCTCCTCCTCTTCCTCCTCCTCCTCCTCCTCCTCCTCCTCCTCCTTTTCTTCCTCCTCCTCCTCTTTCTCCTCCTCTCCTCCTCCTCTTCTGTCTTCTTCTTTTCACTTTATATTTCTCCGTGCTGGGGTTGAAATGCCTGCATCCTCTAATGTATTAAAAATATCCGCTAAGCCGGTACACAGCTTCTGCAGACGAGCTGCATTGCATCCATTTGAGACAAGGCTCCCATGGGCATCTTGAAGGCCTTAAGTCGTGGACCCCTATCTTCTTTATTACTTTCACATTCCCAGAGCTCCCCTTGGATCCTGAAAACAGTTAACAGTCTAAAGCTTATTGTTCTCTCCTCTGTCTAAATGCTAAAGCCTTGTCCCTATGAAATAACCTAATCAAAGAACATTCCATTGTAAATTATCTTCCTCCTCAGACTCCGAATTAATGACGTACCATGCATTCTTAATTTGTCCTATTATATCCTCACTTCTAAATTTTCATCTGTTTATTTATTCTAGACATCCCAAGTACCAAATATATGGAGGTAATTCTTGGAATAGTCAGGGATTTCTCTTCAGTATTTGATCCAAATTCTCTGCCTTTATGGTCCCACTTTTGAGTGTGACTCTAAAATAAAATACTGAAGGCAATTTATATTTAAAGGTCCCCTCGTGTCTAAATATCATGATTTCATAGCTCAGACTTTGTGCTTTGAATCTTTTATGTTTAGTTTCTCTTTATTTTCAATTTATCTACTTTTGTAATTTTTATTTAAATCCAGAACCATGTATAGCCTATGGCTTAGAGATATCCATAGCAGGGATTTGAACTCAATATTTCAGAATTGGGTCCTAAAGCACAGGGAAAGGCAATGTGGGGATCCTGAATAGAGAGCAATTACCCACAAGAACATTCAGAGCAAAGGCAAGAGTTTGCAGTCATTCTGGGGCTATGCCCCAAGTCCTCTCAAAGGACAGTTGGGTGCATCTGAACAAACTGGGCGTGACAAGCCTCAGTCTCCAAGACAAAGTGTGCACTGGGGAGGAGATGCTGCTGCACAGAGACTCCCGTCCATTTCCTGTCATCCATACCATCACTGTCAAACCGTCACTGCCACTTCCTGGTTCTATGTATTATTGCTCTATGAAGTCTGAGTTCAGCTGAGAACTTATGGAAAAGAGGGTCAGGTTTTCCTGTGATCTCTGGTCCCAATAAAATCGGAGTTAGGACGAAAAATGGTCAAGGCCCTGGAGAAAGGGTTCAGTGCATAAAGCAGTGGCTGTTCCTGCAGTTAAAAATAGCCTGGCAGGCGGAGAGTGTCTCCACCTGCACTGATCAGTTCCATGGATCCCCGTCCTCTTCTGGCCTCTCTGGGAACTGCAGGACATGGGTAAAATTACACACGCAGGCAGCAGACTTAGAGACATAAAATAAAAACAAATGGCAGTACAAATAATTTAGGTTGCTGGAGACAGAACTCAGCCTTTAACAGCACTGGCTGCAGGTACAGAAGTCCAGGGTTCAGATGACATCACCCACAGGGTGGCTCACAACCATCGGTAACTACAGTTCTATGGGATCCAATGCTGTCTTCTAGCCTCTCTGTGTCCATTGCATTACCAGTCATTGCATGCAGAACACTTGTGCACATAATAAATAATAAATAGATGAATAATAAGTAGAAAAATGAATAGAAGACAGATAACAAATAAATAGATAGATTAAAAATAGATAAATTGTAGGATAAATAATAAATTGATAAATAAATAAATAGGTAGATGATAAATGGATAAATAAATATATAGACAGATAAATAATAAATAGATACATAATTAATAGATAAATAGATAGATAAATAATAAGTAGATAAAAAGATAAACAGATAATGCATAGATAAATAAATAGATAATAAATAGATCAATAGATCAATAATGAATAGGTAAATAAAGAGATAGACAAATAAATATATATAAATAGAAAGATAATGAAAAGATAAATAATAAATAAATAAATAGACAGATAATAAATAAATAGATAGATAATGAATAGATAAATAAAGAGAGATAAACAATAAATAGATAAAAAGATAGACAGATAATACACAGATAAATAGATAATAAACAGATCAATATATCAATAATAAATAGGTAAATAAAGACATAGGTAAATAAAAAGATAGATAAATAAGCAGATAAATAGATAAATAAATAGATAATAAATATATAAATAAAGAGATAGATAAATATTAAATTGATAATACATAAACAAATAAAGAGATAGATAATAAATACATCAATAGATCAATAATAAATAGGTAAATATTGAGATAGATAAATAAATAGATAATAAATAGATCAACAATGAATAAATACATAAATCAATAATAAACAGATAATTAATAGATAAATAAATAAAATAAAAAGATAAAGTAAAACTACATAAATTCCCACTGGACTAGTGTATTCGCATTATTTCCCTCCCCCTAGTCTCTACTACGTTCCTGCAACTCACAATTTCTTCTCCACTTCAGTGAAGGAATTTTAATCTATAAGGTAATTGTACACCTGAAATAATGTTACAGGAATCAAGGAATCAGTTTAAAATGTTTCATGTAACTGGCTTCATACCTTTCTACCAGGATATGAGACATGTACATACACATTATGCATAACATGTACACATATGGGTCTGTGATCTTATAGGTCTTATTTTCCCATGGGGTCGGAGTCTATTTGTAAATTATTCAAATATTCTTGGTCAAAATTACTGTATTGTTTAAGACTAGCTTTTATTTGTGTATTTTCATTGAAATATATGTTTAAGGGATTCATAAAATTGAAATCCTGAGAATTCTATGTGCATATGGAATCTACTTATCTATTCTGTTAGGAACTTGTGAACAGGATGCAGGACATAGACTGGGCTTGTAAGGAAATTCATATGGCAAATATCATAACTTCCATGGAGAAAATAAATTACAAATAGAAAATAAAATTAGTCATTAAAAATAATTTAATATAAAATGAATAATATAAACTTGAAAGGGAGATGTTGTTGGGTGTGTACAAGGAGAGTACAAGATGGGGATGGATATGATCAAGATACACTATTGACATGTAAAAAATTGTCATAGGAAAAAAATTAATAATGTAATTCAAAAGAAATAAAAACACATCGGATAGCCACAAATGTCCGAATAAGGTGATATTAATAATATATCATTATGATTATAAATTTATGAAATAGTAAGTGGAAAAATACATATGTACACAAATAGATGATAGATAGATAGAGATGATAGATAGATAAAGATAGATGATGGGTAGATAGATTAGATATACTGATAGATAAATAATAGATATAGATAGATGGTAGATAGATATATCAAAGATTGATTGATTGATTGATGATGGATATTTTAGCCATTATTAAAAGAATCGTGAGCTCAGGGTTAAAGTAATGGATGCACTTCTGGTTCATTCTATAATAGACTGTCCTATGTACCTCAATCCACAGGTCTCCAACTTTGTGCAATGTGTAGTGAATGCACAGAGATCCTTTTTATAGGAAAATACTTATTTAGCATCATCTTAAATTTGGATTTATTTTCAGGTCTTTCAAAGGTACAAACATCTTGGGAAATAAAAGTAAGTTTGTGCATTTCACATGAGGTCTAAAAGACCAGTCTAGTGCACACTAACTTTTACATTGGAATTTGGGAATTACATTTATTTCTTCCGAGACTCCTGAATTTTATTCGTGCTGCTTCCTGATGGGGAACCCAGCTATGTGTCCTTGTGTCCTGGCTCATCTTCCTGTACCTCTAATAAAGCGGGCTAACCCTACCACCCTGAAGAACAGTGTTTGTTCTGCCGTGAGGTGTGGGGAGGACACTGTCCACCACAGTGGGCCATGTGTGGTCATGAGGGTCCCATTACACGCAGGGTCAGAACAAAGGGGCAGGACAGGAAAGGAGGGTGGGCTGTCAACACTCAAGTGAGCTATCCACTGAACCCTCTTTCTGGCACAGGCACAGCTAGATCAGGTAGCCCATATGCAAAGTCCGCATAGTTTAAGCATCAGGAGACTGGCATATCGAGATTCCACTCTCTAAAGTAATCCCACTTTAAAAGCAGAATGCACAGAATTGAAACTGAGGAACACAAGCCATGGAGGGCCTCTGGGAGAAAGAGAGAAATGGTGCCTAACGGAAACCGATGCAATAAAGATTGTATTGTTCCATGCGATGCAAAGAGTGATGAGGATTCAACGTGTCTTGTTTTCACATTCCCTCCAAAAGTTCAAGTGCTGTGAGATGCGTCAGAAAAAGGAGAACACGATGCAGATCTTTGTGCTGGCTGCTGTAACCGGTTTGGCTTCTGTCATGACCAGAATTTTAGAGGTGCCATAAGTAGGCCGACCCAGGGACTTCTTGGTACACATGGGGATGGTGGTGTTGTGACCATCACTTTTTGTTCTGTCAGTATATGTGATTATGTCTGCATTTTGCATCTCCTTAACCAGTATTTTTATTCAGCTTCGTCTCTCAGTTCCTTGTGGGTTTTAAATTCCATTTTCCTTGAATAAAATGTGTTGACAAATAGAATTTTGTGTTGTACATTTTAAAAATTACACAACCTTCTGCATAATTATGTTTATTTTTGTATTTTAAGCAGAGTATTTGGTGGTACAAAATATTTCATTGCACCAGAAAATTTCACATACAAATTTTATTATCACACCTTGAAAAAAATATATCAAATATTTTATTTTCACTAAATTATATATGAGTTTATATAAATTATGTTTCCAGCACCAGTCTGAGGAGTTAATGCATTCACAGTGAAGAAGGTGCTTGAATATTTGTGGTAACATGAAGAGTACCAGTGATGATTTCCTGAAAAGCAAAGAAGCCCGGTCATGGAAATGACTTCTTCCCTGACCTGTTTTAATGTACCAAAATTTGTTTGTGGTTTTGACTGATGTGTGCTTTCCTGATGTCTGTTTGTTAAACTCAAATTTCTTATTTTTTCTATCAGATTTGATATCTCTATTGTATCACCTATGGCGTAAATCCATGAACTGTGGCAAACTGAATTTATACAGAGTATCCAGCAAATATCAGAAAGAAACAGACTGTGTCTAAAATTAAATGATATCTATGGTATTCCATTATTGTTCAGAAGATTTGTAGTTGTCGTCAGTTAAGAATACCAAAATTCAGCTGCTGCTCCTAACCGGTCCTTCGTCTTATATGACTGAAATTTGCAAGGAGTTGAGACTGCATTGCTTACACTAATCTGACTTTTGCATTTCTGTTGATGAAACTTGGATGCATTAGTTACAATAGATACATCTGCCTGTTCTAACAGGATGTTTATTTTCAGTTTTCAGAGAACTTTAACACCATTTTCTTAGCATCTAATGACAGAAAATAATTTGGAGAAGACAGTCAAACAAAGATACTCATGCATCAAGTTAAATTTTTTGAGAATTATGTGACAATGTCCATGAAGTTTTATGTTAGGTAAGCCAGGCTTAGCCTACTAGAAGAGACCCACTGTGGGATTTTGACCTTTGGAATAAGCCAGGTCTGCACTGAGTCATTTTTTTAAAAGCAAATCAAGTTGCCGATGATAGTCCGTGTAAAGACTTCTTCGCCCATAACATAGTAACTAATACCATCTGTAACGTGGATTACAACAGTATACAGATTTTCAAGAAGGCTTGCAGTTGGGTCAAATTAATGAAATACACTCTTCACAAGAATCAGAAGATGGTGAGCACGAAACTTCTCTTTAACATTAGAATCAGCATTTTCCATCATCCTAATGATTCCACCTGGGATTATTTCATATATTTTTGGAGTTAAAATTATGTGCAGGAACATTCAAATCACTTTCAAGTAGGGGATATCCTCATATTCTCACCTTTCTAAATCCAAAGGGCAGTGACACACACACACACACACACATATATATATATGCATATATATATGCCACTTGTTTTGAATTATGGATACGTATTATGCTTTATATCTACTGAATAAGTATAATGAAAGACAGACACCATCGCCCATGCTTATGTTGTTTCAAATGAGGTACCAAGGCTAGAAGATCTCCCCGACGTTGAGAGTAGACTTATGGATGTACTGAGTTCTATGGCACCCCGTGTTAAAATGTGGTATCCCAGGTGTCTGGAACGATGGCTCAGATGGTAAATGCACTGGCTCCTCTTGCACTGGAACCTAGTTGATTTCCCAGAATTGGTGTCAGGTGTGTTCCAACTGACTGTAACAAGCTCCAGGAAATCTGAGGACTCTGGCCCCAGAGGGCACCCCCACTGACATGCACATACACCCGCACTGACCCACAAATGGTGGTATTAAAGATAAAATAGATCATTACAAATATTTGATTATTTCTGTGAAAGAATCCCTCCAAAAATAGAAAGAAAGCCTCTTTTCATTCTGCATTTACTCTAATCTCCACAACTGAGTGGGGCCTTTGTTTCCAAGGATCTCCAATATTAAGTATAAATTTGGAGAATTTTGCTGCTGTTCAGTTATTGTACTAATTTTTTTTAAATGTGAAAATGAAAAGTGACCAGAAACTTATACTAACTAGATTTAACAAGTGACGTTATTTCAGTGCCTCTTAGATTATTAGGGATCAATTACTGATTAAAAAAATATCACTCAACACATGTGTAAATGAAAGACTGGGCTGTAGAGAATTTCAGAAGAACCCAAGTCTTTCTTGGTGATCCTTAGTAGATAGACTGTGATCCTTTCTATCTTCCTCCAGACATGAACACATTGACAGCACTGATTTGCCTTAATAATCTTTACGATTTTTAAAATAGAAGCAGAAGTTAGAAGCAGAACTTGATGATATGTGGGCTGTGTGACATCTCTGCATAGAAGCATATTTTGCACACATGGGATCCAGAAGTCAAATTAAAAAAATATATATACAAGCCCTGGAAAATGTGACCAGAGGTCTGTGCTCAATCCCCTCAACTGTTTTTGTTGCAGGGGATAAAGGCACTCTGTGTGGGAGGAAGAACTTATGTGGGCCTCCCCCATAGCAGAGAGAAGTGAATTATTCAAGGTTAGGACTCTAACACTTGGCCATGATCCAGTAGATGACCCCAAATTCAGGAGAACTGCTGCTGCACACTTGGATGCAGTGGATCTTAAAACAGAGAGGGGGGCACTGTGGAACAACTGACCACAAAAATCCCCTAAATTAGTAACAATATTACCAAAGTAAAGGAAAAGATAGAACTTGTTGCAAACCCTAAGGAAGCAGAGATGGTTATGGTAGCTGCATCGAGCCAGAAACAAACACTCAAGTGTTGCGTGATATTCTTCCCATGTTTGCGGAAGCCGCCAAATTTGAGCATGGGGTGCTTGTGGCCATCTGGAGAGTCAAGGAGGAGGATGAGTTGTTGAGAAGTTGCTCCATGGTGTTAAGCTGCAGGGCCAATCGATTACCATAGTCTCCTGTGCTGGTGTTCATTACACAGGTGCAACACCTATTTAAAGACTGCACATCGCAAAATACTGAGGAAATACACATAAAAATATGTTTACCAACAAGACGTGATATGGTATTTGGAGAAATGTATATTTTCAAAGGCATTAAAATTTAAACAATGTAGATCTGTACCACAGCAACATGCTCTCCCATTAAGTATTGACATTTATGTTTTATGCACCAGATACAATCCAATTTGTTAAATGAAGAATATATTTCAAAAACTACCTTTTAAAAGTAAGAAACGCTGTGATTATAGGAATTTGTGGTTTTTAAAAACTTAAGTTCAGATGAGGTTTGCCCTCCGTGTTGTCCTGTTCATTGTTGAAGAGGAAGAAGTCAGAATAGAGAACCTGATACAGAATCAAAGAATAAATTATTGGTTAGAAAACCATCTTCACCCACATTTGCTACTGAGCAGAAACATTGGCTCAGACTCCAAAATGAATCACTCAGGAAAACACAGTAAAGGATGACATTGAAAAACCTCAAAATACAGACGGGCCAGCATACAGGTTATGGTCACCATAGATCTTGGTATCAGCAAAATGTTTCATATTTGACATATAAAATCCAAGGTTATGCTGCTGGGTGAAGCTACAGATCTATGTGGAATAGAAATGCTGAACAGTAAGTGGTATTTCCTTTGCATTTAAGAATAATGAGAATAGTATAGAGCATATAGTTCATTTATGTCAATTACGAGGGGCCAATTGCTACATTAAGAATGAGTATTGATCATTCCTTGGGGGGTGGCGGGGCATCAGATGCTGTACAGAGCCCCCAATATCTCAGTCACTTTAGTTGGTTCTGTGTAGTATTTAACTACATAAAATACTTTTATTTCATTCTTTCAAGGAAACTTAGAAAAAAACCAAGTTTGTGATACCAATCGCAGTATGGAGCAAGCCATCGGCTGCTGGGACATGCAGCATGTGTACTAACACTTCCCACAAGTAGGAAGAGGCTGAACACGAGGTGTGCATGATGTTCTGTCTTTGCTGCTGTCTGTGGGTGGGTCTCTATCTCCAGCATAGCTGGCTGCTGTGCTCCAGCCATTCCAGAGAAGGGAGGATGATTGAACAGGACATCCCTCAGGTGGTTTAGAGTGTGGCAGGAAAGATTCCCAGGAGGCTGAATAGGTGGCCAGTTCACTTACTGAAACCAAGGCAGGGGTTTTATATAGATAGGCCCCTCTGGCCTTTACAGAAGGTGGGAAAGTGAAAGGTGGGGTCTTTAGGTAAAGGTGGGAAGGTTGTAGGGCTGACATAGAAATTAGGAACGAGGAAACAAAACCCAAAAACCTGGGTCTGGTCTGGGGTGATCTTTGTGGGGGGAAAAGATGAAGCAACTGCTGAGGCCTGCAGTGGTTTCCTGGGATCTTGGTCATCGCATCAGGCAGAGCAGGCCAGACTCTTACAGTCCATTCAGGGTTTCTGGGGTTGCTTGGCATCCTCAATACTTTTTATGATAGACCCAGACCCCACAGCTATCTCCCTTGGTCAAGGCGGTCACTGGCTCACAACAAATCAAAGGAACACCCTGAGATTTGACCCAGGGATCAGCCAGAAGACGGGTTGCACACTTAACCCATACCTCTGGTGTTAACACTCTCTCACACAGGGCCATAGTGTGAGCACATATATATGACCAAACTCTGTAGCATTTTCTAATGTCCAAACACCAGCATTTAAGTCTACCTTCAATGCTGCAGGAGCAGCCACATTAAATCTGACTGGACATAAACTCGAAATCATTCATATACATATATATGATTAAATTGGGACACATACACATATATCTATCATACATGTCATATATATGATTAAATTGGGACCACATACATACATATATTTTCATATATTTTCATATATTTTCACATATATCATATGTGTCTTATATGTATATATATGATTAAATTGGGGCACACACAGACATATATATATATATATATATATATAGTCATCATATGGGTTTTATATACATATTATTAAATTGGGACAAACACACACACATATATATATTCATCATATGTGTATTATTTATATATATGATTAAATTGGGACACAAAGAAACACATATATATTCATCATATCTGTCATATATATGATTAAATTGGGACAACACACAATATAGATTCATCATATGTGTCATATATACATATGATTAAATTGGGAGACACACACACATATATATATATTTAACATATGTGTCTAATATATTTGTATGATTAAATTGGGACACACAAACATATATATTTTTTAATCCTATGTGTCATATATATGTTTAAACTGTGAGACACACACATATATATATTAATCATATGTGTCTTATATATATGATTGAGATTGGACACACACATACATATATATATTCATCATATGTGTCATATATATTTATATTATTAAATTGGGGCACACATATATATATTAATCGTGTGTCTTATATATATATGATTAAATTGGGATGTATGCAAATATATATATATTCATCATATATTTCATATATATATATTTATATATGATTAAATTGGCAGACACAGACACATATACACACACATATTGTATCATGCATCTCACAGTGAGGCCTGGCGTTAAGCTTCACCCCATCCCCAGGTTTGAACCAACTGAGAAGACAGAGAATACTCTTTTAGAGAAGTTAATTTATTAAAAGTTACTTACAAAGGATTCATCCCTGGGGAGAGAAAGAGAGACAGAGGTGTTGTAAGGCAGGGACCATATTCTCATAAGTCCCTGCCCCTCCAGACTTCTAAAACACACTCAAGAATGGCCTCCTGGCTCTGTACTGCCACTCTTCTTCCCATACTTCCATGCATTTCTCCTAGACCTCCCCTCTTAAGTTATTGGTTAGTTGGCTGTCAATCACATTTTGAAGCGTATCCCTCACAGTAGAGAGAGAAAATTGCTTTTGTGTGCAAGATATATATATATATTCATTCTATGTGTCTTATATATAAATATGAACACACATATATATTCATCTTGTGTGTTTCATATATAAATATGATTAAAATGGTACACACATACATATATATATATATTCATTGTATGTGTCTTATAAATATATATGATTAAACTGGGATGCACACAAACACCATATATATATGTCATATGTGTCATATATATATGATTAAATTGGGACACACACATAAATATATATATTCATGATATGTGTTTTATATATATACATGATTAAATTGGGGCACATACATATATATTTATATATATTCACTATATTTGTCTTAATATATATAATTAAATTGGGACACACAAACTCATATATATATTCATAATAGTTGTCTTATATATATGATTAAATTGGTACACACACATACATATATATTCATCATCTGTGTCATATATATATGATTAAATTGGGACACAGACATACATATGTATATTCACCATATTTCTCTTATAAATATACATATATATGATTAAATTGGGAGACACACACATGTATAAATTCAACATATAAGTCCTATATATATATTACAATTAAATTGGTAAACATATACATGTGGGGCCCTGGCCTCCCTACGTGCCTTTTTCTCTGCTAGCTCCCTGATCAGGAACTAGCTTCAGCATGTCAGCTGCAGTTTCTATGGGAACAACTTTTGCAGTTTCTATAAGATCAACTTGACCAGAACAACTCAACCTTTAGAGGCCTAACTCCAGACCTTTTGATGCCAAACGTAATTGTTCTGAACCAGGTACCATCACATATCCAGACATTCCTTGGGAACCTGAACTTTTTACCCTCTACCAATTTCCCCTGGAATTTTCTGCTATTCATCACTTGCATCTGCTGGGTGTGTATATATGTGCACCCAGCTTGAATAAATTGGAAGCTTCTCCACCATTTTTGGTGTCTGTGTTGTGTATGTCTTGTTTGTCTTCAATTCCTCAGCCCCTCTCCAGATAGACTCGGATACAGTTGTTACGCAGGTGTTACATATACATATATGCATCATATGTGTCATATCTATATTTTAATCATATGTATCATAAATATGATTAAATTGGCACACATATATATATATATTCATCATAAATGTCTTATATATAAATATGAATGAATTGGGAGACACACAATTTATATATTCATCCTATATGTCATATATATATGATTAAATTGGGACACACACATACACATGTGTATATATATTCATCATATATGTTATATATATGTATATATGATTAAATTAGGACACACACATACATACATATTCATCTTATGTTCTTCATATATATGATTGAATTGGGACACACATATATATTTTTTATCCTATGTGTCTTATATATTTATATGAGTAAATTGGTACACATTCATATATATATTCATTATATATTTCTTATATATATCATTAAATTGGGGGACACACACACACATATATATATATACATTCATTATATGTGTTATATATGTATATATGATTAAATTGGGACACACAGATATATATATGTATTCACCATATGTGTCTCATATATAAATATGATTAAATTGGGATACACACAGATATATATATGTATTCACCATATGTGTCTCATATATAAATATGATTAAATTGGGATACACACATACATATTCATAATATGTGTCTTATTTATATATCATTAAATTGGGACACACACACACACATACATATATATGCATCTCATGTTTTTATATATTTAATTAAATTCAGACACACAAACATATATATATTAATCATATGTGTATTATATATTTACATGAGTGAATTGGTACACATATATATTCATCATATGAGTCTTATACATAAATATGATTAAATTGGGAAATTCACACATATATATTCAGCATATGTGTATTATTTATATATAATTAAATTGGGACACATGCACATACATATATATATTCATTATGTGTGTCTTATATAGAAATATTTGATTAAATTGTTACACACACATTTTCATATATATATTCATCTTAGGTGTCTTATATATAAATCTGAATTAATTGTAACCCACTCACACACAGATACATAATATATACATCAGTTGTGACTTGCAAATATTTATGTTTAAACTGGGACACACACACACACACACGCATATATACATTCATCATATGTGTTATATATATGTATATTTCATTAAATTGGAACTCACACACAGATATATATATATATGTTTTCATCATATATGTTTTATTTAAATATATGAATAAATTTGGACACACACACTTACATATATATTTATCCATCATATGTGTCTTATATATATGGTTAAATTGAGACACACACATAAATATGTATATATTCATCATATGTGTCTTATATATAAACAGGATTAAATTTTGACATACACACATACGAATATATATATTTACCATATATTTTATATATATATATTTTTTACAGTGGGAGACACACAGACATATATTTATATTCATCATATGCGTCTTATGTATATGATTAAATTGGGACAAACACACACAAACATATATATATATATTCATCATTTTGTCATATATATGATTGATTTCAGACACACATATATAAATATTCTTCGTTTGTGTGTAATATATATATGTATATATTGAATTTGGGACTCACGCTGATATATATGTCCATTGTATGTGTTTATATATATATATATATGATTTAATTGGGACACACACACATATATATATACATTCATCATATGTGTCATATATATATGAGTAAATTGTGACACACACATACATATAAATATATATGTCATATGTGTCATGTATATGATTAAATCGGTACACATTCACACATACATATATATTCATCACATGTGTCATATATATATGATCAAATTGGGACACAGGCACATACCTTCATATATTCTTCGTATGTGTTTTACATATATATTTATATATATATATGATTAAATTTGGACCCACACACAGACACATGCATATATATATATGCATCATATGTGTCTTATATGTATATATGATTAAATTGAGACACACACACTTTTACATATATTACTCATATGTTTCTTATTTCAATCATTCTGACCTTACTCTTTTTCTTCTACTTTTTAAATATTGAGAATATTTTCCTCTATGTTTCATGTAAAGTGAGTGGACATTGGACAGTAAATCAGATGAAGAAAACTCATTGTGTAGGACTGGAAGGAAGTTTCTTCAGGGCTTCATTGTGCAAATGGAAATAGAACACATTGGAACATCTGTATTGACTTCCACATGTGAAGGTTTTGAGTTCTGATACAAGTGACAGAATTATGCCTCAAAAAAGCTTAACATATTAAGAATAAGTCAAATACAGAGCAATAATTAGAGACGATATTGTAAGATGTAGAAAAAGTACAATATCAGTCAGAAATGACTGTTATTGTCACAAGTGAAGAGAGCAGAAAATACATTAACTAAACTAATCCACAAATAAGGAAAGAAACAATGTGTGATAGATGGTGGTGAATTAGAAGTTTTTTCCATTAAATGTATTTTCCTTGTTTCACACACTCCCCTGTTATACAGTAAATATGATTTCACCCATTCTACCTGTTATAAAATCAATATGATTAGACACGCTCCCCCATTATAAAATCAATATTATTACACACACTCGCCCTGTTATAAAGTCAATATTATTACACTCCCACAGTTATAAAGTTGATATTATTACACTCACTTCCCATGTTATAAAATCAGTATTATTACACTCACTCCCCATTATAAAGTCAATATTATTAAAAACACTACCCTGTTATAAGGTCAATATGATTTGACACTTATCTCCCTGTTATAAAATCAATACTATTAGGTATACTCTCCCATTATTAAATCAACATTGTTATACTCATTCCCTGGATACAGTCAACATTATTGTACACATTTCCCTGTTATAAAATCTATATTATTACACTAACTCCCACTGTTATAAAATCAATATTAGTTACACTCCCCATTATAAAATCAATATTATTACACACTCCTTCTGCTATAAAGTCAGTATTATTG
This sequence comes from Eospalax fontanierii, assembly GCA_035773235.1. Lineage (NCBI taxonomy): Eukaryota > Metazoa > Chordata > Mammalia > Rodentia > Spalacidae > Eospalax > Eospalax fontanierii. The sequence goes on along the minus strand of CM069525.1, from coordinate 712,933 downwards.
TACACACTCACCTGTTATAAACTCAATATTATTACACTCTCCACCTGTTATAAAATCAACATTCTTACACTCATTCCCCCTATTAGCTAGTCAATATTACACTCACTCTCCCTGTTATACAATCAATATTATTACACTCACTCCCCATTATAAAATAACACACAATCCTCAGTTATAAAATCAATATTGTCACACTCACTCCTCCAGTAATGAAATCAATTATTATTACACACACTCCCTCTGTTATAAAGTCCTTATTATTATACTCACAGCTGCTATTATGAAGTCAGTATTATTACACACACTCCCTCTGTTATGAAGTCAATATCATTACACTCTCCCCCATTACAAAGTCAAAATTATCGCCCACACTCTCCTGTTATAAAATCAGTTATTATACTCACTCCCCATTATAAAGTCATTATTATTACACTCACACCCCCTGTTATAAAATCAATACTATTACACATACTCCCCCTGTTATAAAGTCTATATTATTACAACAACTCTCCCCAGTATGACATCAATATTATATACATACTTTCCCTGTTATTATACACACTCTGCCTGTTATAAAATCAATATTGTTACAAAATTCAATATTATTATGGACACTCCCCCTGTTATAAAGTCAATATTTTTACACTCATGCTCTCCTATATAAAATCAATATTATACACACTCCCCCTGTTACAAAATCAATATTGTTATACACATTTCCCTATTATAAATTCAATATTCTTACACCCACTCCCCCTGTTATAAGGTCATAATATCACACACAGCCTCCCCTGTTATAAAATCAATATTATTATACACACTCTGCCTGTTATAAAATCATTATTATTACACACAATCCCCCATCATATAGTCAATATTACTACACACACTTCCCACGTTATAAAATTAATATTATTACAAACTCCCTCTGTTATAAAGTCAATATTATTACACACACTCCCACTGTTATAAAATCAATATTATTGCACTCACTCCACCCATTTTAGAATCAATATTATTGTACACATCCTCCATGTTATAAAATCATTGTTATTACACACAATCCCCCATTATATAGTCAATATTACTACACACACTCCCCACGTTATAAAATCAATATTATTACAAACTCCCTCTGTTATAAAGTCAATATTATTATAAACACTCCCTCTGTTATAAAATCAATATTATTATACATACTCCCACTGTTATAAAATCAGTATTATTGCACTCACTCCACCCATTTAGAATCAATATTATTGTACACATCCTCCATGTTATAAAATCATTATTATTACACACAATCCCCCATTATATAGTCAATATTACTACACACACTCCCCATGTTATAAAATCAATATTATTACAAACTCCCTGTTATAAAGTCAATATTATTACAAACACTCCCTCTGTTATAAAATCAATATTATTACACTCACTGTACCCATTTTAATATCAATATTATTCTACACACTCTCCCTGTTATAAAATCAATATTATTACACACACTCCCCATGTTACTAAAACCAATATTAGTACACACTCCCCATTATAAAATAAATAAATGTTATTACTCTCACTCCACTGTTATAAAATCAATATTATTTCACTCACTCCCAGAGTTATTAAATCAATGTTGTTACAAACACTCCCCCTGTTATAAATCAATATTATTACACAATTTCCTCCTATTATGAAGTAAATATTATTACACACACTCTCCCCACAACAAAATCAATATTTTATTCACACTCCCCCTCTTATAAAATCAATATTATTACACATCTCCCCTGTTATAAAGTCAAAATTATGACACCCTCCCCTTGTTATAAAGCCATTATTATACACTCACAACCCCTGCTATAAAATCAATATTATTACACACACTCCCGTGGGGGTCTGGGTATTGAGCAAAGCAAGCAACCCCGGATACTCTGAAGGGATGGAAGGGGTCTGGTCTGCTCCGCCTGATGTGATGTAGATATGAATCTTCCTTTCCCCCACCCCAGACCAGAACCAGGTTTTGGGGTTTCGTTTCCTCATTCCCGAACTTCCACAGCCTTCCCGACCTTTATCCCAAAACCCCACCTTTAATTTTCCTGCCTCCTTATATAAACCTCCCTATATAAACCCCTACATTGGCCCTAATAACCGAACTACCCACCAACATAGTATTCTGAGAGCTCCTCCTCCCAACGCACTCTGAGACACCTGAGGACCTATTGATCATCCTCCATTCTCTGGCATGGCTGGAGCACAACAGCCGTGCTGGAGATGGAGACCCACCCACAAATGGCACCCAGCATGAATGGATAGAGACCAATAATGGCGATTGAACAAGGGACACTTCAGGACCTGTTGAAGAAGGTGAGTGCTTCCCACAAGGAACATCAGCTTCGAACCCCACCATCCCACTCTGAGGACAGGCATGGTTTCTTTCTAACTTCCATCTTTTTCCTTCAGTCTGAGCCCTCGGGAGGGACCAGTTATGTCATGGGGTAATTGAAGCTTTCTGACCAGGGCGACTTTCTGATGTTAGCCGAAGGCCCACATGTCCTCTGAGCGGACCCCGACTGCCTGACTGGGTGTTGGCAATGACCTTTTTTCTTACTCTCTCTGATCAAAAACATGGTAATGCAATGACCAGTTAAAGACTCTTAGAGTGGTCACAAGTCTCTTAAACTTGCGGTGAGGCTTTCGTGTGTATACTGGACTGAATCCCCCTGAGACCACGGACCAGGGAAAGTTCTTTCTGTATTACATGATTCTCTCCTTTCCTATCATGGACAATGCACCAGCTCCATCAAGCTGCAGGTAAGGGACTGAGCTCCATTAGTTAGAGCTTTTTATGCCTCAGGGCAGGTTAAAGCTGCAAATACCTTGCCTCTAAGAGTTAAGAAAAAAAAATGGTTTAAAAAACACTTCGTTCTTTTTGCTTCTCGCCACCATGGTTCCCCTACACGGGTATGGAAAAGAACAGTTAGATTGACCTGAGATTCAAACCTCAGTCACCTATAAGCACCAAACATATGTAAAAATTACTAGCTAGAGTTTTTGTGTCTGTTTATGGTTCCTGTCTCAGATCCTGTCTCTGTGACTTGGCAACAGTCTGGCTTGTGATACTTGTCTGTGTCTGTTTTGGTTTTATCTTAAGTGCTGTGATTACTTTGCCATGGGCCAGAGTGAGTCTGAAAATGTCAAAATGTTGGTACTTTTAAATGTATACTGACCAACTTTTCTAAATGCCTTTATGTAGCTTGTTATAGAAAATGTAATTACCTCACTACAGAGGAAAAAAAAAGGTTTTAAAAGTTATTTTTTTCCTTAGACTTTATCTCCACCATGGTTCTCTTCATGGATGGGGGAAAAGAGCCATTAGAGGGTCTGAACTTTGAACTTCAGTCACGATGGTCCCGAGACATCTGCCTTTCTAACTAGATCTAAGCATTTTGTTTTCGTGAACAGGAGAGTTATATACCATGCTGAATATAACATTTAACTGTGTGCCATTTAAAAGTAAAAGAGAGGTTTCTATTATATACCATGTGCTTGTTCACGATCACGACCGGTGCCCTTACTAGGAGAGAGGCAACCATGTGGTCTGGTTTCCATATCTTATGTTTGTAATTTCATCAATACGGTGACAGTCACAAGGCTTGACAGCCACCTTGGACAAAAATTTTCAAAATGGTGTTGACCTGCTTGACCTTGCCAGCATCTTGATCCAGCCACATGTCATAGTTCAAAATGAGCACACCCAGGAATTTCCTGGTTCTATAGAACTCTAGGAGATTGTGAGGACCACAGGCATTTAATCGTATGTCCTAATCCTTTTGCAATTTATGTTTTTGCTTTGGTTTTCAATTTTAGATTCTTGATGGAATCATAGAAAAGCAAGAGGTTCACACATGGGCTTTTGTAGAAACGTTAATACATTTCTATGTCAAATTAAAAAAAGAGACAATATCAGCATTTTAATATCATTTTGGTCTGTTTCCAATGAAAAGTTTTAAAAATTTTAACTTTTAGTATAGTATTTACTGGTTTTTAAAATGATTATTTTTACATTGTCTTATGCATTTACTGGTTTTTACAAGGAACTATTTTAAATTCTGATATTTATTTATATAACATCATTATCTGTTTTTAAAAGAAATTATTTTGGATTTTAACAACTTTATATGATATATTTGCTGATTTCTAAAAGTAATTATTTAAAATCTTACATTGTTTTGCATAATGTGTTTGTTAATTTCTAACGGGAACTTGAAAAGGTTTTTCTAGCCATGGCCTCTAAGATTAGCTAGGTACAAAGTGAGCTGAAGTTTTGTCATGGCTAAACCTAGGAAGCTCATATGAATTTGCAGTACTCCAGTGAAAAATATTTAAAGGGTACTTATTAAATCTTTCAGGTTGTGATTAACATGAATAGACAAATAATTATGGGGATAATTTTCCTGCCTCTGATCACATCAAGTATAGCCAGAAAGGATCTCAGGTCTGACAATGTTAAATGCAAAAACTTCTCTCAGCCTAGTCATGCTTTATCTTGGGTGCTCACCAAACACCCATGGCTTTATAAAGTTAAAAATATTAAGTAAAGTAATATCTTAATAGTAAATCTTCTGTTTTAATTTAATCAAACCCTGTTCTAGATAAAGGACCCGGAAGAAGATAAGAGTTGCCTGCCTAAATAAATGTATTCAAGTTACAGATGCTTTAATTTATGGTAGTAATGACTAAACTTAACAGCTCTCCTGTGCAATGACTTTTGTCCAGTTTCAGGCTGGCCCCTGACTCTGTGACAAGAGAAAAGGAGAACAATGCAGCCTCTGAGTAAAGCCATTGTGCTATTGAGATTAACTAAGGGATAAACTAATTTCAATAAAGGTTATGATTATTCATCTTATGATTTAGAATGTCTATAGCAAAATAACTCATGAAATTCTCTATTTTCTCACTACAATAAAGGTCACTAACACAGACTAATGCAAATGTATTGTAAAGTGGACAATTCACAGTCCTTGGAAAAGATAGACAGCACCCTCTGTCAAAAATTCCACAGTCAGTAATTATGCTAAGGATTCTAAACTTCAATTTGATAATGTACCAATTGCTTCTCTCTATCTAATATCTACACTCTCAAGACATAAAGCAAGGTTTTGGTAGACCAACTCTCTAAAATAGATAAGTAAAAAGGATTTTAACAGTTTTTGTGTTTTCTATAAGATTTTACTAGGAACTTATAAAGTACAATGTACATTATCTTATGTGTGTAATTTACATCCCATGCTCTTTTATTAAGATGATGCTGCACAACACTCTTCTAAGTCCAGTAACTGCCATCCTCATGACTTCAGCTGTGCCTACTTACAGAAGTTCATCACAGTTGGGTTTTTTAATGATTGTATTCTTCCACTGAATGAGGAGTAAGCAGAATCACTGGACCCTCACTTGAGTATCCAGCTACTCTTCCCAGCCAGATGGATGTATTTTTGCTCTAATCACAAATGGTCTCCTGCATTTGTGGAGGAAATTTGGTAAAGGCTAAAAGAAAGTAACTGACCCATAGGATTATAAAAAAGTCAATATCCATGCTAAAGACTTTACAGTGCATCAACTTTCAGGTCACCTATATACCTGTTAGTAATACCTCACCATTCTGTATGAGTAAAGTCATTCATTCCCCAGGATGAACTTTAATATGATCAAATATTGAGTTGATACTAGAGCCTCAGAAAGGGAATAAACATGGCTTAGTACACTCGGGAAGAGAATTTTCTTAATGTTATTACATCTCATGATCTTAAGAAAAGAAAATGAGGTGAAAAAAATATTTTATTAAAAAGGGTTTTTGTATAAGAAATTGTATACAAGTGATTAAAGATCTCAGTTTATATGTTATAATATAGGAAACATTAGATAAATAATGTATAAATAGTCTTAAACTTTTTAAAATAATAGTTCAGTCAAATACTTTAAGGAACAAAATATATGTGTAGTCAAGGCTTATTAAAAAATGTTTGGCTTTTGCCCAAGCTTTAGCTACATAACATACAATAATTAAAAGTACAAGATTGTTGGAACTAACCTACTTGGGTGTCTAACAACCATATTTAGAGGCCAATAATCTGGTCAGAGGGACTTAAAGGGATAATTTTTTGTCTCTTGCCCTCCGAGGTCAAATAAGTTCCAGGGGACTATGGAGCATCTCTCCAAATGTCCTGTAATTGTGATGTGTCACCTGTCCTCCTGTTCAGGGAGGTCATGGAGACCGCACTAGAAGGACTCAAGCCAGTGTCCAGTCTGCAAAGAAGATGGTCAGCACAGGAAAACCTTTCCTTTATGTTTCTGAGTGAAGCTATGTTCTAGCAAGACTTTCTGACTTGTCTTTGCATAGACGGAACTGGAAAAGCAAAGGCCTATGGAGCCAGGGGCTCCTCTCAAGCCCATGTGACACCCCTGAGGAACAGATACTCAACTGACCTGAAGAGTAAAATTAGGTTGGTTTACTTGGGCCAAATTGTATGATCTTAAACACCCAAAAGGAAGGTATAACAAAAAAAAATAAAGTAATTAGCATGCTTCTTTAAGATTATAATGATTATACTTCTGAGACATTAGGTTTAAGTTTATATAAGATGTTATTTACACAATTTCTCACTAATGATTTTCTTCTTAATAAGAATATGCCACTCAGATGTAAGAATTCCATTTTTGGCCTACCTCAACACTGCAGTGCATACCTGCATCCAAGAAAGGCAAGCCCACCATTGTTCTAACCCCAAAATTAAATGATTTCTTTTCTCAACCTGTCTAGAAGCCATTTGGGAGGGAACTTACTGTGATTCTAGCCACTCCAGCTATCAAGGTGCCTGAAAACAAATCTTGACTTTAAGACTCTCAAGTTCAGCCTTGGCAGTCAAAAAGAAAAACAAACAGGTACCCAAAAGATGGAAGCTTTTGAAAGTCCTTAAGGATGAAATTCTAATGGACTTTGAATTGGACATTTGAATTCTTCCCTGTTTGACTATTTGTTTCATCTTCCAGGCACCAGTCAATGACTTTCTTTTCTCCTTACAACTAACATTTATGCAATTCAGGGGTCTTTTAGACAGATCACTGAAGGGGTACCCCACTTGCCACAACCTATGTCCCTGTTCAGCCTGAAGCAGCCAAGAGTGGTCAGTGCCCCAATTCCCTATTGGCAATTAGGGTAACCTCTTCAGAGCGTGGTGTGATGAGAATAGGACATAGAATTTGGTTAGGCAGTTTAGGGTAAAAAGACCCCAAAGACCAAAAACTGTCCTTGTGTCCTTCAGCAGCCTACTCTATATCAAAGGCCAAATATGTCCAAAGTATTTGGGGGCTCTTATCCAATTCCTAAAAGATTTTAGGATTACCTCTTCAAAAGGAGAATGTTAGAGAACAAATAGCTAACTGAGAGACTATAAATTCTCTCACTTATCTGTTGAGAGACCTTTCATAAACTCAAGAATGAATTTAAACTCATTATCCCCCTGGTTTGCCAATCCCCTCATGGCCTGGCTCCTCCCTTTACTGGGCCCTTATACTTCCCCATTATATATATTAAAAAAAGGGGGAGGTGTGAGGGTCTGGATATTGAGCAAAACAAGCAACCCTGGATACTCTGAAGGGATGGCAGGTGTCTTGCCTGCTCTGCCTGATGTGATGTAGATATGAATCTTCCTTTCCCGCACCCTAGACAAGAACCAGGTTTTGGGGTTTTGTTTCCTCATTCCTGAACTTCCACAGCCTTCCCGCTCTTTATCCCAAAACCCCACCTTTAACTTTCCTGCTTTCTGTAACGGTCCGAAAGGCCTCCCTATATAAACCCCTGCATTGGCTCTAATAACCGAACTACCCACCGACATATTATCCCGGGAGCCCCTCCTCCTGACACACTCTGAGCCACCTGACGTCCTGTTTGATCATCCTCCATTCTCTGGCATGGCTGGAGCACAACAGCCGTGTTAGAGATGGAGACCCACCCCCACACTCCGACTGTTATAACATCTATATTATTACATACTCTCCTGTTATAAAATCAATAATATTCACAAACTCCCCATTTCAAAAATCAGTATTATTACACACACTCGCCCTCTTAGAAAATCAATATTATACTCACTCTCCATGTTACAAAATCAATAATATACACACTCCCCCGTTATAAAATCAATATTCTTACATTCAATCCTCCTGTTATAAAGTCAATATTATTGAATACACTCCCTCTGTTACAAAAATCATTACTATTACACACACTCTCTTTGTTAAAAAGTCCATATTATTATACTCACTCTCCCCGTATAAAATCAATATTATACACACTCCCCCTGTTACACAATCAATAATATTAAACACTCCCCCTGTTATAAATTCAATATTCTTACACTCGCTCCCCCTGTTATAAAGCCATTATTATTACACTCACTCACCCTGCTATAAAATCAATATTATTACACACTCTCCCTGTTAAAAGGCAATATTATTCCACTCACTCTCTCCATTATAAAATCAATATTATACACAGCCCCTGTTACAAAATCAATGTTATTATCCACCCTCTCCTTTTATAAAGTCAATATTCTTACACTCACTCCCCCTGTTCTAAGGTCAGTAATATTACACTCACGCCCTGTTGTAAAATCAATATTATTGCAAGCATTCTCCTGTTATAAAATCAATATCACAACAATCACTCTCCATGATAAAATCACTATTATTGCACTCATTCCCCCTTTTATGAAATCACTATTGCTACACACTCCCCCTGTTATAAAGTCAATATTATTGCACCCACTCCCTCATATTAAAATCAATATTGCCCACAGGCCCCCTGTTATAAGGCAATCAATAGTATCTTTGCTGTTTACAGTGCATACGTCTATCTTTTAACAGACTCCATAGTGGTCATTTTCCACGTGGCTTTTTTTAGAACTTTCTAGTCTTAGCTATCCGTCCCCATGCTCCCCCTATGCCCTACCATCTGATTCTTATCTTCTTTAACCCTTCCTATTATGTTAGTCACTTTACTCCACTGCATTGGACTTCTGCTCCTGGACTGCTTCCTGCACACCTGGCCAAGGCCATTTATTACCTATAAAATTTGAACACTATGTGCCGTGATCTTTTCTTTGGTCTGGGTTCAGTCCACCCTGAAGGACAATACATCTTAATCACCCCTACAGCCCCTTACACACCCACAGGCCTCCACATCCCTCCCTGATGGAATTCATAGACAGTAAGGACTATCATGACAAGTTGTTGATCTCGTTGTCCCTTGATGCAAGTTCGTCCTCTGAGGTCTACTCGGCCTAGTCAGCATCCTTCACTTGAAGAACATCAGCTCTTCGTCACCCAGACATAATCAGCTGCCATTATCTCCTCAGCTATGATCGGGTCTGTGCCTGGGCCACAGTCCTTGATTGCATCGTGTCACTTGGAGGAAGACCCTACTGCTCAAGACAGAGCATACTTCAGACACAAGATTTGCACCAGAGGAGCCACTTCTCCTGTCACAGCTTGGGAGAGCACTATGCAAGCAGCCAAGGGAGAGCATCAATCGATGACATAGCTCCAGTTTCATGAACAAATAACCACATCGATGATGACCCAAAGAGCATATGACACTGGGGCAGTAGTGGTGCTTTTATCCTGTGGGCTATCCATAGGTACTTAATTTGACTTAGAGTCCACTCAATGGGAGGAACCTCTTCTATGGTATTTGTCGCCAAATACTTGTGACTGGAGAGATCACAGATCTTAGAGAAATCCCCAAGGCTATCATGTCCCTAGATGAATGTAATGTCTTACTATTTGCAAAATATGTGTCCTTATGTTTAGAGTCAAGTGTCCCAGTCCCCACTCATCAAACAAGCTGAGTTACACCTGATGGAGACTAATACAGAGTACCGCAGCTGGTCAACCACTCACACTGTCTGTGAACTGTCCAAACCTAAGTGGCACAACTGTGATGCAGCCTCTACTCCTTACGCTCATGGAACATGGAACCAGGAGTACCGAGGACACTGATGAATCTCTGAATTCTCATCAATGACACTCCCTCATGCACCGGAGGGCCAGGAAATCAAAAGTCACAATTGGCCAAAGCCTCGAGAGTAAGAGTCTGCAGGATGGGGGTCCCTGGACAGAACTCCTATGTTAATATTAGCCACCCAGGACTCAGAGACCATTGCAGACAAGGAGGTTGAAAGAATGTCTGAGGTAGGGAGGAGGGGTGTGACCATGGGGAAATAGCATCCTCCAGGCTCCTGAGCCCCTGCTGCTGTGAACCCATAGCCATGGTGTCGGCATGCACAGGACCCATGGAAACTCATGCAGACAGAACCCCAGCACAGGAGTATCTGCACAGTACATGCAGAGATGAACAAAGTAGAGGCAGAGGAAACCAGAAATGAGGGCACAGTGATCAAGGGTGGTTCCTAGTGAAAACAAACAAACAAACAAACAAACAAGCCAGAGAACAGGAACTGAATTCTCAGAGTGACAAACTGATACGCAGTCCAGAGTTCATTCATATAAACCACAGATACTAACATCAACAGAAGATAGGACTTGTGGCGATGTATATTTTTATTGAAACAAAGCATATCTCCCCTTTGCACCCATTCATAGGCCATGACACATATACATGCACATATACATTTTTATACATGTATATATACATATATATTAAGGCTTTTCTAGTCAAGGTTTGCCCACAGTTCCCTTAGTGCTAATTCCTGCACTGGGATGCATGTAGCTGATCTAGTGTCTCTCACTTAAAATCCAACTCTCCCTCTCCCAGGAGTGTTAGCCTGTCAATACTTCCTGGGCTGAGGTTAGAGCCTGCTACCCGTTTCCCAGTTTTATGCTGAGTTTTTATTTGGTTGAGCTGTCAAGGGTCTGGGAGTGATGGGATCACTGTTGGAAATTTGTATAAGCAAGATTCCCGAGTCGGGAGGCTCTGTTTCCGTGTGATCAGGCACCACACTGGCTCTTACCATGCAAGCCCCCTTCAGCCACAATGACTTTTAGTAAAGGAAAGGTGGTTTTTAACAGGCCGGTTCATAAGAGCCTTGGGAAACACTGGTGCTTTCTGACTCAAACTCTGACAGTGGAATTGTTATCCCAGCTCCTAAACTGATTGTACCTGCAAATTGCACATTGTCACAGGATGGTGGTTGATTCCAGGAGGAACTCAGAATATTTAGCCTTGACCCCCCTAATACTAATATAGACAGTTATAAATTATCCAAGGTATTTATAAGTAATCAAAGAAAATTAAGAGACTGTATTCTTAAAAAACACTTAATAACCTTTACCCATGAAAATGAATAACTGCCAACGTTTGGTTTGATGTGGAGGTTTGGATGTTTAATCTCGAGTTAGCTCCACCCCAAACAAGTAGACCTCATGCTCCTTCTGAAGAACATAATATTCTCTGCTTAAGGATGCTTTGTACTGACATCATTATTTAATATATATTCCATGCAGTTCCCACACTGCTTCCGCAAACCATGCCTATGACCTGGAGAGGGCAATGCCACATTTTACACATGATCAGTCAGATACCGATCCTGGTGTAGCTTTCCTAGTTGCTGTGACAGTGTTACTACAGAACACATGAACCATCCAATCCAGTAGTAATCAGAAATTAGAAGCTAATTGCTATCTTCTCCTGTGACGTTCTGGAATCAGTTGGTTTTGCCCATTGAGGGGCAGGAAGAAGAGTGTTAATGAGTTATCAGAGACATGAGTGAAATTTCAGGAGGATATTGTGACTCCCAGAAGTGTGCTCAAAAACAAATAACTCAAGACTTCTTTAGTTTTCAACATGCATTAAATATAAACAGAGGGAAAGAAGAAAAGGAGGAGGAAGAGGAGGAAGGAGAAGAGGAGGAAGAAAAGGAGGAGGAAGAGGAGGTGGAGGAAGAGGAGGAGGAGGAGAAGATAGGTAATGGATTGATAAATAAAAGATAGGTCATACATGGATGACAGATGGATGATAAATAGAGGAGGGGGAGGAAAAGGAGGGGGAGGAGGAGAAGGGAAGTAAAAAGGAATTAATAGAGACACTGCTAAGAATATTTCCAAACAAAATGGGCCGTTTCCTCTGCCTTCATAAGTACAGTTGTCTTATGGCTTTGGAATGACACCTTGATAATATTTTTTAAAGAATAATTTTTCACAAAACCATATTTGCTCACAGGAAAAACCATAGAAACAGATGGACGAAAGGCTCCCGAAATAAACGGGATAAATGAGTTTAATGACTGCGTTAACTGGGCTTCACTGGTGCTTTGTTCTGAGAGGTTCCAGATCCCCAGATCCCATTGGATTCTGCATTGAGAAAGACTTAGCAATGAATTTGAGTACTTTTGTATTGCAAAACTGGCATTCTGCTTTCATACTAATAGTCCCATAGACTATAACAGTTACTCTGCAGATAGAATGAAAAACTGCTTAATATTTTAGGTTTTAGGAATGATAAATTAGTTAAAATTGAACACATAAATGATTAAAACTGTTAACATGAATTTGTAATCTCAGAATTCAATAAAGAAAATAAAACAAAGTTTTTAAACATGTAAGTAACCATATAATGGGAAAAATATGCACATAAAACTTGTGTACTTGATTTCTTCCTTTCATTCTATAAAGACACACTTTGTATATGATGACCACCATTTCTCTCAACATCATAAGTGAAAATTAACTTTTACACATGCAAAGTTTTAAAAGCCATGAAGTTCAGGGAGAATCATTAAATATTAGTGTGGGTTCCTATGAAGCATGCCTGATATTAGTTGAGGCTATACACAACTCTCTCAATGTTTAGATAGATAGAAAATAAGATAGATGGATGATAGATTGATAAATAGAAGAAGGATGATTGATACATACATGATAATAGACAGACACATAGATAGATAGATGATACATACATAGACACATAGATTATAAAAGACAGATGATGGATGGACAGGTAGACAGATGGTAGATAGATAGAAGATAGACATATAGGTAGATAGCAGATAGACAGATAGATGACAGATAGATGGATACATAGATGATACACAGTTAGATGATAGATGGATACATAGACGATAGATGGATAGATAGATAGATACATACATACATAGATACATACATACATACATAGACACAGAGACAGACTGATAGATACACAGAGAGGCAGATGATGGATGTATTCACAGAGGTTTTGAGTCCTACTTTTCCTTCCATTTTTAAGACATTTTTACTCTTTATATAGGTTGACACATCAGTGCATTTCATAGGACATCTTTAAATACAAAGGTGTAAAATTGTTTTATTTTTAACTTTCAGAACGTTTGCTCTTTGACCACTTATTCATGTTTATAACACATTTTGATGGCTCCCCCCTTTTCCTCTAATCTGAACCCTCAGATCTTGTCCTGGATCATGTCACCCCTGTCTTGACTCCCTATAGCTTGAGCTGTTCCATGTTCCTGACCCCACACCCTGAACCCTTTCTAGCCTGGGCCAAAGGTCTGCTGTGGGTCCTAGCACCCTGGAGCTCTGGGCAGCTCTGAGAGGTGAGCTCCCCACAACACCTGACCAGGACCCTCCATGTCACTGGTGACATCTGAAGCCCCACCTGCTGCTGCAGGACTAGGCTTCTCTGTCTTGAAATAGGGGAACAGACTTTGCAGGCTGCCTGAGAATGCAGCCTGAGCTAGCAAGCTGCACACATGGTGCTGTTTCTGTGGCCTATCAGGGCCCAGACCTTAGAGGAAGCCAGAGAAGATTTGCCTGATGCCTCATCTGGGCCTCTAGAGGTGGAGGGTCTCCTGAAAATCTGGATCAGAGTCTTCTTGTCCTGTCACCATAAAATCAAGAGAGAGACCCCGACTACCAGAACAACCCGCTTTTAATGGTCAATAAAAAGCGACCATGGCATATCAAGTATACGAGCAGAATGAGACTTCAACTCAGTGAAGGAAGGCTTCCATCTCACACAAGAATCACAAACAAAAGAAATCTACATGCCAAGATCAGAAAGAAAAAAAATGCCGAAAACCCAAATAATATGTTTTCCACAAACATCACCAGTGCTACAGAAGAATTCCACAATGGGATCCAGCTAGAGAACAAAGAGTAGAGAGAACAGAGGGATGAACTTCTGACTGAACTCGTAAAAGAGACAGAAATAGTGAAGAAAACTCAGACTGAAATGAAGAAGGAAGTGAAACAGTAAGATGATCCGCAAGGACAGGAGAAAGCCTCACCAGGAGAACGAATGAAATGGAAAACAGAATGTCAAGACCAGAGCACAAAGATGCAACGCTGAATCGCTCGAGCAAGTGTGATGGAAATTTAAAAAACACAAAAAGCATAGGAATGTAATATGCAGGAAATGTGCAACACCATGAAATGAGCAAGTTTACATGTCATAGGCAGAGAGGAAAGAGAAGAAGGTTGGGACAGTGCGACTGACCAGATCTTAAACAGAGTTGTACAGAAAATTTTGCCAAAAGTAAGGAAAGACATTCCCACACAAATACAAGAAGCACGTAGAACACTAAATAGACAGGACCAGAAATGAAACGACCCAGGGCACCACACAGTGAAAAACACTGAGTGTACAGAACAAGGAGAGAATCCTGAAAGCCACAAAAGAAAAACAAGTCATGTATAGGGAAAATCCATCAGAATCACAGCTGAGATTTCAATGCAAACTATGAAAGCCAGAAGAGCCTGTACCAAAGTCTTCCCAGCTCTCAACAACCACAGATGCTAACCCAGAATACTTTACTTAGCAAAAATGTCTATTGTAGTTGATGGAGAAAGACATGAATAGGCTGAAAGCATTCATGTACAGGAAAGCAGCCCCTCAGAGAAAACTTGAAGCAATTCAAAGAGCTGAAGAAAGGAATGACCATACCCAAGGGGCAACAGAAAGAAACTAAATAAATATATAACTGGGGAACCACAGAGTTAGACAAAGATGCAAACAGAATTTAAAATGACGAGAATTAATACACATCCTCCAATAATAACTTTAAATGCCAATGGACTGAACTGCAGTCAAAAGAGACAAACTAGTGGAATGGATTATAAAACAAAATCCATCCTTTTATTGTCTCCAAGAAACCGATCTCACCTTCCAGGACAGGCACTACCTTAAGGGGAAAGGATGGAAAAAAAATATTCTAAGCAAATGGCACTAAGAAACAAGCAGGAGTTGCCATTCTAATATCTGAAAAAACAGACTTCAAACTAAAACTAATCAGAAGAGATAAGGAGGGTCACTTCATTCTGATCAAAATAACCATTAACCAATAAGGTATTCCAATCATAAACATATATGGATTAAACTCTGGCGCACTCAACTTCATAGAGACAGTAACACAAGACTTTAAGACACAGATTAACCCCAACTCACTAATACTACAGGACTTCAACATCCCACTGTGTGCAATAGACAGGTCAGGCAGACAGAGAATCGATGGAGACACATCTGAAGTAAACAGTACCTTACATCAAATGGACCTAGCAGACATCTACTGAACACTCCACTGAAGCCCAAAGGATATACTTACCATTCATCACCCCATGAATGGCATACTGGGCCACACAGCAGTCCTCAACAAATACAAGAAAATGCAAAAGAAATGAAATAATTCCATGCATTCTATCAGACCACAATGCAAAAGAGCATAAAATCAAGACAAGAAGATGTGCAACTAACTGTACAAACTCAGGGTGATTAAACAACATATTCCTGAACGATGACTAGGTCAAACCAAAAATTTAAAAGGAAATAAAAATGTGTCTGGCTTGGAATGCAATCTAAAGGACAACACAACCCAAGGAAATCTCTGGGACCAGAGACATTAAAGAGCTCTACAATGAAAATTTTAAATCTCTAAGAAGACATGTAGGAAGACACCTTCTCTAGGAAGACACAAGAAGGCAGAAGGACCTCCCATGTCCACGGACTGGAAGAATTAATATTGTGAAAATGACCATCCTACCAAGATCTATCTATAGATTCAATGCAATCCCCATCAAAACCCCCATGATATTCATCTCAGAACTAGTAAAGCACATCCTAAAATTCATATGCATGAAACATCACACAATTTTCTTGATAACCAAAAGAAACCCAAGTACAAAGATCAATGCTACGGGGTCAGGGCTATCATTACAACTGTGCCAGATTTCAAACTATATTACAGAGCTATGGTCATAAAGACAGCATGGCACTGGCACATAAATAGATCCACAGATCAACGGAACACAACTGAAGACCCAAATGGGAGGACGTGCCATCTCTGCATGTACTGTGCAGATACTCCTGTGCTGGGGTTCTGTCTGCATGAGTTTCCATGGGTCCTGTGCATGCCGACACCATGGCTATGGGTTCACACCAGCAGGGGCCCAGGAGCCTGGAGGATGCTATTTCCCCATGGTCATCAGGGAATAGCAAATTAAATCTACTTTGAGACTTCATTGCATCCTAGATAGGGAGATGACAGTTAAGGGACCTGGTAATCGTCCCTTGGTTTCTGCTTCGTGAGGACTGGGATTGACAATGTCCAGCACCACCTCCCCTGACACTTCCATATGGCTTTCCTTATCTGCCTCTCGAGACACAGGTGGCTCAGGAGACTGTTTTAGCCCGCAGCTGAGAAAACCAAACCCATGTCTTTGCAAAGCGTGATGTTGAATTTATAGCTTTGGTGAGCGCCCTGTTCTCTTCAGGTTCAGGATTTTTCCTTGAACTTGACTCTAGACTCTATTTTTCTTCACTTGACTGTAAATATATGGAGTAAACACGTAAAAACGGAAATGGAGGTCCTGGAGAGACGGTTCAGCGGCTGAGCACTGGCTGCTCTTACCTACCAAGAGCCCAAGGTGGGTTCCCAGCACCCACCCGAGGGCTACCAACCACCCATGTCTCCAGTTCCAGAGGAATCCACAGCCCAGTTCTGACCTCCTAGGGCCTCGCAATGCATGGGCGCACTTACATACATGCACGCAATACAGGCGTACACATAAAACAAACTAATAAATAAAGCAGGTTTTTAAAAAGAGAAATTGGAGCTCAAGATACGACTCCTCAGGCTTATCCCATTGGCTCTAGTATGCAAACACGCTCCTCCATCTCATGATGCAAGCACCCACATCTGTGAGCACCTTTCCTCCCTTAGGTTCAGGGTAAAAGCAGACCAAAGACTCCTGGAATGTCCTGGATATCCACAAATCATAGGAAAAGTATCTGTGAGTCCGTTGTTCAATTCACCATGAATCGTCCGGACTGGTTATGTATCAAACCTCGGAGTCTTCAACCATGATCCCTGGTTCTGACGATCTTACAGCCCTCTCTTCCTCACTGGTCATTATAAATTGGGAGGAGATGGTGTCCCTTTGGCGTTGAACACCCTGCCGTATCTTATTCTCTGGCTGTTGGCCACGTGTGAGCCTGTGCGTTCATCGCCATGAGCACCCAGAAGGAATCTGCCCTGCTCAATGCTGAGAGCTGCATTAACCTGTAAAGCATGACACTGAGAGCCCATTAATCCCGCATCTATTTAGCAGAAGGATTCTAGTAAGTTCTTCCCCAGTGCCTGTGGCCTGTCTGCCCACATTTCATGCCTCAGGGCCATTCTGGTCTTCATTTAACTTCCTGAGAACCTCAAGAATCTGCTCCAGATGGCTTTACATCCAGGATTACTGAGTGTGATGCCTCTGTGAAATTCTGTGCAGAACCCAATTAAAAGAAAGGACAATTTAGTCACATGTTAGGAAAGGCTTTTTTTTTTTTTTTTTGATTCCTAAAGCTGAGGCCAGCCTGGGCTACATACCTACTTCTAGGTAAGTTGGGGTTGCAGGAAGATCATGTCCACACCCTTCCCCGCCCTCGGTCACACACAAAAATAACATTAGCCTCCCTATGCCAGAGACTGCAAGAGCAGGGCTTTTGTACTCCTGAGCCTGGGATGGTTCATTATTTTAATGGCCTGATAATGGATAGAGGTAAATTGCACAATTATCACTGAAATCTAAATATGCAAAACAATTCAGAGATTCTTACAGTTTAGACATTCAATGTCTTGATATATTAAAGCTATAGATCCACAAACTTGAACAAATTAGGAAATATTCTAGGATTCCACAAGTTTTTCTTAATTGATCATGAAAAATATTCACTTTTCATTATCTTTCTTGGTATTTCACAAATCCTTTTAATTTTGAGAAAACTACATATTTGGTAAACAAAAACCAATGCTTTCTGATAAATCAGGACAAATCGTTGAGAATTTGTCAGATTAAGAATGTTTTATATATTTTTAATACACATTTTGCAGGTTATAGAGGTTACTGCACCAATGTAAATACTAATTAATTAGTATTTCATGTGTATGTATGTTAGGCCTACATGTATGTAGGTGCACTGGTGTCATGCAGTGCCCACGGAGGCCAGAAGAGGGCATCAGTTCCCTGGGGAACTGGAGTTCCAGTTGAGTCGTGGTTAGCGGCCTTGTGGGTGCTGGGATTCGAACCTAGGTCTTCTGCAAGAACAGCCAGTGCTTTTAACCTGGGCCACCTTGCCAGTTCCAAGAATAATATTTTTCAATACCACATTCATTGTTTCAATACATTATTTAATAAACATTGTGAAACTGTATATTGAAGCTGGCAGGATGGTGCCCTGTGTAAGATCACTGGCTGTTCTTGTGGCAGACCCGGGTTCTTCTCCAGGCACCCCCGTGTTGGCTAACAACCAACTGTAACTGCACTTCCAGGGGACCCCATGCTCTCTTCTTGACTTCCGTGCACTTACCTGTGTGTCAGCAAAACACACATACACATGAAATAAAACATAAAGAAGAATTAGTGTGTCTTATGCTAGGATTGTAAGTGTACACTGTATTCGGTAGTGATGTGGAACATCTGTATTCTCGAAATTGGGGGTTAGAGGGTGAAATTCATAAGTTTAGTGCTCACCTTTCCTACATGTGTCCCCACCAACAATCATATGTTATTTTAAGCGTGGGGGGATGGCACAGAGTGTAACTTGCCTGTTGTGTGTGCATGACATCGAAAGGTGTTATCACCAGTTCTTTCATAAGAGAGTCCATAGGCCACTCTTTTGGTAATTAAATATCATTTTCCAAACAATTGGTAACAATCAGAATTCTTTCTACTAAATCTGCTACTGTCTGTCTAGGCCTAGCACTGGGGATTAACATTGATACCTGATGTTTAAGATTAACCCCGAGGACCACAGAATTGACACATTTACCATGCCCAGTCAGTGAGAATTCCATTTGCTCAAAACTGTGCCAGTACTTGATATGGTCAGTGTTTCACAAAGAAAATGTGTGGAAACCTTGTCATAGCACTAAAAGTAATGGTTTCTGAATGAATCAAATAGTTTGTCGACATCTGACACTTTTGTAGGTTTATACATTTGAATCTACGTTTTAACATGGCGTATTTTTTTACGACAGTGTTTACAAGTCATTTTCCGATTAAGGATGGGCAACGTTTCATTATTTGTCAAACTGGGCTTTCTGCATACATTCTGACTACAAGTCCCTGGACATGCAGATGTCTTCAGACATCTCATCCGAATGTGGCTTTAGTATCTGTAGCGTCAAACTTATCCCTAAATAACACAAATATGCATATTTCTGTACAGTTTAATTTTCTCTGTTTCTCAGTTTTAAATCATGATTTGGTGTCTTGAAGAACATTTGACCTTTTAGATACCAAACTTTTTATAGACTTCTCTCCATGTTTTTTCTACATGATTTCCAGTGTTACATTTGACAATGACGCAGACTTTTCATGAGTTTTACTCTCTTGTTCAAATACAAGTTTTGACCACACGTTTCATTTTTGTTGACAACTTTTCTTTGAGGAAAGTAAGATTTTTCTGATGACAGGCTTACAAAATCTTTTGATATTGAAAATCCTCTGGCAGTCTGAAAATGAATACACTATATTTTTATTTTGTTCCCAAATCACAGTCTTTGCTTTGGGGTGCATTATATTCAAAATGAGGTATGAATTCCTTTTCTTTCAATACAAGTTATAGTTGAAACAATACAATGACCAATGGACAAGGAAAAAAATCTGAAATGTAAATACTTGAATTTTCAGCTGAGTGACAGTTTACCCGAGGCTTTCCAAAACGTACCAGGATTTCCTCTTTCAGGGTGTCCTGTATAACATCTGGCACTTGGCCTGGGTCACCCCAGGCCACATCAAATCACAGTGGTGTGTTCTGTGGTTCCTATACCTCTGGCTTACTCCTCTCTACCAGGACTATATGTCATGGAAATTTTGTGTCCCTTGGAGCAAAGGCCTAGAGGCAGCCAGCATATGTTCTTAGGTTCCTTCTCCCACAAGCTGTGTCAGACTGTGAAAGTAGGCACTGGAGAGACCACTCAGCAGTTAGAAGCCACAGCTGTTCTTGCAGAGGACCAAGGTTCCATTCCCAGCACCCGCATGACAGCTAATGACAATCTGTAAGTCTGGTTCCAGGGGATCTGACTTCTGTGGGCATTGCATGATATAGGTGCACTTACATACATGCAGGCAATGCACTCATGTAAATGAAAATATTTACAGATTAAGACAAGGAAAGTTTAAGCATTGTTGTCATTGTTTTCCTTGTGTTCATGACACAGTCTCAACGGTCCCCAGTTTCCAGAAATCTGAAACACAAAAGCAACTTTTAACTTTCTCTGTAGGATTACCTTCAAGGCCAAAGTATTCGATGAGACTTTGGATTTTTTATGTATTCCCATAAATTCTTGTTTCATTTTAAACCAGTCTCAGGCATTGATTTCCCAGTGTCATGTTGCAGGAGTCACCATGCGAACTCCAAGTGCACCAATTGAAAACAGAATATGGGCACAACAGATTAATATCCAGGAACCTATCACATCCCGAAGTCAAGCTCAGACTTTTGATATCTGACCTCCTACCCTCTGTTCTACCCTGTTCCAAGAGCCCCAGGTGCAATCATCCTGCTGTCGATGGGGCGTCTCTCAGACATATACATTCCTGTGTGTGGAATTCTACACTAGTCTCCGTCTGTTGTAAAAGGAAGCTTTGTTGAGTGTCGAATGGTATACTTGTTTTTAAATACAAGGATCCCTATTTAAAATACAGTAAAGAACTCTATGTATGTGACAGACACTTGGTTCTACGAATCTGTGACCTCTCCCAAGTCAACAAAGATAACCAAGGTCTGAGAACTGAATGATCATCCCTACAGAGACAACTACAATTCCGCCAGCAGGTTGCTTAACATCAATCTCATACACAATGACAATGAAGACTTTATGCACATTAAATAGTAAGAAATGTCAGATGTCACTGATAGAATTTTTCAGAAACATGGGAAACTGTTAGTAATCCCATAAACCCTTTCAGCTAACAGATTTCTAGATACATTTGACCCAAACTGTGTTAAGTCCATCCACATTTTATAGTGCTAAATATTGTTGACCCAAGAGTCTGCCATGGATGGAAATGTCCACAGTGACAATTTTGAATGAGACAGGGATGAATCATATGAAACGGATGAGTTCTGTTTCACCAGATGACTCGTGACATTATCGGGTACTGATACTGAACACTGCATTCACCGAAGGACTAGACAAACATCATGCACTTGTAGCAAGAATGTCACAGCACCTGCAAAGCCACATTCATGTTCAGTATCTGCTTTCCCCACACACCCTTTTATTCTTTTCCACAGAGACAGACATTTGTCCCAGCAACAGGGCTCTGGTGTCCTGAGCCCCTGCTTCCTCTGCCAGGCGTGGACAGGCCACCATTTTTGAAGAGAGCTCCAGTGTGTACCTGCCTCAGGTCATTACACTTGGCCCCAGATTGACTGGTTATATGGTTAAAAAAAAAAAACATGATTTCAAAGTTAACAGGCCTCCCTGTTGGACTGAGTGAAGGGCGTGGGTTAGCCTTTGCTTTCCTAAATGGAGATGGATGGATGTGCCATAAACAGGTTAGGAAAGAGAGTTAGGACTGGTAAGAGTCAACAGCCTGTGCAGAGTTTCCAGCCATGCTGGTCTCACGTTTACACAATGCAATTGCAAAAATTACATCTCACAAGATTCTGTGGATGGACTGTGGGCTGTAAAACATGTACATGATACCGTGATGCTGTTTCTACTAACCAGACTTGTCATGGGGGTATTCTCTACAATCTGTTTCCTCCCCGCATCACTGAGTTTCCCTTTTTGTCCCATAACTACACATGAAATTTAAGTGATGAATATAGCACGTAATATATTAGCCTTTTCCACATGCTGCGTAACAATCAGAGAGGATAACTCTGTAAGCCAGCTTCCCTGGCCCAATCCTGCATCTCAGAGCCAAGCATGTATGCTGAAAAGGATCCTCGAATATCCCTCCAAGGCAAGTCAGTCGGTCTGACTCTGGGAGAATTCAGAAAAAAGCAAAGTATCCCAAGTGTGAAAACATGTCCATGAGAGTAAACTGCATAAGGCAGACAACATCAATCAAGCATCCATCTCCAGTTACCTCTTCATTCAGTCTGTTTGAGGCAGACACTCCTCAGGACACAGCTTTGAACATTACCTAAATCCTAATCTTCTATGAATATCATCCATCTGTTCATGGGAGCACTATATCACAGAACCCTAGAGTTTCCTGAGCCACGAGTCTCAGTCCAGGCGTTTCCTGAGGGAACCTGAGTGCTGGGAATGTCTGTGGGGGACTGTCCCGGCTGTAATTCATTTCAAAGGTACCAGAGACACAGACAGAGGGAAAACCAGATTGCCTTTGTGTAGCACAGACTACATCAGTCATGATTTTCACCAACCAAGCAAGCTCTTTAACCATTCTCTCAAAAATAAGAATTTGGGACTGAGAGATAACTCAGTGGTTAGAGCCCTGGACGGTCTTGCAGAGGACCCGGGTTCTGCTCCCAGCACCCACATGCCAGCTAATAACCATCACTAACTCCAGTTCCAAGGTAAAAGGACACTCTCTTCTAATCCCTTCGTGCATTGCCTGACTCAGGTACATGTAACACACATGCAGGTGATACATTCATACACATAAAAGAAAAGTAATAAATAAAACATGCCTTGTTAAAAAAGAATGTGAGTTTGAAAGACCAGGTTCAAAGAAAAGATGATAAAATTCATTGAGATCTAGAATGAAAGTGGTGATCAATCAGAATTTGCATCTCTAATACAAAGAGAAGGGAAAACATAGAAGATTTATTATCAGAATATTTTTGTTCCCTATGTGATTGTTTCATATGCCTCTCAATAATTTCTCATTTTTGTGCTAAGTTCCAAATTTACAAATCAAATAATATTATTTTAATAACCTAGATTCATGATTCCATATAATGTAATATCTGTATGGTCTAGAAGAGTAATGTATGTTCATCTACCTAATGAGTAAGGACAAAGTGTTGAAGGGACCATAGATATGGACACAGAACATCAGTTCTACAAGTAAAAGTCCCCAAACTATTGCAATCTCATTTTCAAATACACACTTTCAATTTTATCATGAAACTGCTTCAAGGTAAAGGATGCTGTTGTAAAGATTGTTTAGTTTTATATTTCTTTACTTGGCGATATGATACTTTTGTTTTATTCATTCTCAAAATAGCGTGTTTAGAAAAATGTTTGTTCGAAACATTTATGGCTACCTTAGGCATGAGGATATTGCAAATATTCTGATGAAACCTATTCCTTGATGTTGCTGGGGGAGTGGGGTGGGTTATAAGGTCTTTTCATGAAAAAAATCTGTAGGATTCAGAATTTTCTGCACTACAGATTCATTCATGTCAGGCAATTCAATTTGTTAGATATGATGTTCAAAATTCATACTGGAGTATAGGACTTACATCAGACCTAGCTCTGATTTCTTCACCAACCCTCAAATTATTATTGTTAAATAACTGTATATATATATGTGTAATTAATTATTTATTTATTCACATAGAATGCCAAATCCACTAAGTCGTGCCCCTACATGCATTTGTTTCATGCTGACCACCTGGGATGACAAAAGTTCCTTAGGTTGGCTAGGGATTTCTTACATACTTCCCCATGTCTATGCTTGGATTTTGTCTGCTTTGAGGGGACTTGTGCATGCAGTCACCAGTGCTGTGAGTTCATATCAATGACTGCCTGGAAGACCGCTTTCTTGTGGTCCTCCAAGTCCTTGAGCTCTTACCTTCTTTCAGGCCCACATTTCACTGTGATTCCTGGGCATCACAAGGTGCAGGTTCTCACAGGAGTCCTATTCAGGGGTCAGCAGTTTGCAGCCTCCTACTTCCTACTCCTTGGCAAGCTGTGGTTTTCATTGGTAATCACTGTATGCCTCATAAAGAGCTTCTCTGATGAGAGTTGAGAATCTGATTCATCTATGGGTAGATCAATGACCTTTGGAATCTGATTATTCCACCATCTCTTCAGCAGAACAATAGTATTAGTTTCTTCCCTATGACCTGACACCTATCGATCCTGAGATTCCTAAGCCAGATGTCACAGTTGGATACTGGTCATAGCTTATGAAGCACACCTTACATCCAATGAGAGAGAGAGAGTGGATGGTTAGTCTCTGAATGTTAGTGCCACTTCCTCTCCCATGGATACATCTTGCCTGACAATTGTTGTAGTTCAAAGGAACCACGACTGGGGAAGATTCAAGATTATTTTCCTTCCTGAAGCATGCTGCCCTAGTCTGCCTTCAATCACTGTGACAAAACACTCTGATCAATACCAACTTGTGGAGGAAAGGGTTTATTTCGCTTACTAGGCCCTCCCTCATCACTCAACAATCAAGAAAATGCCCCACAGACAAGACCACAGACCAGGCCAATGGAGGCCATTCCCCAGTTGAGGCTCCCTCCACCCAGGTGTGCCAAGGTAACACTAAAGCTGTCCAACATACCTGCATACCATCTTCCAGCCCTATGGAAGCTAGCCAATCAAGACAAGGCTCTGAAGTCAACGTCTTCTTGAATTTGGAGTTCTGAATGAGTGAGGGCATAGAAGGCAGAGAGAGCTTATAGGGCCATGCTATTAGAAGCATGGAGAATTGAACCCCAACATGTGGAGGAATGATTAGCGGCCTGGAGAACTGAGAATGGCTATGAACCCTTGGAAACCTCCTCGTGAAGACAGCAGGAGTCTGACCTGCTCCACTCCGGGCTACATCGTCATCCTCCCTGACCTCTACCACTGTAGCATTTACCTCAGGTTTCAGTTCCCTGGAGACAATAAGTTTCTATTTCCCCATCTCTGCTGAAGGCTGTTGTAAATCACATGACCCTACAACTATATAGAAGGAAAACTGCATGAAAAGCCACATCCCTTAAGATAACTCCACCCCGATTTTGCCCACCAAAAATCACTATATAAGTGTTCCTCCTCCTACAGTAAACGACACAGCACCCCGAGTCTTCTCTCCCATCATACTCACCGCTGCCGGAGACCCCATTCCCCACCGCCCTTCCCTTGGTCCCTGCTATCTGAGCCCGTGTGCGATGGCTTCCTGAGGGCCCCGCAGGACAGGAGTGGGAAGAGACTGACACCAACAGAAATGGGAGTCACAAATTCCTGTCTCAGGAAGTCTCTGGAAGCCATAAGTACTTCTACAGAAATTGGGCTACTAACTGTACACTTACATAATGACCAAAGATATACCTTGAAATTGCAGTTGTAATTTTTTTGGTGTTCTGATTGCCTTATATTTGATAATTGACTTCTGTTTCTTATATCAGTAAACGTTTTTTGTCTTCTTCAGAAAGGGATTTCCTATACCACAAGGTGCATCTTGCTATGTAGAGTAGGATGGATCCAAGCTAACACAGACCTACTGAGTTCTGGGATTCAAGGTTGCACCCACAACACTGGGTTCTCTATTAATCAGTTTTAAGTAGCAATACTGAAAGGGAATCATTTTGCAGCAGCCCAGTGCAAATTCCGACGTCTTAGATCACTTTCTGTTGTGTTTTTTAAAAAATAATTATGTCATTATTTTGGAACAGGGTCTCTCTGTTGTCCTGGAAGGACTTGACTCGAGATGGAGGCCAGGCTGTGTTTTATCTCACAGAGATCTACCTGCCTCTGCCTCCTAAGGGCTGAGATTAAAGGCATGCGCCACTACCCCTGCTTTTAAATATATAAAATATAACATTTTTGTACTTTATGGAATTGTATTCTATTTTAAAAATATTTTTATTGATCTTTTTGTGCATTTCATAAAATACATTGTAATTATTTGTTTCTCCTGTCCCGTATCCAGACGTCTCCCAGCAGATTTCAGGCATTCTGTCACACATGTTAAGGCCTACTGAGTCAGGTTTGTGTCCGGAGACATACCTCAGTGCAGGTTCATCCGCTGAGGTCTGGTCACCCTATCTCAAGTACCTCCCTTTAAGAAGATCAGCTCTTGCTCACCCAGCGGTGATCATCTGCCAGTCATTCTTCAGCTAAGGTTGGGGCCCATGGCCATTTCCACAGTTCTGTGCTGTTCTTGTGCATGCCAACGCCATTGCTGTGAGTTCACATGAGCAGTGTCCCAGGAGCCTGGAGACTCTGTCACTCACCTCCCCCTCTGGCTCTTACAATCTTTCTGCCCCCTCTTCTGCACTGATCCCTGAGCTCTGGGAGGGTGAAATTTATTAAAGGAGTCCTGTTCAAGAACACACATCCTGCAGACTCTTATTCTGTACAAAGTGGCCATCTGTGGCCTTTTGGGTTCATTGTCCTATGTTACATGAAGGACCGACATTGAATAATTTAAATATCTATGGTACATACATGGACATCCATGCATAACCTTCTAGGCTTCTTAGACAAGTAAGTGACTTCCGTATATCCATGTTATCTAATGATGCCCCTTAGGGGACACAGCATTTCATCAGTAGGACTTACCTCCTATATCCTGCTTCATGACTTGCTCATAGCTTTCCACATGAGCCTGATAATTTCCGTGGTATATAAATCCACACAGTAGTACCTGCTTTGGGGAACCCCCAATCAGAAGAGACTCCTGCCTTATTCAGTAATCGACTCAGCTTTGCAGACAAGGTACCCTATTAAATTTAGAAACATTCAACTGGGATTTGTTTTACCCAGGACTGCAAATTATGGAACAATGTCCAGAGAACATCACATAATTCTTTGTAAACTGTCTGCTTCCAAAGATGGTAAACCCTAAGAAAGATGTTGAACCAGGTCATGACGTGGAAACACATCATGATTTCCTGTTTATGGAAGTCATTTGGTGAACCAATGCTTTCTGGATGCAATCTGAACAAGCCTTTTCCTTCCCAATTTACATTCATGGGACATTTGAATGAGATGTTAGTCTCTGGGAAGTGATTTTTTTAAAGATATTATAATCATTCAGCACCAATTAATAAAATTAACAACTGTCTGACAGTTAGTGTCTTAATAAAAAACAATAAAGTTAACAGCAGTGCACAGTATAACCTGTAATCTGGATCTATTCTGTTATTACAGCATTTTTATTATTATTATGGATTCTCGGATTGTCATGAAGATAAAAATTTTCAGTTCTTGAAGAGGAGCGCAAACTCTGTGCACTGAGAATGAGACTTTCTCACACAGAATTGCATGCATACTGAATCAGTTTATTTAAATTACTCAGAAAAGAAAGAATAACTCAGAAATCAAGGTAAAGGGGAGGAATGGCTTTGAAATAACAAGCCAATTACAGAAGACTCTGATTCCATCCTGACGAGGTCTGGTGATTATTTCACATCTTTTTGGAACCTGTGAAAACATGACAGAAGAATTCAAAATGCAGCTAAGCTTTCATGAAACTCTCTATGCTACTAAGAGTCTACTCACAACATGAAATCAGTGTCGGAAGAGTGCAGAGGATGGCGTTAACAGGATCACACCCTTCCTAGACTCCAGTGTAAGGGCCATGAGCATCTACATGTTTCTTAGAAAGTAAATATTCCTCACCCTTCACATTCATGGAGCTTGGTATTTCAAAAGTGCTGAAAATTAAGTACTCCATGGTTGCATATATGTTGTGTAAAGTGTGACTTGCAGAAATCTCTAGAAACACTAAGGTTTAATGAGGAAAGGATTTTTTATTATTTTGTAGGATGGGAGTATTTCTCCATTCAATAAGAAACAACATTGCTTGGTAACATTGTCAAATAACACGCCTTCTACTCTAGGATCACAGTGTAGAATGCATGGATCACTCTCCTCATTTGTCCTACAATGAGAGCATACTTGATCAAACGTCAACCCAAATGTCTTGGGAATGAGGCCCATCTCATTCATCTGTCAGGACAAGTAAGTGTGAGTCCTGATTCTACTCACCCAGATCCTGTCTTCTTAAGCACAGGTGTCTACAATACGAAGCAGGATGAGAAAGGACAAAAATCACTATTAGAACATCACTAGGATCACTCCAAGAATCACATGCCTCCCACCATTTACACAGGGGGAAAACATGTGAGGACACAGTCTCCGTCAACGGCTTTCCCGATTCAGTTCTTTCTTATACATTTCCATGTCCTAATAAAGTATTTCTGGCAGTTACCTGTATGTTTGATGTATCGAATATTTTCTACAGGAATCTTCTCTGATTCAACGAGTGCTTCAAGCTCCTTCTTCTGTTCAGCACTGAGGTCTTTTCCTTTTCCTGGAATGCAGGGAAGGATGGAAGACATGCTCAGTCAATTACTGCACAGTTCATGAGCACCCACATGTCAGTCCAGGGGGAATCGACACATCCTCAATCTGCATCTGCCTAGTAAGTTAAAGCTAGCTAATAAAATCTTCCTCAAATAAAACAATCCCATTGAATCGGGATTAAATGTGGACCTTAAACCATTTTCCGAGTTTGGTGTAGACATTCCATAAGGACAATTGATGCCTGAAATCCTGTGCATTTCTGAAAATTCACCTGAAAGTTGTGAATATGTGCCCATGGAAATTTTATTCTTTTCATCTCCCTAAGCACCCTGGTTCCATTCCCTGTGTATCTTCCCCTGGAAGGAATTGATATTCAAATTGATCTCAGCATTTAAAATATGTCAGTGGATACATTCTCTGCAGGGTGGATATGAAAGAAAAGGGTTCTGTGTCTCCTCCTGCACTTCTCCATGCTCATTTCCACCTTATGGAAAAGGAAATGAACTTCCAAAGTGGATGGGATGGGCTATCCTGCTGTACTTTAGAGGAGAGGAGCCTCGCATGCTCAGGTCACATTGCTGGAGGCCTCAGTCTGATTAGCAGTCATGATGGAAGACTGTAGTGTTCTCATTCACACAACTCACAGACAACGTTGCCATTCTTACCAAGAACATAGATAAACTTGGTTTTACGGCTGGCAGGGTCTATATTCTCTTCAGAAAATACTATAAACTCTTCGGTCTGCTTCACAACTTTGAAATGATTGTCGCCTTCAACTATAATTCAGAAGGAAAGATTTTAATACACAGTTTAATCTGAATCCTCTTCATTTGATAATACTTCCTGTAAAACAGTAGTGTTGACCCTGAGATTAGCAATCATTTCTCTTTCAGTAGTATTCCTGTCTTCTAAGGGAATACCCATGCTCCATCCGTATGCTGTCCCTGATAGTGAATTCATTAAAGCTGAATCTGTAGATCATGGTAGAAGGGAAATACACCCTCTCAATCTAGCTCTCAATGACTTGTTTAAAGTTCTCTGAAAATTTAACAACTGCTTTTCAAACAGAAGTCAATAGAATAGGAAAAAAGTGCGTATATGAAAATACAACATATAAAAGTTGTCAAATTCTCAAAAGATTTCATTTTTAACACAAGTGTATAAAAGAATGCTAATAAATTTTAAAGACTGCAAGATTTCTCACTCTCTCACTTAAACGCACACACATACACACAGACATATAATTTCCACTGACAGTTATTTATATTGAGACTAGTAAATTCATTTGGGCAAATTTAAAATAATATATTTTGAGGGCATGTTCCATTTCTATTACGGGACTAATTTTTTATCTTTACTTATGGTTTTCATAAGTAATGCACATATCAGAAGTCATTTTCAGTATTAATTTTTGAGCACATCATGAGAAAATAAAAAATTTCAATTTCTAGTTGACTGTGTTTGCCATTGTTCTCAATATTCTTGGCTACAAAATTAAAGCTAATTAGACTGCAAATAGTATATGGATTATGAAACAGAGAGATTTCTGTAACCATAGTAATGTCCCCATGAAAGGAATATAATATCTCTGCCTGGAAAGATCAAACAAAATTGTACAAGAACATTGTTCACTTAAAATATCCTAAATCCAAAGTAATGCTTCATGTTTCTAGTGTCATAATATTCTTAGACACAAGAACTTCAAAAAGCTATTATGCCATTCTAAATATACAGTAAGTTCCAGACCATGCTGGAAAGAAAATCATTTTTCCTGCCTGAACAGTATAAGCATTACAAATAAATATAATTCTTCAATAACGAGCTTTAACCTTCAACATGTCAATGATTTGTGATCTATTCTGACCCTGTACAAGATATAACATGGTTGAAAGGACAGACACCTTCTGAGGGAACAGGGAAATAGGGAAACGTGTTCTGAGCTCCCTCTGTCTGTGGGGGACTGACAGGACAGCACACTGAACACACCCAGCGATTCCTCATGAAGTCATACTACAAGCACGTGTACTTACATTGGGCTCTGTAGAAGCCTTTGCCAACATGCTTCGCCCTCACTGTGATCAGAGTGCATTGTCCATTCAGTCTTAAAAGCAAACAAAGAGAATGACTGTTGGGTATATTGCAGGGTGGGCCTAGCTAGGCCACCTGCCAGAAAGAATGAAGGAATGGCTCTCGTGAGTGTGGTGCTCCACACCAGTTAGTTGTGGAGCCAGTTTCTGCCCAGCTCCTGGAGGGAACCTGATCCACCCGGGAACAAACTGTGATTGGCTGTGGTCGGGACCCCACCCCATAAGGCTATTGACTAACAAGACCTATATGACTCTCTGTTCTTTCTTGAATAAATGAGTTTGCATCAGACCACCACTGCTGGCTTTCCGCTCAACTCCTGAATTCTGTGTGTTGACTCTGTATCTACTCACTCCTTACTACATTGAAGACCCTTCAGTCACCCTCAGGTTGGCCCTGAGTGCTGGGACCCCCAAAATATTGGTGCCTGAACAGGGACTTTGCCCCCCTAGGGATTGGTGTGATGCCCATGGTCTGACTGTCGGTGGGTAGGCCCCTGGTGTTTTGTGTGCTGTCCAGTCCTCAAGAGCAGAGGAGGACCCCCTCCCATTTACCCTTTTCTATTTCCCTACCCTAAAGGAAGCACCCACCACCACATGGCTTTGGAAGCCCATGTTGGCCCCTCCTTTTTTGGTTCATCCGGCTGGAATCAAGTGAGGGTTTAATCCCCTCTAAATTTCAGGAACCGAGGTGAAGCTATTAGCTAAGACTTTCTGGAGGAGACATCATGTGCATAATCAGCCTGGAGAAGGCTGGTTTTCCCATTTTTTATTTTATACTGCTCCAGTTCGCAGAGCTGTTGGAGCTATTGGAGCACAGAGCTGTAGAATCTTGGGGAATTAAACACTCCACTGGCATCCCCTATAATCCTGAGGGTCAAGCTATAGTGGAGAGGACTAATATGACCCTTAAGGAATTCATTATGAAGCAGAAAACTGCAATGACACCCAAGGATCCCCATTTAACCTTGGTGGAAACTCTTTTCACTCTGAATTTTCTTTCCTTTGATGAAGCAGGACTCCCTCAAGCCTATAAACATTGGCCACTACCCCTTTGGCCCTTGTCCATTGGAGAGATCCTCTGTCAAATGAATGGAAGGGACCTCACCCACTTTTAACACAGGGTCAAGGATATGCTTGTATTTTTTCAGAAACCTGTTCCTCTCCCATCTGGATACCTCCTGCCAGAAATATCAAGCCTGTTACGGATGTATCTGTCGGCACAGGGAATCTCCCCACCACTGCAGAATTGCTGGATCCATAAGCACACCCCTCTACTTCAACTCTGATGATTTATGGGCAGCAATGCCCTACCCAGTCACCCCACGTGATTGAAGATCTGGGTCAATATGTTATGGTGTGTGAGGGATGAGAAAAAAACTGTATATGTGTAACCTTAAGGTTTTTGGATTGGTGGTTGGGTGCTTTGGGGAACCAAATGGGTGTCTGGTTAGGATTTGTTCTGGAATGTTCAGTTTTGCCAGCATTTTGGCTGCATGTCTCACTGGATTCTAACAATGAACATGGATTGCTCAATAACTCCATCTCAGAGGAGGAAGTAAATGATTTAGCTGTACAGCATATGGTGCTTGGAGGTGCTGGACTGGTGTAACTAACCTTCTTGGGTGTTTAACAATCATATTTAGAGGCCCATATTAATCTGGTCAGAGGGACTGAAAGGGACAAATTTTTGTCTCTTGCCCTCCAAGGTCAACTAAGATCCAGGGGATTCAGAGGCGACTCTCAAAATGTCCTGTAACTGTGATTGGTCACCTATCCTCTTGTTCAGGGAGGTTGTGGAGACTCCATTAAAAGGACTCAAAACAGTGTCCAGTCTGTAGAGAGTCAGCACAGGCAAGTCTTTCTGACTTATCTTCACACCGGTGGAACTGGTAAAAGAAAGACCTAGGGAGCCAGGGGCTTCTTCTAAACCCGTGTGATCCCCCTGAGGAACAGATATTCAACTGACCTTCAAAGCAAAAATAAGTTGGTTTATTTGGGCCAACTGTATGATCTTAAACATCCAACAGGAAAGTATAACCAGAGATTCCATCTTCAACATTGTTATGCATACCTCCTGTGAAGAAAGTCGAGCCCACTGTTGTTCTGACCTAACCATTGAATAATTTCTTTTCTTTCCCTGTCTAGAAGCCATTTAGGAGGGAACTTGTATTGGTTCTGACTATTCCAACAAGCTATCAAAGCGCCTGAGGACACGTCCTGACTTCAGAAATCTCAAGACCAGCTTTGGCCACTAGGAGAGAAACAGGAAGAACCTACATGTAAAAGTTTTCCTTGTTTTGACTTTTCTGATTTCCTTTTTACCCTTGCCTTTATTTCACCTCTCCCAGGCACCAGTTAAGGACTTTTCTTGTCCCCCTACAGTTAATTTAGGGGACTTTTAGATAGAATCACCTATGGGGTACTCTATTGCCACTCCAATCTATGTC
Source organism: Eospalax fontanierii (assembly GCA_035773235.1). Taxonomy (NCBI): domain Eukaryota; kingdom Metazoa; phylum Chordata; class Mammalia; order Rodentia; family Spalacidae; genus Eospalax; species Eospalax fontanierii. Next base: position 679,666 of record CM069525.1, on the reverse strand, counting down.
CCCTTCTAGCTTTCAAAGAAGCTAGAGTGGTCATCGCCCCAATTCCCTATTGACAATTGGGGTGACCTCTTCAGAGGGTGATGTGGTAATAATAGGAGATAGAATTTGGTTAGGCCAATTAGGGTAAAAAGACTCCAAGGAATAGTAGCCAGTTTCCTTTTTGGCTAAAAATCAAAACAGTTAATAAAAAAAGGGGGAGGATATGTTGGGTATAATGTACAGTGGGCCTAGCTAGGCCAACTGCCAGGAGGAATGAAAGAATGGCACTCATGGGTGTGGTGCTCCACACCGGTTGGTTGTGGAGCCAGTTTCTGCCCAGCTCCTGGAGGGAACCTGATCCACCCGGTAACAAACTGATTGGCTAACAAGACCTATAAGACTCTCTGTTCTTTCTTGAATAAATGAGTTTGCAGCAGACCACCACTGCTGGCTTTCCACTCAACTCCCAGAGTCTGTGTGTTGACTCTGCGCCTACTCACCCCTCCACTATGGGGGAGACCCTTCCATCCCCTTCTGGCTGGCCCTAGTGCTGGGACCCCCCAACAAATGACCATTATGCTTCCCCATGATCCAGTGCCCCATGAACTGTGGCAAGATTTAGAATGCATTGGAAGGACTCATACTATGAAAGAAGACTTCTTGCATCGTAAAAAGAACACAATACCTACGTTTTTATCACTTTCAATTTCCTGGAAAGCAGCAAGATGTTTTATTTAAGTTTGGGAATAGTCTACGTGTCAGGAGTCATTAATTTGTTCTGTGTAATTCACAGCAATTTCACTTACTTCACATAAAAGGTGAGATTGAGAAGTTCACATTCTGATATACACTGGAGGTGACGGGCATAGAGTGTTAGAGGTCCTCCTGGCTCTGTCTTGTCACTGTTGTCAGCTGCTATGGCAACAGTCTCCCAGTCTCCAGAAATCTGAAAAGAAATGAGCCATTGGAAAAGCTAGTGCCCACGGGCCTCATGCATCCCAGTTTCTTAAGTACATGGACTCAGTAGGAAATTCAACCTATCAGTCTCATCTTGAGAAAATCAGAATCTGTTTTCCAGAAGTTTGGTATCACACATATTACTGCAGTGACCCAGAAGAACAGGTTAACAAAGACTTGAGAGTTTGGTCAGCAGCACACACCATTTTCAATCACTCTACAAACAAACATTTGGTTCTGTTGTGCTTATTTTTATCACCTTGGAGAAAATTAAATGGATAAAATTCATGGATCTGAAGGACAGAAAAGTTCATTACTGAGTGTGACCATGCATGGAATGACAGGATGATAAAGTCTGTCCTCACACACATGCTCTTCATAGAAACATACACATATTTACACACATCTATCAAATACACTTACATCCCCCGCATGGGTGAAACCAATAGCAAGAGTCACCAGCAGAAGCTTCATCATGGTGGTGTTGGTCCGTGGTTGTCTCCCAAGATCAGTGACAGTGCTTGTGAAAGACTGGATGTGACCATGGTTTTTATGCAGTTCCTCTGAGGGAGCTGATGTGGATTCAACCAATGGTGTCCTCACACCTTGGGTCTGCTCATACTTCCTCATTGGCCCTGAAGGCAGTTTTATGACCTTTTCTTCCTCATAGAAGCTTGCCATCAAAAAAAGTTTTAGATTGGATGAACAATTGTTCATTCTCAATTTGTCGTAGCTTCTTACTTGGTATAAGCATGGCCAGACCTTCGTTTGATATATTCAAAGGAAGTACCCAGGTGCCGTGAGTGACGTTCTTAACACTTGAGCTTTCTTCCCATTCATCGACATGAACACATAGACCTGCTTCCCCAGGATTTTATCAATACAATACATTGAACAATTATAGTCAATAGTTTACCCCAGACAGAGCTTCATGCCCTTGACAATTTTAGATGTATCTATTCTACAGAATTCTAGAATTCCTGTCTTAAAGGCTAATTGATGAAATTTAATTTTTTTTCATGTGGTGACTTTCATGAGTTTCGTATGCTATTCTTTGCAGTAAATTCAGATCCAACATGGAGCAACGATCAGAGGATATATCAAAGTATAATCCAATTATTCATGCCTGGTATGTTTTTGAAGTTGCTCACCTTCACAAATGCATTCAATGTTCTACAGCCTTTCTAAAGAACGGTCTGTCCTGTTCCTTGTGATTGAGATTAGGATTAATAATTATGTAAGAGCCTGTATCACTTTATATCTCCCTTTCACAGATGGTGAGAAACTCCTTTTCTTCCAAAAATTTTCCAGTCATGGAGGAATCAGCAATTCTGCATTTGAAGGCCTAGAGTGGATGTTAAAGAGTCTGCTATTGTATGGAGGGCATACGTTCTAGTGGGCTGCTGCAGAAGCTTGCTTGGCCACTGCTATGAATCATAAGAAACCTCCCCAAAGCTGAGGCAGTAGTCCAGAGAGAGACTAGGAGTTGAGAGAAAATTTAGAGCATGAAAGAAAGGTGAAGCTGGCCTCTGAAATACTAGTCTCTGACCTTGCAGATAAATTAAATAGAATGAAAAAAGAAATAGAAGCTTTAACCTGCCATTTTTTCTGACCAAGAGGGTAAAAGTAAAAAAAGCCCACAGTAAATTATAATACAAGATCTGTCCTGGGACTCTTCAACTGGGAACCCACAAGACAAGGCAGATAATGATGAGGAAGGAAGGACCCAGAAAAAGCTAATAGTGTCCTTCAGGTTCCACCTGAAACACAAAGAAAGTAGAAAACCAGGTGTCACCATGCTAATGGAAGCCTTAATGAGCATGACAATTTATCAGTTAAATGGTACTCAGCACAGGGGCTGCTGAAAGTAAGGAGGACATTTAAACAGGCAGCAAAAGAGCCTCTCATCAACTGGCCCCTGACAATATGGGACCCAGGAGCAGATTAGTTAGCTTAAATGCTGCAGAAGCAGAAAGGTTGAGCAATAATGACCACTTATCCCTCTTTGAGATATATAGGCTGAGTAACCTGAGGCAGTGCAGGGCAGGACAGTCTCTGATGATTGTTAGAGCCGCTAGACGTACTTGGTTATCACCAGTGGAGGTTCCCATGGATATCAGGAACTGGAGGATGATAAAACAGGGACAGGCACTACTTAGAGAACTAGGTATAAGAAAAGGAAAGTATAGTACCTAGTTCATTGGACCAGATAGGATTGTGTTCAATAGACGATTAATGAAGGACTTTATCAAGCAAAGGCCTCCAAATTGGTTTGGAGGTTTAGTGTCTGTGCTAAGTCCCTTGTAGGACAAGATCGTTACAAGGCAGGAGACACTTTGATATAGACCAACATGTTGTATAGTGTGATGTAGGATGAGCCTTAGCCAGGCTACCTGAGATGAGGAATAAGGAAATGGCTTCCTGCCACGAGGAATAAGGATATGGCTTTTGTGGACATGGCGCTCTGCCCACGGCAGGCGTGACACCAGCTTCCACACCGCATCTGGAGAGAACCTGGACCGAAATGATTTACCTAGAGACGGAACACTATTGACTACAGTTGCGAACATCCCCCTAGGATGATTGGCTCACTAAACCTATGAAACCCTTTGCACTGCCTGTAATAAACGAGTTTGCAGTGGCTTGCCATCTGCGTGCTTCCTACCAGCTCCCGGTGTCTGTGTTTTGACTCCACACCTCTCACCCCCTCTCGGCAGAGACCCTGTGTACCCCTCGGGCTGGCCCCAAGCAGAGGGATGGCAACAACATGTAAACTATGTCTGTAGAAGAACAAGCTTTTTCGTTCAAAATTTATATTCATGGGACTTGTGAATTAGATGTTAGCCTCCAGCAACTGATATTTTTTAAGAGACTAAATCGTTCAGCCCCATTTAATGAAATTAACAACTGTCTGACAATTAGTATCAAAATAAAAAGTAATAAAGCTAAGTACAGCGCACAGTATAACCTGTAATCTGGACCTAGTCTATTATTACATTTTTATTATTATTAGGAATTCTTGGATTGTCATGAAGATAAAACTTTTCAGTTCTTGAACAGGAACACACATTTCTGTGCACTCGAATACCACCCTCTCATAGAAAATTGCATGCATATTGAATCAGTTTATTTAAATCATTCACAAAAAGAATAACTCAGAGATCAAGGTAAAAGGGAGGAATAGCTTTGACATAACAGGCCAATTATAGATGATTCTGGTTCTGTCCTGATGAGGAGTGGTGATTATTTCTCATCTTTTTGGAACTGTGAAAATATGACAGATGAATTCAAAATGCAGCTAAGCTTTCATAAAATTCTGCATGCTACCAAGAGTCTACTCACAACATGAAATCAGTGTCTACAGAGTGCAGGGGAGGGCCTTAACACAAGCAGACAATTCCTAGACTCCACTGTGTAAGGGCCATCAGGGACTACATAGTACCAAGAAAGTAAATATTCCTTATCCTTCATGTTCACGAAGCTTCATATTTCCAAAGTGCTGAATATTAACTGTGCCATGGTTACATATATGCTTTGTAAAGCGTGAATTGCAGAAATCTCAAGAGACACTAAGATTTAATTAGCACGGGATTATTTATTATGTTGTAGGATGAGAGTATTTTTGCATTCAGAAAGAGAAAATATTGCTTGGTAACATTGTCAATGCTCTTTTAATTTGGCCTACAATGAGAGCATACTCAATCAAACATCATCTCAAAGGTATTAGGGAATGAGGCCCATCCCGTTCACCTGTCAGGACAAGTAAGAGTGAGTCCTGATTCTACTCATCCAGATCCTGTATTCTTAAATGCAGGTGTCTACAATATGAAGCGGGATGAGAGAGGACAAAATCACTGTTAGAACTTCACTAGGATCACTCCAAGAATCACATGCCTCCCACCATTTACACAGAGGGAAAACATGTGAGGACACAGTCTCCATCAACTGCTTTCCAGATTCAATTCTTTCTTATACATTTCCATGTCCTGATAAAATATTTCTGGCACCTGTATGTTTGAGGTGTCAAGTATTTTCTACAGGAATCTTCTCTGATTCAATGAGTGCTTCAAGCTCCTTCCTCTGTACATCATCCAGGTCTTTTCCTTTTCCTGGATTGCATGTAGGGAAGGATAGAAGACATGCTCAGTCGAATACTGCACAATTCATGAGCACCCACATGCCAGTCCAGGGGGAATGCACACGCCCTGAATCTGCGTCTGCCTGGTAAATTAGAGCTAGTCAATAAAATCTTCCTCAAGTAAAACAACCCCACTGAATGGGGACTAAACGTGGACCTTAAACCATTTTCCAAGCAGTCATGATGGAAGGCTGTAGTGTTCTCATTCATCTAACTCAAAGACAATGTCGCCATTCTTTCCAATAAGACAGATCAACTTGGTTTTCCAGCATTCAGTATCTATATCCTCCTCACAAAATACTATAAACTCTTCAGTCTGCTTCACAGCTTTGAAATGATTGTCGCCTTCAATTTTTATAATTCAGAAGGAAAGATTTCAATGCACAGTCAAACTGTGTTCTCTTCATTTGATAATACAGTAGTGCTCACCCTGAGATTAGCAACCATCTCTCTTTCAGTAATATTCATATGAGATATCCCACTGCAATTCCCATCTTCTAAGGGAATACCCGCACTCAGTCTGTATGTTGTCCCTGATTCTGGACTCCTTGCAGATGGATCTGTGAGTCACGGTCGATGGGAAATACACCCTTTCAATCTGTCTTTCAAAGACTTATTTAAACTTCTCTGAAATTTTAACACCTGCTTTTCAATCACAAATATATAAGAAAATACAACATATAAAATTTACCAAATCCTGAAAAGATTTCAGTTTTTCCTCCAAGTGTGTAAAAGAATGCGAATACAATTTTAGAGATTTCAGGATTTTTCTCTCTCTCACTCACTCAAATACACACACACACATGCACACCAATATATCAGTTCCACTGACAACTACTTATGTGAAAATATCTAATAAATTTATTTTAGCAAGATTAAAATAATATATTTTGAGATCATGTTCTATTTCTATTAAAAGACTAATCTTTGTCTCTACTTACAGTTTTATTAAGTATTGGACATATCAGAAGTCTATTTTCACAATTAATTTCTGTTAAGTCCAACAGAAAAATCAAAATTTTCTATTTACAGTTAACTACTTTTCAACTGTTGTAAGTAATCTTGACTAAAAAATTGAAGTTAAATGGACTGTGACTGGAACACAGATTGTGGAGCAGAGAGATTTCAAAGATAAATAATGTTTCTATGAAGGTAGTGTGATATTTTCAGCCTAGAAAGATCGAACAAAATTTTCCAAGAACATTGTCCATTTAAATTATCCCAAATCCAATGTAATGCTTCATGTTTTTAGTGTTTTTATGTTTTTAGAAGACTTTGAAAAAGTTTTGATGCCATCCAATATACACCGTGAGTTCCAGATAACTCTGGTAAGAAAGAGAGCTACTACCTTAAGAAGAAAATCAATAAAAATATACTTACGTCATTTTTTCTGCCTGCGCTGCATAAGCACTATAAGTTCTGCTATTCTTCACGAATGACCTTTAATGTTCAACATGTCCATGATCTGCGATTTATTCTGACCTTGTACACGATCTAAGATTATTGCAATAACAGACACCTGTTCAAGTGGGGAAATGTGTTCTGAGCTCCATCTGTCTGTGGGGGACCGACACAGTGGCACACTGAACACACCTGAACATTCCTCAGGAAATCCTACTGCAATGACATGTACTTACATTGGACTCTGTAGAAGCCTTTGCCAACATGCTCTGCCCTGACTGATCAGAGTGCATTGTCCATTCATTCTTAAAAGCAAGCAAAGCGAATGACCATTATGTTGCCCCATGATCCAGTGCCCCACGAATGTGGAAAGAGTTAGAATGCATTATGAGGACTCACACTATGCAGGAAGGCTTTACTGCTTCAATAAAAGAACACAACATCCATGTTGTTACCACTGAGGGCCAAGATTTAATATCCTTTGTCATGACACACTCTTCTATAGAACTGGTTGGGGCTTGGTAAGGTGTCTTCAATGCCCTGATGTGCACACCCTGGGAGTCTTTATCATGTACTGAGACCAACTGATGCCTTCGATCCAGGGGTCAGGTTGGACAGAAAAAATATCAAGAAGAGGTCTTTGTCTCCTCTCTTTGACATGCAATTTTGCATTTTTCAATACCTTATGTCACATCCTTCTTGCTCTCACATATCACAAAGCATCAAATATTGGAGTCAGACTCCATGTGGACTATGTCATCAATCTTCCCATTTAAATTCTGTCCCTTTAGTCAGAGATACAAGCAGACCAAGACAGTAGCAACAATGCACATAGAGGTGATGTGAAACTCTGTCCTCCTGTATGTACAGCACGAACATATATTCATATATGAGGTCTTAGGATGCAAAAGCACTCTGGACTATCACCTGTAAATTGACTGTTGTTACTGACGTTAATGGCAATCTTGGCATAATATTGTATTTTCTTTTTGATATTAAATTTGGCAGGTGAACAATTCAACAGAAAATTGATTATCAATCAAATGTTCCAAAGATAAAAGGATTTGAGAAAGGGGAATTCCATGAATCCTGTCGCTTACTCATTCCATGGCAAATATTTTCTCTATTTTTCCATATAACCCCGTTGAGTATTGTCCCAGAATGAAGACAAAAGATTTGAGCTGTAGCATATGTCAGGGTTAATTCCCAGCATTCAAAACAAAAAGATGAATACTTCAAAGGTAGAATTTTCCTCACCAAAATATCAGCACTTGTATCCTATCTAGACGTTTAGAGTCAGCTGTACACATTGGAACCAGACAAAAGTTAAAATGACATTTTTATTTCTATATTCTGAAATTCAGTCTCAATTTTTGCACGTTTGGTGGCAAGATGTCATTCAGTTTTTAATTACAGGGATGGTTATTTATATATGAAACGTTGTCTGCACACCCTAAAGAATCAGAGGGGCTCTTTATCCAACCTCCACTTTACTGTAATATGTTTTTCATTACATCAATTATCTTGATATTATCCAGGAACATTATATATCAGGCTTGCATGTACACATTTTAATTGTTCAATTTGTAACAAAATACTGACGTCTACATATTAGGAAATGCAGAGGATTTTAATCATCTTTACTTTTTGCTAGCATTTTGAAATCTGTGGTTGAAACTAATCTTTCAATTGGCACAAGAAAGACCACTGATCATAGATCTTAAAAGTGGTTCATTGAATTAGACAAATACGTCCTATTTGTAGTAGACTTTCCAGAAATACTGAATAAGGAATCCGTTTATGAAACTCACAGTCACCCCCATTCAAGTCTCAAATATTGATGTTCCTGAAAATACATTATATACATATTATAAATCATGAAATGTAACCACGGTGTTACAAACCCAATCTTCTCCATGAAAACACTATACGGGATTGCAGATATTTGGTTCCTTCGATGGGTGGTGGTAAGGATGGCAGCACCAGGGAAAAATGATTTTATTTCAGAAATGAGGCTTTCAATTCTTGGAAGTAGGCAAGATGTTTGCTGTAAATTTGGGAATAGTCTATGTGTCAGTAGTCATGAATTTGTTCTTTGTAATTCAGGGCAATTTCACTTACTTGACATGAAACGTGACACTGAGATGTTCACATCCTGATATACACTGGAGGTGATGAGCATAAAGTCTCAGAAGTCCTCCTGTCTCTATCTTGTCACTATTGCCAGCTGCAATGGCAACAGTCTCCCAGTCTCCGGACATCCGAGAGGAAACAGCATTGGAGAATTTAGTGCCCACAGGCCTCGTGCAACCCGGTTCCTTAAGTACATGAACTCAGTAGGAAAATCAACCGATCAGTGTCTTCTTGAGTAAGTCCGAATCTGGCTCCCAGAAGTACAGTTTCACACATGTTACTGCAGTGACCAAGAAGAACAAGGCTAACAAAGACTTGAGAGCTGGTCAAGGGCACACACCATCTTCTAACATCTGCAGACCAACCTTTGGTTTTCTCCTCCTTACTTTCGTCATCTTGGAGAAATCAAATGGATAAAATTCATGGGTATGAAGAACAGAAGAGTTAATTCCTATGTGTGACCATGAATGGAATGACAGGATGTTAAAGTCCACTGTCGCACATACTCTCTTCATAGCTACATACATACACATATTCAGCTGTGTGACATGCCCTTTTCCCATTGCAAGTCCATCTCAAATTTCTGGGTCTTATCACCCCTTGTTTTAGTGATGTTCTTCCCCTTTTCTCCTACTGTAGAAAACAAAACAGAAACACAACAATATCAACAAACAGAAAGCAGTAACATCCATATAAACCATACAAATGATGACTGTTACAGTAACCAAACCTATGGGCATAAACACAAATGTGTGGATGGTATTTTAGTAGGCCTATCACATCCATTTAGTAAAACAATTGCAGTGGTTTCCTCACTGGGGCCTATAACTGCCCCTGCCACTGGGGGTCAATAGTGTAACATGCTGGGTCCATCACTGAGCAGGACTGTGGGGGACAATTCTCCATCAGCCTTCTGCACCGTGCCTTCTGCCACAATAAAGGCCATTCAGCCATTGGCAGGGAGTTTGCAGCTTAATCCCAGCTTGATCTCTCCCTCTCCCCTGCTTACCACATGGGGTGTCTTCAACAGTAGGGTCCAAATGTAAGATTCTGGGGTGCAACCCACATTTGAGGCAATAGCCTTTATGGTTTGGGGGGCTGCTAGGCCCTCCCTGGCCAACAACTCGTAGGGGGGAAGCCCACCCCTGGTACTGGGATTTTCATTTAACAGCCGTATGGCTTCTCGAAGGGCTCTCTTCCACCCTCGTAGGTTCCTTCTGCATTTAAGGCTCTCAACTGTCCATTTAATAACCCGTTTTTTTCTTTCAATCAGCCCTGCCCCAGTGGGATTATATGGAAGGTGGAAATACATCTGCACACCTAAAATGGGTTTCCCGGTCACTATCAATCCACCGTGGGCACCCATACATGACACTGAGCTGGGTCAGGCCCTTAATAGTAGCCTTATCCGTTGGTCGCTTGCATGGAAAGGCCTGTGTAAGGCCTGTGGCAGTATCCACACAAGTGAGAGCATATTTGATTCCCTCACTGACTGGCAGGGGCCCTATATAATCTATTTGCCAGTCTCTTATTGGGGAGACAGCCTTATGCACATGCCCCATCATGGCATCCATCCTCCGGGGCTGTAGTCGAGAACATGCCTCACAGGCCTGGGCTGCTTGCACAATGTCAGAATATTTTACTGGAATACCAGCAGCTTTGGCGATTTTCCATCCCATGTTGGGCCCCCTGTGGCCAGACTTTATATGAACCTAATGAGCTGCCTCTAAGGGCACCTGAGGACAGATAGCCCTCGCCTAAGTAAGAACATCAGCTTCCTGATTCCCTGGGGGGCTCACTAGGAGGTGGGCTGACATATGACAAACCACCAGGGGCACTAGCTCTTGTTGCACCTTACTATATATTTCCTTCCACATTTGTTGTCCCCGTAGCAGCTGTCCCAGCACCTGCCAGTTCTCCTCCCACTGGGCCATCCATAAAGTTAGGCCTTTGAACACCGCCCAGCTGTCAACACAGATGGTCACTGGCCAGGGCTCCTGTGTCACTACTATCCATACTGCCCTCAACTCAGCCCATTGGCTGCTCTCCTCTTCTCCCTTGTCCAGCCACATAGTGTCAGTGTTCATCTGTATTGCCACAGCTACCCACTCTTGTTTGGCTCCCCTGCTGAAGCCATCAGTATACCAGGCATCAGCAGTGATTGAGGGACTCCCTCCTAGCACCTGGGCTGGTCTTGCTGGAGGGTCACCTATAGGAGGTAAGGGGAGAGGCTCAGTGCTGTGAAATGACACAAGCCCCAATATTGCCTGCATAGCATTGGTGATTGGGATCAGTGTATTCTATTCTATTCTAATCTATTTTTTGAGAGTATTGTGACTGGAAGGATTTTTCATTCTATTCCTTACTGTTGCTGTAATAAAACCCTGTGACCAAGGGAACTGATAAAGACTTGATGGAGCTTACAGTTCCAGGGGAACCTGGCCCATCATGGCAGGGAGGCATAGTGGCAGGAGATGCCTGAGCATGAGCAGAAGACTGAAGCTCACATCTCCAAGCAGGAACACGAAGCAGAGAGACAGAGATGGGTGATCAGGTATGACTTAAGAACTCTTTAAGCCACCCCCAGTGATGTGCCTCCTGCAACATGGCTACACCTTCTGAGACCTCCCAAGACGATGACACCAACTGAGGACAAAGTGTCCAAACACTTGGAGCCCATGGAGGTCATTCTCCTTCAAACCTCTGCAGGTTTCCATGAACTCTTTCTCCTTGTTTTTGTTATAGATCTGTAGAAAGTGCCAGGGGGCCTTCTTGGAAATTGAAATTCGTAATTTTGTGTTTAATTTTTAAGATGTTTGCATGTTAAACTTTAAGATAAAAATCTAAGCAACCTTATGTCAAACCCATCGCTAAGGTCAATAAAACCTTCAGTATGAATCATAAACTGGAAATCATGAAAATGCCCAGTCCAGAGACATTTTCAATTCTAAGGCCATACATGTGATACACACACACACACACACACACACACATATATATATATATATATATGTGTGTGTGTGTGTATATGTGTGATATATATCTATGTGTGTGATCTGTGTGTGTATATATGTGTGTGTATTTGTACATTATTTATATATATAAATATATATATTAATGCATTCTAATTACCTGTGTAGGAATTTTCATGCTACCTCTGTCGGTCTTGCTAACATTTCTTGCATCTCCATGTATCTGCCTACTAACTGAACAGAACTTGAGTGAGCAGAACTTCCGGGCATAAACATGTGGAATCCTACTCAGTATTTAACCCCTTTGTATTCATAGCAGGAGAATGAGAATTTGTCCTAAGTCACTGAAGAATGTAAGAGCAGCATGTGAAAAGGAGGAAGATCAAGTGCACATTGTGACCTAGTATTCTGCTCTTTCACACACAACAACCATATCCCTGGCACATGTTAAAACACTTACAGGATTACATGCAGTGGCCCTGATAGGCACTTTACAAAGCCTATTTTACCAAATAATAGACCTAGAGAAAGTCAGTAAACACTGATGATGCTGGTTCGGTGATAACAACATAGGTATCTGGTCCTTCCTTGCTGTGGTAAGGCCATCATCCCCAATCTTATTTCTCCTCGTGCACTCCAGCTCCTGCAGCCATTCACAGTTTAATGAACAATGAGACAGAGTACTGAATGCTATGTTTGCTTTAAGACAGAATGCAGACTGCACACTAGTCAAATTGGGAAGCCTAACCTCAGAAGGTGTCTTCAGGGTCCAATGTAAGCACAAGTCCTTGCAGTACGATCTTAAGAACAAAACCATTGGGGGTGTGCAGTGTGATGGATTTCAGGGCAATTGTCACGGTGAGGGACAGTGTAAGGAGGTGAGGACTCGGGAAGGAATCTAAACACCATCTACCTATACTTCATGAAAATCATAAAAATTCCATAGCAAATCCCAGTCCTTTCAACTCTCGAAGATGCTAGGCCAAGTCAGAGAATAAGTCCTGGTTTACATGTCAAAGGTCAGCATTGCTCCATCTTGGGAACATTTGCAATAATCCATATTGCATGTACTTCACAGGCGTGGAAAACCAATTAAAGTTGTAAATTTGTGGAGGGGGGCTTTGTTTTGCTTTGATTTTTTTTTAAGGCAGAGTTTCCCTTTGTTACCAGAATGGTCTGCAGTTCACTCTTTATTTCAGAACCGCATCAGAAATCTTTGCAATCATCCTGCCTAACAGAGTACTGACATTAGAGACACTTGCTTTGAAGATAATTAAAATCAACAATATTGTTGCAAAGTCTGCTTTTTACTTAATTGAGAAAATTGCATCAATGCCACAATGGGTTATCTGAAATGTGTCCCTGTCTTAGAACCATCTAACATATAAGGAAGTGTGTTAATGGAGTATTAGTGCTGAATTTGGGTAAATAGTCATGTCTTAAAAACAAGTCATATCAAACCAGGATGGAGAACTTTGATTTACATTTTGAAATATTTCCCTGTAAAGTCAGGATGAAGGTGACAGTCACTATAAATTTGTGACCTATAATCAAGTCTTCATGTATTTTTGCCTTGAGAATGAGGAGGTGAGTCGCAGGAAACCAAAGATGACTTTCATTCTTGGTAAGAACGGGACCCTTTCCTCTGAAATGAAAGCAGGGTTTTTCTTTAATGATATTAGTTTCATTCCTGATACAATCTGGTCTGAACATTCTGATTTCTCTTCCAACATGCACCCTGATTATTCCCTTGATCCACTCAAGACGTAGACTTCATTTTCAGTGAGATGTGAACTGAGCATTGGGGATATTAGAAGACTTTGCACATTCCACCAAGGATTGAATGGATCAAAGGAGATTTTCAAAATTGTTCAGATCAATTTTAGTGTCATTTGATTCTGTGTCTGGAAAGAGTTGAAATGTAAAATTTCCTAGATAGATATTGAAAAGTGCACATGATTTCTGGATTCCTGAATTTACCACATACATGGTCTTTATCAGGTGTATAGAAATATACTAGACAGTGATTTGATACCCCCATTCAGACTCAGTTCTGTGTGTCTGACTCACTCGAAGAAGATCTCCTTGGCTAGCCTTGACCTTGAGAAAGATTAAAAGAGTTAGGCTTTTCCATGCAGAGCATGTACTGTTGGAGCAAATTCGGAACATACAGGCACTCTCCATGAATATTCGGTCAGAACATGAAAATACATAAGAAAGAGTTGAATCCGGAAGACGTTTGGTCCAGATTGTGTTTTTACATATTTTCCTTTTATTTAAATTGCAGTAGGTATTTTGATTCTTTAATTGGTCCTGATAAAATTTTTTGTCCCTTGTCATCCTACTTTACATCATTTCTTAGAGAAAACAGGAGCTTGCTGAGTGTACACAGGATATGTACTTCTCTCTGCTGATATGGAAATGGAGGAGGAATTATTCCATAACATCGTGGCCATGATCATTCCATCAAATGGACTCTCAGAGCAGTTCAAATGAAGAGTCTTCCAAAGAGTCTTCCGTGTGTTTTAACCGCACAATGATGAGAGATTAGGGTGCATTGCTACGTGATCACATTGTGGAATAACTGTGATTCTGAATGTAAATGCCATTCACCCTCTGAATACCAACATGATAAAAATGTAGTCATTACTAACTCTTTCAAATTCTTATGTGATTGCTCAACCTGGCCGTGTTCTGGTATACACACAGACATATGTTCAACTTACTCTTGTGAACATTGAAAACTCTCACGATAAATTAAAACCAAGATACAGAAATATATTTTATAGAGTGTTGGATCCAAGAGAACTCACAATCTGAGTCTAGGCAAAGAATTTTTGGCTTAAATTCCTTTGCACCCTATTTTTTACATGTATTTTATGTAGTATTTGTGATCTCAGTAGCATGTAATGCTTCAGAAAACTTATCTGCCTATTGATTGTTTCGTGTGTCGTGATTTCCAAGGTGATAAAAGCAATCTCCACTTGTGTTTCAGTATGGAATCAGTGCCATTGTAGATTGGCCTGTCATGACACAGTCATTTCTCCTCTTTCAGGAACTAAAACTCTGAGGAGACTGTGTTTCTTGCCCATGTAGATCTGTGTTCCCTATGCTATATTTACTTTTCTTAAGGATGATATCAACTGATTTTGTATGTAGGCATTTGGTTTGAAAAAGAAAAAATGGCATTCACAATGACAGAGGAAAACTTGAATCTTCATTACAAGCTGAGAATTTCTAGGAAAAATATCACAGAGTGAAAACAGAATGTTTTCTCCTTACATGGAAAGCCTGGAGCTGTGCCTCACTGAAGATTTCCTCTTTGTTATTGTAATTGTCCCCTGGAGTGAACTGAGGTTATACCCAGTAGGGTCATAATTCTTTAAAAATGGGCTCTAATACCCAATTCCATTGCTCCAGTAATGCAAATTAGTTGATGACGTGCCTTGTGCAGAATCTATAAGGAAAGTCTTTAACCAAGTCACTCCTGTAAACATAGGAATTGTGATATGGTTAATCATCACTCTTCTGAGGTACAGGCTTAGAAGAAGACAGTGATCTTATAATTACAGAAATAATCTCAAGAATTTCATAGATGGAGGACCACATAGGTATGTGTTCAGTTTCTGGTGGTTACTGCGACTGAGTTTGCAGGAAACCTTCAAAAAGGAAGAGACAGATGAAATCGTTCAAGAGTCATCCTCAAGCGAGGATAACAGAAAATGATTTTGAAATCAATGTTTCAAAATAGTGTGTAGAATTTAACATGTATGACAGAATGCATGACATACAGCATGGGGGAGGGGCAGTTTCAATGACGGTTGCAGACCGGTGAAGGTATCTAAGTATGATCAAGATTTACGGTATGAAATGCACAAAAACTCAAAGTACACATTTAACATAACAAACAACACACAAAGGTTAAAGCAACTTCATTGAGAAAAGCAGGAACTGCTGGCCACAAGTTAGCTCACGTAAGGACTTTACCAAAGGCTTTCTTTGTTTCTTCTAAGGGGAAACTGTGTTTTCCTTAGAAGTTGGCATCTGAAGTGTCTCACTTTATTAATCTTAGCAAACAGCTAGCAAATCAAGAGAAGGAGCTGAGGATGCTACATGTCCTAGACTAAGATTTCTTATCTCTTGGGTCAACATCCTGTGAGGTTTGCTCAGTGGACCTGGAAATCATCAGTTTACAGTTGTCCACTGACAACAGCAAGCTAGAAACATCAATGTAGGTGTCAAGTCCGTCACCCATAGGAGCGACAGAAGAAGAAAAGGAATGGATATCCAGGACTGCAGAGAGGGCTCAGAGTTGAGAGCAGCAGCTGCTCTTGCAAAGGACCCAGGTTCAAATCCCAGCACCCCATGGTGGCTAACAGCCATCCATAACTCCAGTTCCAGGGGTTACAAGACAGTCTTCTGACCTCCCCAGGCACTGCGCTACATGGGTGCACTTACACACACGAAGGAGGTATACTCATACACACAAAAAGTGTGGGTATCTGAATGAATTAAAAATATCATTGGAGACTTTGTTGTTCATAGTAAGGAGACACACAAACTGAGAAACTGTCTCTCTCTTCACAATTGTGGCAATTTGGGAAATGTCTATCATTGTTTTGTGATTACATAGAGAAAAGTCAGTCAAGGAACAAATGAATTCAAATCTCCAGTGTAATGACGAAGCTAGGAAAAGTGAATGATGAATGTGGGTTAGGACACACTTGGAGTCCAACAACGATGCACTTTTTCCATTGACTGTGTCCCAGTAGAGCATGGCAGATGGATGGAGGAAGGGAGAGCCTTGCTCTTTGTAGTTAACATCGCCCTCAGTGTTCAAGCCATGTTGCCTGGGGTGATACCACAGTCCAAAAGCCAAAGGCATGAGCTTAGGTTTGGGATAACTCCATAAACTGTCAGTCAAGTAACCTGTTAACTGTGTTTACTTGATGGCCTTGTTATGGTTGATTCATTTTTGTACTGAGCATAGCTTAACTTTTCAAAAAAAACATGCACATGACTTTTTCCATGTATAATTGCCTCAAATGTTCAAAGTCCATTTGAGAAAAGTAAAAATACCATGTTCAAGAGCAAGTCCCAATGTGCAAGCCTATTGTCAATAGATGTTCAACGCCCGAGGATTGTTCGAAGCGTGTTATCAGGGAACGTCAGTTTTCTGAAAACAAGTCCTTGAGGGTAAGTCTTCTGAAACCACAAACTTCCAAGTGCACTTTCTCAGCACATTACTATTTCTAGGAAAAATTTCCATGAGCAAATAGAAGGGTTCAGGACAGAGAACCTTTCATCTGCACCTGTGACAGCCAGTCATTCCCCTTTTCTTCCTGGGTTAGCCTCATTCTCTCCCACAATCATGATGAATTCATGAAATCTTTTGATATTGTAGATGTCTGCTGGTGTGTTACTGTGTGTAACAGCTGCATACTGACCAGACCACAAGCCTGCCGTTCACACCCTCCCTGTCCTCTCCCTCTTATTTCCTAAAAAACCTTCTTCAATGTGTTACATGAACCGTCTCAAGGTCTGTTAATAAAAAAGTTGAATGTTATCGATATCTGATCACAAACTGGTATTTATGCTCTGACACTGTCACTCTATTAATTAACACATGTTCTTAAAAATCATATATGTTCCACATTAACTAATCTGTGTTCTTAAAATCATATCCGTTCTACTGTCCATAGAACAGGGTTTTACTTGAATTGCATGATAACTGCCTACATTGTAGGTTTCTATATTGATGCAAGCATATTTCTTCAAACATGATTCATTTTTGTAGATTTTCTGTGGTATTGATTGTGATTTGAATTTTACCAAAATTTGGAGGTTTGGGCCTTTGAGGAATCTTTCTGAGGCATTAACTAGAAAAAAAGCATCTGTTGGGATAAGGACTTGTTTCCACAGTGTAAAAAGCAATATACCAAATGTTTAAATTAAAAAGAAGACACATACCCAAGAAGAAGTTAATAGTGTTGAGGCATAATTAGAGAAGTTTGAACGCCTAACAAGTCACGTTGATCTATTCAAAAAATGAAAATACACTGGAATCACATGTAAAAATAAGCTTTGCAAACTGTTAAATGGAAAATCAGTGATCCATTGATGCTGGGGAAATTTTTGGAAATACCAAATTCTCACCATCTATGAAAGGGAGGTGTAAGTGATACAGACTCTTATGTAAGTATTAATTCTAATTTCAATCACAAGGGATACAACAGTCGCTTCTTCAGAAAGGCTTTAGACCATCCAATGTCTTTGTGAAGGTCAAAAAATGGAGACGTGAATAACTGCATAATGCCTTCACATGTCCTCTGATTGCTGCTCTGTGTTGGATCAGAATTCACTTCAATGCATAACATAGGAAATTCATGAAAATCACCACATGAATAAGAGAATTAAATTTCATCAGTTAACAATTCTAGAGTTCTGTAGAAGAACCACATCTCAAGTTATCAAAGATATGAAGCTCTGTCTGGGGTAATCTATTGATTATAAGTGTTAAAAGTACTGTATTGATCGGAATACCGGGGAAGCAGGTCTATGTGTTCCTGTCAATGAATGGGAAGAAAGCGCAGTGTTAAGAACGTCACTCAGGGCACCTCGGTTGCCTTCTTTGAATATATCAAATGAAGGTCTGGCCACGCTTATACCAAGTAAGGAGCTATGACAAATTGAGTTTGACTTCCACATACCACAAAACTGCGTAGCACTTTCTTCAGCACTTAATTTCTCTGTCTCTTCACAAAACTAGCAAAACCCGATCCTCTCTATGGAAGCATTTCCCAATATCTTCTCTCACTGTGTTTGCTTTTGATGGTGAATAGGATTTCCTACAGCTTGGTTTACAGAAATTTGGTGTTTTAAATCACCAAGGTTCTGAGGATGCTCAAGTTGATGTAACTCTGAAGATGAACACGGATCTGACCCTGCATCCAAACGTAGGCAACACTTCAGCATAGAGCACTAAGTTAGCAAGCACCCCTGCTCTAGTCAAAATTGAGTAGCATGCCTGGTTCATGCAACTTTTCATACCCTCTGGTGTTAAATTCTCTCCACCCTCACTGAACACACATTTTCAGATTCTTAGAGATGTGGGTTTTCAGTATAGTGTTTAGGGATGATCCACCCACCAGCGCTTATTCTGTATTCACAGATGTTCCTTGCACACAGAGGCCTCTGAATAATGTCCAGATCTACATTGGTCTGTGCACAGAAATTTATGTATAAAAGAGGGTGGGTGTGTAGCCAATGAAACTAGACTGTGCTCATTGCAGTGATGTCTTATGAGGGGAGTTAGTAGAATGGAGATCCCATGAAAGAAAGCTGGGGACTCCTGTGCCTGGCAAGGTGTAAGCAAGGAGGAGGATGAGTGCGTGGGGAGAGCAGGTGGAGGTGAACTGGTTAACAAAGTGGGGACCATGAGAAAAGAAGTCATATGGAGTGCAAGGGTCAGGTAACCTAGCTTGAAACCTGCCAGTCCCCCACAGACAGAGGGAGCCCATGAGTTTCCCCACATGACCAAACGTCTGTCTTTGAAACAATGTCAGATCCTGAAAAGGTCATAATAAATCTCACATCATGGACATGTTGAACGTTCAAGATCATTATTGAAGAATTGCAGTAACTTATAGTGCTTATCCTGTGCAGGCAGGAAAGGTGTGACTCAAGTATTTTTATTGATTTTCTTTTTAAGGCGATGGCTTTTTTATCAGAGATGTCTGGAACTCATGGTGTATATTGGATGATATCAAAACTTTTTTAAAATTTTGTGTCTAAAAATACCATGACCCCTGAAACATGAACCATTAGTTTGTATTTAGGATAATTTAAATGAACAATGTTCTTGTAAAATTTGGTTTGATCTCCCTAGACAGAAAATATTACATTACTTTCATGGGAACACTACTTTACTTTCAATACAGAAATCTCTCTGCTCCATAATATACCAGTTACAACCCAATTAACTTCAGTTTTGTTGCCAAGATTATTTCCAAAAATTGAAAAGAAGTAGTCAGCTAAGAAGAGAAAAGTTTGATTTTCTCCTGGAGTTATCAGAAATTATTTGTGATAATAGACTTCTGATAGGTCCAATACTTAATAAAACTATAACTAGAGATCAAAGATAAGTCTCTTAATAGAAATGGAACATTATTTCAAAATATATTATTTTCATCTTGGTAAAATAAAATTATTACATTTTAAAATATAAATCATTGTGGATGAAACATATGTTTCTGTGTATGTGTGTGTGTGAGAGAGAGAGAGAGAAATCTTGAAATCTCTAAAATTGTATTCGCATTCTTTTACACACTTGGAGGAAAAACTGAAATCTTTTCAGGATTTGGTAAATTTTATATGTTGTATTTTCTTGTATATTTTTTTTCTATTGTATTAACTTGTGTTTGAAAAGCAGGTGTTAAAATTTCAGAGAAGTTTAAATAAGTCTTTGAAAGACAGATTAAGAGGGTGTATTTCCCATCGACCGTGATCCACAGATCCATCTGCAAGGAGTCCAGAATCAGGGACAGCATACAGACTGAGTGCGGGTATTCCCTTAGATGATGGGAATTACAGTGGGATATCTCATATGAATACTACTGAAAGAGAGATGGTTGCTAATCTCAGGGTGAGCACTACTGTATTATCAAATGAAGAGAACATAGTTTGACTGTGCATTGAAATTTTTCCTTCTGAATTATAAAAATTGAAGGTGACAATCATTTCAAAGCTGTGAAGCAGACCGAAGAGTTTATAGTATTTTGTGAGGACGATATAGATGCTGAATGCTGGAAAACCAAGTTGATCTGTCTTATTGGTAAGAATGGCGACATTGTCCTTGAGTTAGGTGAATGAGAACACTACAGCCTTCTATCATGACTGCTTGGAAAATGGTTTAAGGTCCACGTTTAGTCCCCATTCAGTGGGGCTGTTTTACTTGAGGAAGATCTTATTGACTAGCTCTAACTTACCAGGCAGATGCAGATTCAGGGCGTGTGCATTCCCCCTGTACTGGCATGTAAATTGTGCAGTATTTGACTGAGCATGTCTTCTATCCTTCCTACATGCAATCCAGAAAAAGGACAAGACCTGGATGATGTACAGAGGAAGGAGCTTGAAGCACTTGTTGAATCAGAGAAGATTCCTGTAGAAAATACTTGACACCTCAAACATACAGGTAACTGCCAGAAATATTTTATCAGGACATGGAAATGTATAAGAAAGAATTGAATCCGGAAAGCAGTTGATGGAGACTGTGTCCTCACATGTTTTCCCTCTGTGTAAATGGTGGGAGGCATGTGATTCTTAGAGTGATCCTAGTGAAGTTCTAACTGTGATTTTGTCCTCTCTCATCCCGCTTCATATTGTAGACACCTGCGTTTTGAATTCTTGTGTCATCTTTTCACAGGTTCCAAAAAGATGTGAAATAATCACCACTCCGGGCCCATAGGGAATCAGAATCATCTATAATTGGCCTGTTATAGCAATGTTATTCATTTCTTCCCCTTACTTTGATCTCTGAGTTGTTCTGACTTTTGTGAATGATTTAAATAAACTGATTCAATATGCATGCAATTCTGTGTGAGAGGGTCTCCTTCTCAGTGCAGAGAGATGTGCACTCCTGTTTAAGAACTGAAAATTATCATGTTCATGACAATCTGAGAATCTGTAACAAAAATTAAAATGCTGTAATAACAGAATAGGTCCAGATTACAGGATATTGCTTTTGTATATGACACTAAATGTCAGACAGCTGTTAATTGCATTAATTGGGGCTGAATGGTGTAATCCCTTAAAAATGTTATTTAACGGAGGCTAACATCTAATTCACATTTCCCATGAATGTAAATTAGGAATGAAAAGGCTTGTGCAGATTTCATCCAGAAAGCATTGGTTCACCAAATGACTTCCATAAACAGGAAATCATTACATGGTTCATGGTCATGACGTGGTTCTGCGTCAAAGCCTACTTATGACATCAATGCTGATTTTCTTTAAATCTCTATCAGATCCTTGTCCTGAGTTAATGCCCTTCCATGGCTTTAATTTGAAAGAAAGCCAGGCTATTTAGAAATCATATATCAGCCTTTTCAAACTGTGCATCCTTTCTTAATTCAAAGTCACTGAAAGGAATGATTTACAGGGTACTCTCCGTGGGGATGTGCCACATGATACCTTGGTCAGCTGTGGTGTTTGAATAAGGAATCAGAAAAAATCCTTTCCTCAACTTAAAATATAACAAGGAAAACTATGAAATTCACAGAGAGCATGATTTCCACACCAGGAAGGTTAACCTAAGGAATTCGTCAAATTTTTAAAATCTTATAATTTAATAATCTTATAAAAATCTTGAAGTAAGACAAATGTTACAAAATAATGACAGAACATAAAGTGCCTGTGACATTATATCCCGAGATGCCTCCACATGACAAGAACCAATTGTATACTCTGAATTCCAGAATCCTCACTGCTATTTGATGGTTTGGGCTGACTGCATTGATGTGCTCTGGACATTGTCCTGTAATTTTCAGCCCTGGGTAAAACAAGTACCAGCTGAATGTTTCTTAATGGAAGAGGATACCTTGCCTGTGAGAAGCTGAGTCGGTTATTGAATAACACAGGAGTCTCTTCTGATTGGGTGCTCAACATATGAGATACTATTGTGTGGATTTATATACCACGGAAATTATCAGGGAAATGTGTATATGTGTTATTGGTTGGATATAATCCAGGCAGTCAGAATGCTGACATGTATGTTCAATATAAAATGAAGGTTGCATGAAGCATCCATGTGCTTAGTTCAAATTTGTGGAATTTTTTGAAAGTACAGACGTGCATCCTTAGGATAAAAAATGGAATGTTAGCTTTCAAAAAAAAACTTCAAAAATGAAAAGAATGGCAAGGAAGATGTGGATTATTACAAATAAAATGTGATCTCTGTGGCTTTCAGTGTCCACATGGGTGCAGGTGACAGAAAATCCCATGTTTCCTTTCTATTGAATTATTGTGCATTTCATGAAGAACATCTTAACCTGTCTTGACCGCTGTTATATCCTTCCACACTATACCCGCCCCCCGCAGCCCTTACTTGGAATTCATACACTCTGCCATTTGTGTTAATGTCTATTGTGTCAAGGTAGTGGCCCAAATGACCTCAGTGCAGGTTCTTTCCCTGAGGTCCACTCTGCCTGCCCAGAGACCCCTGCTTTAAGAAGACTAGTCCATCCTCACCCAACAGTTGTCAGCTCCTGTTTCTTTAGCTAAGATTGGGGTCTGCTGTCCAAGTCCCCAGTTCCATCCTGGGGTTGTGTCTACTTGAGTTTGCATGGGTCTTGAGCATGTTCATGCCATTGCCGTGGGTATATATGAGCAGGGTCCCAGGAGCTTCTAGGACTCTATTTCCATACAGTCACACACCTCTTCCTTGGCTCTTATAATTCCTCCCCCTCTTCTACAATGGTCCCTGAGCCCTAGGTGAGTGAAACTTAATATAGGAGTCCTGTACAGGGACCCACACTCTGCACACTCCTAATCTCAACTCTTTGTCCATTTGTGACCTTTTGTGATCCTGTTGCATAAGGAGCCTCATTAATAAGAGCTGAGAGATTCATTAGTGTCCTCTTTACCCCTTGTTCCATGTTGTGTGAGCCCTGGGATTGTGGATGTGCTGCTTAAGCATGGGCAATTCACAGACAATGTCTGTGTATGACCAGCTGTGGTACTCTGTAGTACTCTCTGTCTGTTGCAAAAGAAGCATTTTTGATGCTTGGTGCCTATGATACTTGACCATAAATATAACGATACATATTTTGCATTAATAATAAGGTACATTAGTCTACAGATGTGACAGCCTTAGTGGTTTCTCTAAGATCTATGACCTTTCCAGCCATATATATTTGACTATGATTACAGAACCACACATAAGTTTCCTCCCATTGAGTGGGCGGTAAGACCAATTAGGCAGCTGTGGATTGGTCCCAAGATAAAAGTTCCAGTGCTGCACCAGTGTCGAATGCCGTGCTGGTCATTGATGTGGTCATTTGGTCACGAAGCTGGGTTTGGATCTTCGAGATTGATGGTCTGTCTCCCTTGGCTGCTTGCACAGAGTGCTCTCCAGAGCTCTGCGAGCTAGCCTTAAGAGAAGTGGCTTCCAGGTCGGTTCCAGCTCCATTGCTCCAAATCTGATCTCTGAAATATGTCCTGTCTTCAGCAACAGGGTCTTACCTTCAAGTTCTGGGAGGCAATCAAGGGCTGTAACAACAGCCTGTGTAATTTCGGGAGTCTCTTGGACTGCCTTGACCAACAACTCAAAGGAAGGTATCTCCTGTCTGGCATGGTTTCTTGTTAGGTAGCCTTCAGCTAGGCACATGGGCTCATGTAGAGATATTGTATGTGGAGTTTGTCATTAGATGTTTGACACTAGCTAGGCTTTATTCATTCATCATCTCCCTGTCTCTCTCTCTCGCTGTCTAACCCTCCCTCCATGCTGTCCCATTAGAGGGTCCCCATTTTCCCCATTTCTCCCCTGATAATGCCAGTCATTTATGGCCACATGTCTCTTGAGCTCCTTCTTTCCCCTCACCACACGATCCTGTGAGATCCTCCTTTGCCCCTCCCATTTAAATACCCTAGTCTTATCTTTCTCTCCCTTAGCAACGTGGGTCTACCCCTATTCTTCTCCTTCAGGTGCCTTCTTTCCCGCCACCTCTCTGGTTAAGGCTGGGGGGTAGCACAGCCTCTGAAGGTTAAGACTAACAATGTAAAAAGAAACCTTCACCTTTCTGTGTGAGGGAAACTCTACTTCCAATGAAATAATTTTCTGTTTCAGAACTTATCCTGATATATGCCAGAATTCAAATTCTCCATGCTGTGAGAACATGAGGATGGAGGGATGCATTTAGAGAATACTTGAAGTGAAATGAATTAGTACTGAGATGAGTGAAAATCCCCAATTAATCTCTTTGAAAAATTAGATGGATAATCAGTTTTGATTTGAATTTTTAAATCATCATCTGTTAAAATTTAAGATCAACAAAACCGAATTGTGTACAGAAACCACCATTAATATCGATAACAAAATCCAATATGAAATGTATGTGATAGACCACTGAAATTTGCCTTGAAATTTGACCTTAGCTGCAAACTGCTGGCTCAGTTAGATTGACGCCAAGGCTTCAGTCCACGTGGGCAGATGGATTTCTAGAATGTTATAGGTGTTCTTTCACCCTCAGTTCCAGGAAAAAGAGAAAACTTTCAAGTGTAAGTTTCTTTTCATAAGCTGCAATTGAATGTACACACTTCCCCATCACTGTATCGCCTCTGTTTGAAAAACCACTAGTTAAAAACTTGGAACAATTAAGACTTCTGATCTGATATCTATTTCCAGAAGGGAGGTTTACCTCCCTGTCATGTCACACCGATCCTGCTGAGAGAACTCAGAGGCATAGACAGCCCGTGGACGGACATAATAGGTGTATTCATTTTACAGACAGGAAGGTTTAGTTTCATAGTGTGATGGGGACTCTACAATGAATCCCTGACTCACTGGTTATTCACATATGGGGATCAATATTAGTGCAGCACAGACATTTGCTAAACTGGTGGTTAATGCTAATGTTTTAAAACAAGTAATAACAAAAATAGAGGAAAAGACTCTGTTTTGAAATACTTCATTCTGAATAAGAGATCAAGGAGTGCAGAGTGTTGACAGATGCCGTCTTCCCAAGCGTGGTTACACCACCTGCCTGGACCACCATGACCTTGACTGTTAACCCTCTCTGAGACAGAGTCAGATACACCTCCCTCCCATACAACCAGTTGGTACTGAAGGAGAGGCAGGGACTGAGGATATTCGACGGAGGGAGCCAGAGAGAGGGTCTCTCGCTTCTTTGTCTGGCTGCTGGGATGTCAGGATCAGGCCCAAATGGAGACTTTGTGGAGCGGAGAACCCACACTCCTGTGAGGAAACCCTCACTCATTGCCTGGTCAGGAAGCCCAATGACCTGACCATGTTTCCAAACTGTGCTGCCGTGCTTTGTCAAAGAATAACGCAGTACTGCATTGAACACAGATCCTAACTTCTCTTTCATGCCATACAAGAAAAGGAAAAGACTTCGATGATGAACATATTATTTCTATTTAATACATATTCTTTTATTTAAAAGGCACGTTTTTTGATTCTCTGAGGGGTTGAAGCCAGACTCTAATAGTTGTTTTCTCTCCCCTCATCAAATTTTTATTTGGTTTTCAGACACCTGTCCTTAGGGAATATGTGACATCAGTGAGCAAAATATTAATAAACTTCCCTCTCCAGATTTCTAAATGAGATAGAACTTTGTCCATAATGCATTTACAGTGATCATTTTATCGAAGGCACTCTCAAAAGCAAGCCAGATTAAGAGAGTATGCAGAAAATTTACACATGATAGGAAAGAAGTTAACACTGTCGTGTGTTGCTGGGCATAATGCAAGGTGGGCCTAGCCAGGCCACCTGCTAGTAGGAATAGAAGGAATGGCTCCTGTGGGTGTGGCGTTCTGCTCTGGCTAGTTGTGAGACCAGCATCTAGAAGAAACCTGCCTATTTGGGGACAAACTTACTATTGGCTGTATTTGGGACCCCACCCCATAAGGTCCTTGGCTATCCAGGCCTATAAGAGCTTGTGCGCCTATTCAATAAACGAGTCTGCAGTGCCATGCGCTTGGCCTGCTTCCCATCCAACTCCCAAAGTCTGCGGCTTGAGTCTGCGTCTATTCACCCCCAACCCCTTGGGCTGGCCCCCCAAACTCCACTCAGGTTGGCCCCGAATGGTGAGGCACGACGATAACTGACATGACAATAGTGTGTGAGCATCATAAAATATCTTTGTCTCATTATGAATAGAAAAACATTATTATTCACAGACATTGTCTGTGAACTGCCCATGCCTAGGTGGCACATTTTTGATGCAGCCTCTACACCTCAGGGTCATGCCATGTAGAACCAGGGGTACAGAGGACACTAATGAATCTCTCAACCCTCACGAATGAAGCTCCTTATGCAGCAGGGGGCCAGGAACACAAAAGGAGATGAGGAGTCTGCAGAGTGCGGATCCCTGGACCGGACTCCTATACTAAGCTGCACTGTCCCAGGGCTCAGAGATCATTGCAGAAGAGGGGCCGGAGAGATTGTAGGGAAAGTGAGGAGGGGTGTGACTGTATGTTCTATATGAAGTTCACAAAAATTCAATGAAAAGGAGATGTGAATTTTTGTTCATTTGAAAGCAATAATGAGGGGCTCTGCAAATACCAATAAGATGGCACTTGAAGGAAGTAAGAAGGGCGCAGTCTAGGCATGAACTAACTTGTTTTTGAAAAGGAGCTAGTTAGGTCTTGGGCAGTACATGATCAGCCTGGTGGGGTCTCAGGACTTCCTCTTTCATGAACAATGCGTGATTAATAGCTAGGTCCTAGGACTTTCTCCCCCATGAACAGTACGTGATCGGTCCCAGGATGCTGTGTCCCAGGTTGCTGTGAGACCCAATACATACTCATTGGACCTTTAAAACAATTGATTATGCCCACCTCACCATGGAAATGCCCTTTGTGGTTTTTGCCTTTAAATGTTACCTGGCACTCCCTAATAAAGGAGTCCTTGCTCTGACTAGACTCCCTATTGCACCTGATTGTCTCTGGGAAGGGGAGGCTGAGGAACGGGCAGACAATGCACTCACCTTTCCCCAGCCCCCAATGAGGAAAGTCCTCTGGGAGCTGACCTGCTGGACAGGAGCAACACCCCAGGGACCCCAACAATTCAATAAAGATGACATTTTTTATCTGTAATAATCTTCAGCTTCTTTACAATTCTTATACCTTTTTCCTGTTTTTTTTTTTAAATTCCGTTTTTATCATAGGGATTTGTTTATGTGTCTTTGAAAAATTCCACAAACTTGAACTAATCAGATGGATGCTGTAGTCAATCTTAATTTTATATTGAATATATAGATCAGCATTCCGATTACCTGGATTATATCCAACCAATAACATACACAGGTCTGCATGTATGTATTTTCACTGTTAACGAAGGACCCTAATATTTACACTTATGCATAGTATATCACAAAGGACCACACACTTTTAGTTATTGTTGGTGTCCTGCATTCATCAGATCATCATAATTGTTCTGTTGTCACAAGAATTATACACCTCCAATAGAGATTTATAAATCTAGGCTTGTATGCCCTATGCTGGAAGATGTTACAGATACAGTGCAGAAACAAGAAAATATGTGGTCTCCCATAGTCTTACCATACACGTTTCAAATGTCGATGGTTTTCTTGAGGCATTTTATAACCTTTATGAAACATAATTCCAACCACAGTGCCTCAACCACAGTGGGGGCGTTGGCTATCAGGAGGAAATAATTCAAGGACTAAAAATGGATCATTCAATTATTTGGCCATATACAAGCTCTTTTCCTGTAAATTAAAGAACATTCCATGTGTCAAAAGTCAGTAATTTGTCCTATGTAGTTTCAGGGCACATTTGAATTATGTGTTAAGTCCCATCCATTTAAGCATTTGTGCCCAGATGCCCCTTAGTGTCCATCTATCCACTGGAATTGGGTTGGGCTATCTCAAATCAGAAGGAAGGCATATTCTCCCTCTCCCCGTAGCAATCAGTTCTCAGTCTAGATCCAGCCCTATGTCTATGAGTGGGGTTTTTTTTTGCATGTATGTCGGTGCACCCATGTCATACTAAGCCCATGGAGGCCAGAAGAATGTGTCTGATCATGTGAACTGGAGTTATGGCAGGTTGGGTGCTGGGAATCCAGTCTCCAGCCCTCCAATCTATAGTTTTACCCTGCAAAGTGCTTGGAAATCTCTCCTAGTTTTCAGGCATTCAGTCCTCCAGGCTGTCAAATTCAACTACCTACTGGTTTCCACAGCACATAAGAGTTGTTCAGAATATTTGTGAAAAAGGAAGTAAAACCTTTGTTGTCAGATCTACATGAATGATATCAGCAAAGATAAAATTCATTGATAAAATCAATGAGTATTACAGAATCAAAGTCTCAAACATTTCTATTAAAATTCATCTACAATTACAGTTCTTAGTGTATCGGACTTTTCAGCCCTGGGACAGTATCATCTGAGAACCCTGCCTAGTTTCTGCAACATGAGCACTATTTTCCCATCACCATCAAGAATATAAAAACCTACTTTTCCTGTATTTCAGCCTGTCTAACACCACACATTCCCCTGGGCAGAGTTTCATGCTCTCGACAATTTTGAAGCATGGCTGTTGTAAAAAATCCTACTTCATGTAATGGATAGCTGATTTCACATTTCCAGCGTGACAATTTGTGTGTTACCTACACTGTGTTTTCCAATAAGTTCCTAACTAACACAAAGTAGCAGTCCATTCATGTGTCAGTGTTTAATCCTATTACATGTGACTGACGAGATGTTGAAGCTGTTGACCTTTACTAGCATATTGAATGTTTGTACGCCGGTTTTTCTAAAGAATGGCACTGTGTAATTTTTTGTTTTGTTTTGTTTTCCAAAAGAAGAGCATGTATCATGTTTCTGGAACATCTAAACTTTCTGTAATAATCCTTATCTATCATTAACTTATATTTGGGTGTATTCTTTGTTTAACTTAGACTTTATTTATGTATACAGTCTGAGTACAAGTCCTTCTCCAAACAAAGGCTTTCTATTTTCCTCTCCTGATGAATGAATTTTCTAGCTAATGCCTCATTAATATTCCTCAAAATCCAAATCACTAAATTCCCACAACTTTCAAGTCGCTCCCAATAGCTTACTTAACCTCCAAAAGTTAGTTAGGCTGGAGTAATCTATATGGAAATCTATAATATACACAAATATACTGCAACATGGACAGTAAATCATATGTGATCTGAAGTTCAGGAATGAGGAAACGAAACCCAAAAACCTGGTTCTGGTCTGGGGTGGGGGAAAGGAAGATTCATATCTACAGTAGCTTCCTGGGGCCAGGTTATCACACAGGCAGAGCAGGTCAGACACCTGCCAACCCTTTAGGGTATCAGGAGTTGCTTGCCTTGCTCAGTAACCAGATCCCCACACCTAACATGATTAGAGTCTTCTTAGCCCAACATTTGGGTAGGGAGAAGCTTACTCCCAGATCCAAGGAAATTTCCCACTTTCAGCCAGAAGGAAGCTAATCTTTTCTTTTGGGGGTCATCACCCCATGGTTCCCAGCCAATTCTCAGCTCTGACATCTATGACCCCTCCTTCTTGAAAAGAACCTTAGTTGCCAAGAGGTATACAGATACCAGTCCTTCTGGCTTCTGGGTCGCTGAATAGAGTGGAGAGGGTGGCAACTGCATTGCCCCTTCAATGGGTCTGTGTAAAAGTCCCCACAAAGTGCAAAACAGTTGCCTACAGAGAGAAAACTGAGTCCCTGATTTGTGCCTGGGCAAGAGGCACTGGAGAAGTAAAGGCAAGGGTACTTATTCCCAGTCCTGGGACTGGAACAGGAGACATCAGAGCAGGGTGAATTGTAAACATCCGAAGTCATTACAGATTCTTGAGGGGCATCCAGGAGCTCATGGTGCACACTGCTCTCTGCTCCCTTTTCTTCTGGCTGCCACTGCTGGGTGGCGAATTTTTTTTTTTTCTGGTGCTTTGATAGATGAGGAGTGGCTAGAATGGCAGTGTGAGTTCCCTTCCTAACAGCTTCTGGACACGGCCAGAGAAGAAGCTTACTCATCACGTAACTGCAGATCAGAACTGCAGTGGGCTTCTTTCCCGGCAATGCAGGTTGGACCTGTGTGTATGTCTGAGAAGCGTTTTTACTACCAAGGGGAAGAGTTTTCCATGTGAACTTTTTTTTCCCTTGAATTTTAATTTTTTTCTTTTCTTTATTGAGTCATTGTGAATTTCATACAGATCTCAATGAATCTTAATCCTCATTATAGCCCCTTACCCACCAGCATGTGCACGGAGAAAGAAACTCATTTGGGAGGATGGAGGAGGGATGGAGCTGGAATGGGACTCCCCCGAATTGGCCAACAAGACCTGTCAGTGTAACTGTGTCACAGTGAACCAAAGGAGGATTTGTTTTAAAGAGAAACAGCTCAGGACTGTGTCATTAGAGAAGAATGTCATAAGGAGAGCAAAGGTTGCAGAGCCCAGAAGTTGAAGAGTCCTTAAATACGAGAACCTGGACCCATCTCCATTTCCTGTTTGAATGTATCTAGATCAGTTAAGATATCAACATTGAAAGTCCCAAATAGTCCAGTGTATTAAAAATTGATTGGGGCCAGATTTGGACCATAAGTCGAGTTGGTATGGCCCTCAGAGTTCTCCTGAATGCAGGTCTTTCAGATTGGCACAAACACAGGCTCTGACTGTAAAAGTCAGTTCCTTTCTCAGACATTTATGGACTCTGGGAGTTCGACTGGAGTCACCAAGGTGTTTGTCCTGGAACTGCAGGGGGATTTTCCTTTCAGTCACAGCTTACATTCCAGTGTTTTGTGTCATAAGGGAAAAGGGGTGATGTTCTCCTCTTAACTTCTTCAGGCTGACTCTATGCGTAACAATGGGAGGGATGGGGGATGACACATGAGGCTGGAATGTATTATATTGGAAAGTCCTCATCATGGTTAGGCTGCTGTTCATATTTCCTGGTGGGAAGGTAAGCAGAAATGAATCTCTAGCTGGTAGCCCTCATGATGTATGGCTGCGGCTTGAGTGCTGTCGGGGTCCCAACAAAGCTCAGTAGAAGGGCAAAAGCTGGTGGCAGTCCTCCCATGAAGGCGAGTGAGTTATGAAGATGGAACAGGGTTCCCACATTCTTGATCTGAGGGAGGCATCACTTCCCTTCCAGGAAATGTGGGTGCTGGTTCCAGAGGACTGGAGCTGAGACATAAGAGACTCCTGGCCAGGGGAGGAGGTAGACTTGACAGTCCTCCCACTCCCTGCCCCCTGGTGGGATAAAAGGACAGGATAAATATTCAGAGGCTCAGCCACTGGTAGTACTGTTTCAGACCTGAAAGGGTTAATGAAACAGGGGGAGATTCGACACTTTATAAACCATTGGGGTGGACTTTCCAGAAGGTCCAGCCATGTGATAAAATAGAGGATCTGGTCCAGGTGGAGATCAAAGGCAATCCTGCAAAATCCATAAGTACGGTGAACATTGAAGGATCCTGCAGAAAGCCAACAGGTTTCAGAAAGGTTGGCCACTTAAAGTCACAGAAAGTGCAGAGCCATGCAGCTTAGATGAAAGCTGGAACTGTTTTCTCTATTCCTGTGTTGGGCCTTAAGAAATCCTAATTGACCGGCTGGAACCTCGTGGCCTGAGCAAGATGGCGCTGAGTGGAGCTAAAACAAAGACCAGCCAGAGGAGATAGGCAAACTCCACATGGGCCTTAGCCCTTCTGCAGGAGGTAGCCTATCACCCATGCATCCCCAAGGACTGGGGACCTGGCCCGGGCCGTACTCCCGGCACCAGCGTTCCTGAAATGGAGTGCATACTACTGAGATGAATGTAACAGGAGGGCGGAGGCTAACACGGCTGCAGATCCACCCATACCCGTCACATTCCCTATGCTCACAGGGACAGGGGAGCACTATGGTATGGGGATTCAACAGACAGCCATCCCGGCGGCCCCATACAGGGACCAGGCCTGAATGCATGGTCCAAGCTAGAGGAGGGGCCCTCTGAGTCCCCGGTAGCGGGGACTTACCAAAAGCCAGGGGAGTCTCTGCCAGAGTTCATAGACAGAGTCCAAATCAGCCTTAACAAAAAGCTACCCCTGGTTGGTTAAAGGATGAGTTTTAAAAACTGATGGTTTGGGAGGGCATGAACAAAGATCATAAATTGGCCTGTGCAAGGCTTAAAGAATACCCAGTGGGGCAGTGGATAGTCACGTCCAGGGACATCGGGACTTTAAGTTGCCAAGCCCAAACCATGGCACAGGCCATGACTGCGCAGTCTGCCACACAAACGGCCTCCCTAGGGGGAGCTATTTCACAAGCAGTGGTGGCAGCTTTAGAGCAACTAGGAGTTGTACCAAAAAGCAGGACTAACAAAGGAACCTGCTTCCAGTGTGGGAAACAAGGCCATTTTAAGAGGGATTGCCCTCAGGGACAGCGAAGCCCAGGCAGAACTCAAAAGCGACCACCTTGTGCCCACGTTGCAGAAAAGGATATCACTGGAAGAAAGACTATATGTCAAATTTTGATAAAGATGGGAAGCCTTTAAACTCAACAGGGGGCAGCCCTCAGCCCCATTAAACAAGGAGGGCCCCCAAGTAGGGGATAGGAAAAGGACATTCCCCCAACCCACAGAGGTGAAATGGACTGCACCCCTTATAGAGGGGGTTTGGCCAAAGATGGACATCTATATTCAGGGAAAAAGGTTTTGGTGCCTTCTTGATACTGGGGCTGATAGAATAGTTCTAAGAAAGGAAGAGGTGCCACCCAGCTGGCATCTAGTGCCTGGCCCCATGTTAAAAGGAGTGGGAGGAGACACTGTCTCCGAGGAATCTAAATGTTGGCTAAAATGGAGGGACACTGATGGCACCGAGGGAGATGTACGGCCCCTGATCATTCCAGGGCTGTCAGCTAACTTACTAGGACAAGATGTGTTGGGCCAGATGCAAGCGGTGCTAACCACCGATGATAAAGCCTTTTATGATGACCTTCTAGATGATGAAGAAGGAAATGCTCCACTGGGAGCTGGGGAGAACCCAGGCATGGGATGGTTCTCAAGGTTTTCTAACCATAGGGGGGAACCTCCCAAGATTCCGTGGGTGCACCCCCAATTTTAAGGGCCTCTGCCCCCCCCAGTGCCTGCCATTAGTTGGGCCCCTGGCCCGCCAGTGTGGCTGGAGCAGTGGCCTCTTCCATTGGAAAAATTACAAGCTTTAAAAGAGATTGTGAAAGAGGAATTAGATCAAGGCCATATTCGACCATCCTTTAGTCCTTGGAATACACCTGTTTTTGTAATCAAAAAGCCCTCAGGAAAATGGAGAATGCTACAGGATTTAAGAAAAGTTAATGAAAGAATGAAATTAATAGGCACTCCCCTTAGAGGAATGCCATGGATACCAGCCATCCCCTCTGATCTGTGCCTGGCAGTTATTGATTTAACAGACTGCTTTTTCTCCATACCCTTACAAGAGCCAGATTGTGAGAAATTTGCCTTTTCAGTGCCATCCCCTAACTATCAGGGCCCGGATGAAAGGTATGAGTGGACAGTATTGCCTCAGGGCATGGCCAATAGCCCAGTCTTTTGTCAGGTGTTTTGAAAGAATCTTTTACAGCTATTCTTATTGGGGATAAGGCATTAATGTACGTGTATATGGATGATATTATAATAGGGGCTCCCAATTCCCACGATTTACAAAGGCTCCTTAATGAAGTTATACAACTACTAGAACACCACAAGTTTATGGTATCTAAAGAAAAGGTTCAGTTGGTACCACTCCTAAAAATTTTGGGCACCCATCTAGCCCTTGACAGAGTGTGCCCCCTAAGGCCTCAGCTAAATTTTCATAATCCCCTAAGTTTAACTGAACTTCAAGTTATTGGGTGAAATTAACTGGATAAGGGCATGGACACCTGTTACTACTGAGGTCCTAGAGCCCTGTTTCAGTTACTAATAGGAAAACAGCCTACAGATTTAATTAACCTAGAGCAACCCCATCTTGAGGTACTACATAAGGTTCAACAGACTTTAAATCAAGCCAAATTAGCCAGATTTAGTTCCAATGTGCCTCTTGAATTGTGGATCCTTCCAGGGAAAGCCTTAATGGCAGTAGTGCTGACATAAGGAGGACAGCCTCTACAATGGGTCTGTAGCTCATTGGGAGGAGCACCCAGGGTGTATACACCCATGGACCAGCTTGCAGACTTCCTCCAAAAGGGAAGAGATCTGGCAGTGAGACATTATGGACTGGACCCTCAAAACATTGTTGTTCCCTATCGACTTAAAGCTCTACAATGGGTCCAAAGGAACAATGGTAGTGTAGCATTGGTCCTTGAAGGGTTTGGAGGAATTTTGGACTGTCACTTTGGCCCTTCCAAATGGGTTACATCCTTTTTAACATTACCTTGGAAGGCACCTCAAATATTTGTTAAAAGCCCCCTGGTGGAAGCACCCAATGTGTTTACTGATGGAGGAAAATATGGCTCTGCCACAATAGTATATTCAAAAGAGACAAATGGGCCAAAAAGATTTGTCCACACCTGTGAGGGCTCAGCCCAGTTTAAAGAACTCATGGCTGTAGTTCTGGCCTTAACTAATGTGGCTCAGCCCATGAATCTTTCTTCTGACAGCTTATATGTTGTAAATCTTCTTCCAGGACTCCTGGATTCACATATTCGTCTAGATGCCAACCCCATTACACGTCTAATGATTCAGGCAAGGACTCTTCCCTTGGAAAGAAAAACCCCCATTTTCTTACAGCACCTTGGAGGACATCAAGGTTTTCCTGGGTTTTTGTCCCAAGGCAATGCTGAGGCTGATAAAATGGTTTCTACCCAAGTCCTGACTACTGAACTTGATAATGCCCAAAACCTACACGACTGGACCCATATTAATTGGAGAGGACTTCATAAAAGTTTCCCCAGGATCCCTATTAAGGATTTAAAGAAGATAGTACACACTTGCAAATCTTGTTTGCCATTTTTACAAGTCCCACCCTTACAACAACCAGGGATAAACCCCCGAGGCCTAAAGCCCAATGTTTTGTGGCAAACTGATGTCACACATTATGCAACCTTTGGAAAGTTAGGATATATTTTTGTATCCATTGATACCTTCTCCCATGTGTCCTGGCCCTCTGCCCACTCAGGAGAAAAGGCCAGACATGCTCAATCCCACTTTTTCCAATGCTTTGCCACCTTGGGTTTGCCTCATAAAATTAAGACTAATAATGGACCATGTTTTGTTAGCAAAAATTTACAAGAATTTTTTAACCTTTGGAATATACAAGATGTTACTGGCATTCCCTATAACCCACAAGGCCAAGGGATTATAGAATGCACTCATCAATATTTAAAACTCAAGTACAAAAACAAAAAGGGGGAGAATTTTTTAACCTTTGGAATATACAAGATGTTACTGGCATTCCCTATAACCCACAAGGCCAAGCAATTATAGAATGAACTCATCAATATTTAAAACTCAAGTACAAAAACAAAAAGGGGGAGTTAGCCCCCACCAGCAGTCACATATGGCCTTGTTTACTCTTGACATTCTTAATTTCCAAAAAGATCAGATACAGACTCGACTCCAAAGCCACTGGGGCGTACTGGACTCTAAACCAGAGGTACTGGTGCGGTGGAAGAACCCGCTCACTGGCCAATGGAGAGGGCCTGACCCATTGCTTACTATGGGGAGAGGGTTTGGTTGCGTATTCCCCACAGATGAACAACAACCCTTATGGGTTCCAGCCAGGAATATTAAGTTTAATCCACAACAACCTCCTATTTAGAAATTTATAGGCCCTGCTTAAAAGACAGTTTGGGTAGAGTGATAAAAAAAAAAGAAGAAAAAAAAATAAAAGGATGTTTGAAAAAACATAAGAGGCTGTTATCCCTTCACCCAGGGGGAAGCACCCCCTGAGGTCTATGCTTTGCTCTCGCCCTTTAGATTTTTGCTTGACAGAGAATTATGGCTGGGATACGTTGGCTATTACACCTGCTTTGCCTACTACTGGGAAGACTTCTGGGCTCCGCAGATCAATCCCCACATGCGCCTGCCAACGTGATATGGGAGGTGAAACCTGCCACCACAAGCAGACCTGCTGTTTGGGTGACCAACTGTACCACACCCTTCACCTAGTGGTCAGACCTAACGGTGGACCTGTGCGACTTGGCCCGCGGATCCTGGGACCTGGGAGACTGGACCACTCAGGATGGACACCCGGAGTGAGCAGACCCTGCCTCGACAGTGCAAGTCAGTAGGGGGACCCCAGAAGGTGCTCATAACATTGAGAACGGTGGCTGTGGACATGCCGCGGAAAGATATGACTTATACCATACCCCCTTCTATGTATGCCCAGGGTTCAATCAGACTACTGGTCAAATAAGATCTTGTGGGGGTGTTACAGACTTCTTTTGTGCTAGTTGGGGTTGTGAACAAACAGGTACGGTCTGTTGGAGACTAAATCCCACTCCAACCTCCCCTATTAAGATAACTCGAGTCCCATGGCAGAGGTCACACGGTAACCCCTGCAACAGTAACTTCAATTGTAACAACCTGCACATCTCCTTCACTAACGCTGGGAAACAGCGCAAGGACTGGCATATAGGATTAATGTGGGGAATTAGAATGTACCAGTCAGGATATGATAAAGGGCTATTATTTACTATTACTCAAAAGGTTGACTATTCCAACCCAGAAGTTGGTCCGGTAGTGGGGCCCACCATGCCAAAGGTTGTTCACTTACAGCCTCAGGCTCAACCAAGCATTACCATAAAGCCACCCAGCACCACCACTACCAGAGAACCAAATGAGCCAAATATATCCCTTAAACCTGGCGTGCGATGGGAGGGATCTACAAGGGCTATTCTTGACACAGTACAGGCAACAGCTAGTCTGTTGAATGCATCAAATAGCACCTGAGGGCAATGTTGCTGGCTGTGTGCCAAAGACAAGGGGCCCATTCTCAAAGCCTTTCCTATTATCGGGTCTTATACACTTTCCACAGATTATGCTGGCTGCCGTTGGGATCAAATTTCCCAGGTCCAAATTGTTCAAATGAGAGGACCCTCTGGAACTTGTGTAATTGGCAAACATCATGTGACCAGACAGCCCCTACCTTGCAACCAAACACAACGAATATCTGCTGTAACTGGATGCATAATACCATCCGTGGGCCACTGGTGGCAATGTACAAAAACAGGCTTAACACCGTGTATTAATGCAAACATTTTTCAGAGAGAAAATGATTCCTGTGTATTATTAATTGTCCTACCAAAGTAAAACTATGTTTCAGAACAGGAAATGCAAGCAGCAACTATGGGAAAGAAAAAGAGAGACTTAGGAGCAAGGACAGTGGGAGTAATGTTAGTGTCAGGGTTAACACAGGCAGGGCTGGGAGCTAGCTCTTTGGCAACCTCACAAATTGGATTACAAGCCCTCCAAGCTACAATGGACTCACAGGTGGACAAATTAGAGGCCTCCATAAAATTAATGCAACAATCCTTATCATACCTAGCCAAAGTCACATTGCAAAATAGAAGAGACCTAGATCTACTATTCCTAAAGGAGGGAAAACTTTGGGAGAAGAATGTTGCTTTTATATAGATCATTCTGGGAAGGTGCTACAAAATCTAGATATTGTGAGAAAAGATTTGAATCAGAGAGAAAGGATTTGGAGTAGGAACTCCTGGTTTCAACAATGGTCTGAAACATCCCCCTGGTTTACAACTTTGATATCCACAATATGTGCCACGGACCGTCCCTCTTGGAGACTGGACACCGAGGGAGAGCAGGGGCGAAGGCTTAGGAGAATTAGGATTCGGCGAATGACAGACAGACATGACTTATAAGGAGGTTTGAATCTGCTGCAATTTACTGAAGTTTTTCACTAAGATTTTATACAGTTACAGGAGAAAATTGGCAAGTTTTACAAGTTTTGACAAAGAAGAGATACACATTTAATCATTATACTTGTTTTGTCTTTTTCAGCACGTCTTGCGGTTTCTCAGTATATCTTGTTGTCATAGCCAAATGGGCACAACAGTACTGGTTTTTTAGAAACTGGACTGGCACTATTAAACACATTTTTAAAGTTTCTCATGGCCCTGGGTCAAAACAACCTTTAAGATATGCTTCATATGAAATATTGTTTATATTTTTTGAAGTACCTAGTGGGAATTGCCAGACTCTGCAATTCTTTGTTTGGAGAGTTAGATTTATTGTGACTATTTCCTATTAATCTCTCTAGTTGCACTTTCTCAGGGTCACTATTTATTTTTTGTATCATTAACTCTTTTTGCTCAAGTGAGTTCATAAAGATCCCAAAACTATTTTTTAAATCATTATGTAGGTCATAAACTGCTGAGTTAAAAGCCTGAATCAGGGGAGGAAACATCTATGCCACTTCTTTTGAACTCACTGATTCATTAAAAACATTTTTTGCTTTAGAGAAAGAAAGCGTGTGTGGGCATGAAAGTAAGTTTTATGAGAAATCCAGATAAGAAAGCCAGTGCTGCGAGCCATGACCAGGAACACCATGGGTGTTTATAGAGTGCTCGTTCAGGTATCAGGAGTCGGGCTGATTGCCAGGGAACCGCTGGGGGAAAGCTCCAAAAAGCACACGTCCCCCCATCCTTCAGCACCTACCATCTGGGAGACATGTCGTCACACAGGTGTTGCTGTGGATGCAGCAAATATGGGACCACTTTTGCTCTTGCTGTTAGCCTTGACTGTAGGACCATGTATTTTTTGGCGCCTAGTTAATATAGTAAAGGCACAGATACAAGATGTGCAAATAATGGCTGGCCCTGAGGTTGAAATATGACCCCATACCTGAACATGGAATGAAAGACCCAGGAGCTGAGAACCAAGAATGATGTACTCTGGGGCAGGACACCTGCTTCCAGAATTGGAG
Organism: Eospalax fontanierii; assembly: GCA_035773235.1. Taxonomy (NCBI): domain Eukaryota; kingdom Metazoa; phylum Chordata; class Mammalia; order Rodentia; family Spalacidae; genus Eospalax; species Eospalax fontanierii. The sequence goes on along the minus strand of CM069525.1, from coordinate 640,476 downwards.
CTTTGGTTCCCCAAAAGAGTTAGTGTCATTCAAACCTCAAAATGAAAATCAGGTTGGCAAGTATGGTCGATGACGGGCAACTTCGGGAATTATCCTAACTGACCTAAGATAGGGTTTTCAGCAATAAGGGTTGAATATACCAATGACGGGTAAGGTAAGATAGGTTCCTGACGACCTAAGACAGAGACGTACTTGCTCTCCATTTAAATAAAATAAAAAGGGGGACATGTTGGGCCTTAAGAAATCCTAATTGAATGGCTGGAACCTCATGGCCTGGGCAAGATAGCACTGAGAGGAGCTAAAACAAAGACCAGCCAGCGGAGATAGGCACCGACCATGCATACCATGTTAATTAGGTGAACTAGGGACTTAAGTGCATTGGAGGGGAATTACTTCCTCCCTCCTGAACAGCACGTGGACAGTTGTAGCCTCTATGTAAAGTGAAGACATGATCAAAGTGACCAGTAAAGTGATTGGTAGAAACTTCTCACTGTATGCTAATACCTGTAGCTCTGAGCCTTTATAATGTGCCTGTTAACTTCAATAAACGGCTTCCTGCAGCACCACTGAAGAAGTTACAATATTAAAGCTGTATCATCAAAAGAGCTGGCTAGCTGCACGCTTCTTTGGTCAGACGGGGGTCCCAGTCACGTCTGAGAGTCTCCTGGAATGGGCCTGGAGGCTGGGAACGGACGGACTGTCACACCTGACCTCTCTTTGCTCCCCTAAAAGCCCTCTCCTACTGCGGGGAGGGGCCTGGGGCAATCCAAGAGAAGTGGGACACGAGCTGTGTGCCTGATCCCCCTCGCCGTTCTCTCCTGCTGGGTGGAAGACGGGGAACTTGGTGAGGGGGTACACTGGCCGGTGTCTGTCACTCCACCATGAGAGGGAGTGACATTCCTGAAATTTAAGAAATTAGGCAACATACATTCAAGGGGGTAGAGACAGAGGAAGATTGTCCCATGACAGAGGTTAGACAAATAAGGTGTGTGAAGGTTAGCTTTACAATTATCCAACCAAATATTCCCATCCAAGTCCATAGAAGCAGATGTTTACACTTTGTTTCCAATTGTGACTCGTCCTGGCATTATATCCAATCCTGAAGATCATGAGAAAACGTCAAACTCAGAGTTCCCTTCCCTCAAAAAACAGGATGTCACTGCTGTAAGATGGAGACTCCATGGTTTGATTAGAGACCATTATCACTTCACAGACACAGATGTGGTCATTAACAATGGTTATTTGTTCAAGATGTTCTGCGTAAGATTTGATACTCCTCTTTCAAGACTCAGACCGTCGATCACTTGCATAGACTCTTATTTTCCTTTTCTATTCTGGAAATATCCAGTCATCATAACATTATACATAAATTATTCTTTATAAAATATTTCCTTTCCTTTTACCTTCTGATTTTCTTTCTTAATACCATGAGACATAACAGGGTTAAGGAATAAGTTTTCTTTCTGTTGCAAGAATTCTCTTCCTGGGTTGGGGATACTAAGTAATGTGTAACCCCTTTCCTAAGGTTCTAGTGCCAAAGCAATGTTTGAACACATTTAAGTTCATGCTCAGGAGCAAATGACTTTACTCACAGAGACGAATGAAGTGTTACTGACAGGTGTATGGATGACCTGAGAGTAGTTGCACTGCAAATTCTTTATCTAGCATGGATGTTGATTGTTCTATGATCTCATGGGCCAAGTCCTTTCTTTCTAGCCTTTCCCAGATGGCTTTCCAAATCCAGGAGACCATTTTGGATTAGGACAAAATACATACAGGTGACTGGGAGGAGTGACTGGATATTCAGGTGAGGGTCCAATGACCCTAGTTAACAAATCCAACTGTGATGATCCTCTGTAAGTAGATACAGCTGACATCATGAAGATGGCAGTTTGGCTCAGAAGAGTTCTGTGCAGTATCATCTTACTAAAAGAACATACATAATGTTATGAACTGATATTACCTGTGTAATATTAGACTTTATAAATTTCCAGGTGAGCTTATAGAAAACATAAAAATCATAGTTGAAAGAGAGAGAAATCTACTAGTGCTTTAGGCTTTGAGGGAATATATGAATAATAATAATCTGTCTAAATTAGAAAAACTATATCGGGGTGCCCAGGGCATGAAGGGAAAGGGAAATGTTCTATTTCAGAGGAAACATTCTAGATCACAAAGAAAGGCAGTAATTAAGACCAGTGAAGGATGTATTTCATGGTCTGACAAAAAGGGTGAGAGCTGTCAGGGAAATCTCAAAGAATGCAGGGAGGAGGTAGAGTAGCCCTGGGGGGGGGAGCACTGACACCCACCATGAAGAGCTGCTAAGGGTGTGTCTTACTCGAGTTGGAAGGGGAGGACAGAATATATGATACCCTATTACAAACAGGCCTTTTGTCTACTTTCTCAGTGGCTCTGGGTTCCTCTATTGCTGTGGTGCACATGGTCAGTCCTCGGTGGCCAGGCAGACAAGTTCTAGCAGTGAAGAAGATCTGGAGGCGCAGTGGGGAGATTTGGAGACCACATGCCTAGCCTACCTCAATTTTTGCAAAGAAGGGCAGTCATCCTTCAGGCGTCCCCATTTTCCCATTGTGGGCATGGCCCTGGCCGTGGCTGCTGAGTTGGGGCAGGCTTGTGTCCAGTGTCCTTTGTTGTCACCGTGGGCCTGGCAGCTGTTGTGGCATTGATGCTGAGTTGGCTGAAGTCTTCTTAGGAGGAACCCTGAGTGCCACAGCCGGCAGTTGAACCTTTTGTGTCTCAGATAGCTCACCCAGTCTGCCTTCTCATCTTCCTCTGGGTTATGGAATATTTTAAAGTCCGTTTTGCAGCAGGTCTCCCTGAGGGTGCTGGGGGGGCGGGCGAGGGACGCTGGGCCTTTGTTAGTAGACAAGTTGGGTTACCAGATGGATGGTTTTATGTGGGTGTGCTGGACCAGAGTGAGGTCCATGGGCTAGGCATAGGAGATAAAGAGAAATTACAAGGTTAGCATGCATGTATAAGAAGGAGAGAGAGCATATGTGCATGGGCAGCAGGGGAGGGTGACAATATAAAAGAAGGTGAGATAAGTAAATGGAGGCAGGAACAAATAAGGGTCAGCCACACGAGTTCGAGTGCTCGCGTGGGGGATGGCACTGCAGACAAGAGTTTCTTATCTCTTATCCCAGACAAGATCGCTACTCTGGTGCTTGCTAGAATAGAGGCGGGTTGGGTCTTAGGACCCAGAGGGAAGCAGGGGTCCTGAGGGAGTGAAATAGGCAGCCAGACGTGGAAAGACCACAGGCTGGAGCGAGTTAGATCTGGCAAGGGGAAAGGATTTAGAGGGAGGGGAGAGGTTGGTTTGGACCAGGTGTTATGAGGTTGGAGGGAGTATTAGGGAGCTGAGCCAGACCAGGTGCTGTGGGATAGCGAGAGAGCCTGGAGCAGGCAGTTCAAAATTGGGGGGAGGAGAAGAGGGTTGGGCCAGGGGAACTGAAGGGGAATCGTCAACTGCATTTAGGTCAAAAGCAGTCTGAGAGAGTATAGGGTGGGGTTGATGGGGTGGGGGTGTCTTTTCCTTTCGAGCAAGAAGTACCTGTTGAAGGAAAGAGTGGGAACAGGGATCAGGGCATGAACGGAGTTCAAAGAAACCCTCCTCATAGGGTTGTTGGGATTACTTGCTGGTATGGTGGCAGGAATTACTCATGTCTGTAGGAATTTGAAGGTCCAGGATGCCCTCTGGTGGCCACCTGGAACGATTAACTAGCAGATACTGGGGCCAAACCACAGAGCAAAAAAATTGAGACACTTAGGTTTAAGAGTGTCCTGGAGTCCAAAGGACTCCAGGGTCATAGAAGGCATTTTAGGGAGGCTGCATAAGGTTGTTTGGACTGCAAGGAGCTCAGTGAAATGTGAAGAGGAATGAGAGGTGCTGTTTTGGTAAAGAGATTAGATCGTGAGGAAACAGAGAGGAGGAAAGAATGTAAAAGGGGAAACTGCAATAGGAAAATTAGGAAGAGGGGTGTGTATAAAGTGGGAGGTCAGCCACAGGAGTATGAAATATCTGGGAATTCCACGACAGGCAGGCGGGAAATCCGAGTCAAGATCTGTAAACTGGGAACACCTCCCAAGTTTAGATGTGGGTCTTAGGACCCACAGGGGACCCCTCGCGTTCTGAAACAAGTTTTGAGAGGAGAAATGTGAGAAGACATGATGTCTATGGGGGTCTGAGTGAGGAGTGAGGCAGCCGACACCCAGAAATGGTTGGGGAAGAGTGGGAGAGAAAAAATGGATATGGGGGAAGGGGAGGTGTAAGAATTTTCCCTGATGGGCTTTAGGAAGGGTAGCAATCAGAAAAGGGAGGGAGGGAAAGAACGAGAGAGAAGGGGGGGGGGGGAGAGAGTTCCATAGCGAACCCATCAGGAACCCCAGGGGTTTACACAGAGGCTGGGTGGGCAGCTGTGCTCCCCTGTGTACTGCAACGAACACGCAGGAATGGGAATCACAGAGCTGAGTGTGACAGAGAAACAGGTCCATTTCTCAGGTGTGCTTGGATCCACTCAGTAATTGCATGGGAACTCAACAGTCACAGAGACCAGAGGGACCCAATGGCCATAAGAGGGACACAGTGGCCATAAGGCGGTCCGAGAGTGACCAAATCCGAGCCAATGAAGGGAGACGCAGGAGAAGGGGGAAGTTTAGAGAGTCTTGGGAAGTGAGGTGGAGAAGAAAGGAAGCAAGGGAGAAAAATGATATGGAAGGAACCCAGTACCTAGATGCCTGTGTTGGAATCAGTCCGTGTTGGATGAGAAACCTGTATCCAGCAGTCAGTCCACTACTGTGTTCATCCCAAATGGGCTGCCTCGAGTTGGCCCCCACATGGCTGCACGGCTGTGGAGGGAGCGGTGCACGCCGGAGCATCTTCTGATGGGACCGCTGTATGCACGATGGGGCACCAGTCAGAGACAGGGGGGTGAGATAGCGTGAAAGAGGGGGCTGTCTGAGAGGAAGCCAGGGCTAAAATGAAAACAGCACTTCAAATAGTGGGAGAGGACAAGATCCATGCTGGAGGGAGAGGTGCAAAGGGAGGGAAAGAGGAAAAGTCTAGGTGGACCAGCTCCTGATGCAGGCAAGCAGAGGTCTGAGCAGAGGTTCGAGCTAGGGCATACGGGTCTGAGGGCCTGGGTCGACGACAAGCCATGTGAACGAATTGCCCCCATGGATCACGAAATAGCACGTGAGGAGTGGCCAGAAATGGACTGGGTTCCCAAGAGGGGAATGAGTGAGCCAGTGGCCACTCAGAAATGGGAGAGCAAGAGAGAAAAAATAAAGTCAATATGTCGGGTCATATCGTACCAGGTCCTGCCAGGTCCTGCATGAAAGCTGGTCCCATGTGGGTTGCTGGTGCCTGTCTCCTGGCTGGCTCACCATATGCAAGGTTTGGGTATGAGAGAAGCAGTAGAAATGGACCAGAGTCTCTGCAGGGAGCTAACAGGACCAGTTTATTAAAGGCATGACTGGCTTCCCAAGTCAGAAGAGAGAAGACTAGCCAGGACTAGCTTTTCTACACTCAGGAGTGGAGAAATGCTAGTTCCCTCCCCCCAGGGATAACCTCCCCAGAGAGATGGGGGAGACTATCCCCCTCATCTTGGGGCTCAGTCTGAGGGACGGGGCGCTGTGCCCGGCTCCAGATCAGGATGAGGAAGCCCCCTCCGGGAGAGGAGAGAATGAACGAGTTCCGCCTAGCTGGTCAGAAGGCCTTCTCGATGGGGAGGGGGACCCCATTACATCTGGTTGATGCTCAAGCGAGATAGTAAACATTTGGCCATGAGGCCATGACTGGGGTCAGGGAGTCTATCTGTCCTGGGAACTGTAAAAGTCAGTCCCTTTCACAGATGTTTGTGAACTCTGGGTCAGGAATTCTGGGTCAGGAATTTTATCTGGCCAAAAAACTGGTAAAAGTCAGTTCCTTTCTCAGATATTTGTGGACTCTGGGAGTTTGGCTAGAGTCGCCAGGGTGTCTATAGTGGTACTGCTGGGGGTTTTCGTTTCAATCACATCTTACAGTCCCTACTTTACGTTACAGGGACGTGGAATTAAATATTAGGTTACACTCTGTGAAAGGGGTTGACTCTGTGAGGACCACTCACCACCTCCCCTTAACACCCATCTGTGAGAATATCAGTGTCGTAATGAAGATGACTCAGTACACATAACTCAGAGCTTTACATCCAGTGATAACTTTGTTTTTCTCATTATTCAGAAAATCCAAAGTTGTATGGATCAGACGTTTTTCTCAGTAGAACTGAGGTCTCTAGTTATGTGCAAGGTGAAAGATTCTTTTTATTCACACCGGAGTTCATGTGTACAGAAACAGTTTATTTACTCATTCAGAAACTGAGTGCAGAGATTGAGGAATGTGAGAGGAAGTCAGAAATCCCAGATCTTGACTTCCTAGGAAAGGGGAGAAACCACTTTGACATAATGCGCCAATTGTAGCCGTATTTGAATCCACATGGAAGGACGCGTGATTCTCATGCTTTCATCATCTGCAAAAAGAAGAAAGAAAAAAATCAATATAGCAGAGTTTATGTGATCAGCCACATGCTTCTGAAATTATAAAGAAGACGTGAAATCCTTGTGTGTGGACTGTAAGGGATAGGTTTGAAACAAGCGATTCTTTTCTTTGGCTCCCTTTGTGAATTGTTCCTTGTGTTCTGTGGATTTGGACAATCTACAGACCATACTGTTCCTCACTCACGTTATTGATTTTTGTTTGATAAGTACCAAAGTGCATACACTTGTGTACACATCTCTGGCAGGTGTGACTTCTAGAAATCACCTGGGAAATTCACAGACTTAGCCATGTATCCATCCTTCATCATGCTGGTATTCAGTAGGCTGAACAGTGGTTTTCTATTCAGACTAAGGCTACTTCATGATGTTTTTAAATACCAGTGTTTCCTACCCTCTTATTTTCCAAAAATGTGGAATACTGTCCTAATCTGGCCTGCTGAAGAGAGACCGTCAATAAATACTCATCTCAAATATTTTATCTGATGGGACCCACAGCATTCGCATATCTGGACATATATGTACATCTTGATTCTACTCACCAAAGCCAAGTCGCCTCTAAGGACAGCTGTCTGCGATACAAATCAAGGAGAAGGGTGGAAAGAGGGGTCAGGAAACCATCATTAGAATTTCACATTGACCACTCAATGGCTTCCAGTATTTCAAGGAATTTACATGAATAGGGATCATGGGAAACCACAATCTGGACCAAGGCACTTTCTGATTCAATTCATGCTGTGAACACATATTCAATGAGATTACCTGTGGCTTTCAAATATTCAATATTTTCTGCAGGAATTTGCTGTGACTAGGCATATGCTTCAAGTTCATTAGTTTCAGCTTCATCTAAGTCTTTTCCGTTTCCTGTATTGCGTGAAGGAAAAGGAAGTGGAGACGCTCATTAGATTACATCATAACTCACAATACCACCAACCTGTCAATCCATGTTCTGCAGAGGAAAATCCTAACATGGTCAGTCCTGGTCGCACAGTAAGTCAAGGCTGGCCAAGAACATCTTCCTGAAATCAGTCACACTCCGAGTAAGGAGTCTAAGTGGGGATATTCAGCCCGTTTCCATTCTTGGTTCTACATACATGACAAAGCCTATTTCTAGGGAAGTCAAGAATCTTGAAATCCTATTCATTGCAAAGACACAGCTGTGTGTTGTGAACGCCTGTCCCGGCAATGTTTACTGTGAACAGTGTCTGAACCCAGTATGCCTTTCCCTTGTTTCTAGACCCAGAATAAAATGATCCTGAAGTGGAGACGTTCTGACAGTCCCGTTGGATGCATTTTGTGTGAAATCAAAGCCTTCCAAACATGGCCTTCTCCCTTCCCCTATGCTCAGTGCACACATTCCTGAAAAGGAAGCAAGCATCAAGAGTGGAGCCCAGGCACAGTAAGCTGCATTACAGTAAAAGGGCCTCGTTCTTTGAGGAACAAAACTGATTAACATTCACAACAGATGAAGCTGTGATCTCCTTTGAGAGCAACGACCCTCCCCCAGTCTTATCAAGGACATAGATGATCTTCATTTTCTTGTTGTCGGCATCCACATTTTCATTGTAAAACACTATGAAGTCCTCCTCTCACGTAATTGGCACCCTCATCTACAATTCAGGAAGAAGCATTTCAAAATGCAAAGTAAACATGCTCCTTCATTACTGGCTGAGACTTGCTCAAAGAACACAGTAATTGACATGGAGTTTACCGCTAATATTGTGCTAATATTCATTGTGCATCGTGAAAAGTTACTAATGCCGTGAGATGCTGTAAGGGTGTCATTTTAACATAGAAAACTAATGTGCTTGTCCTCAAACTGAATGCACCCACGAAGACCATATGCTGTTTCTTGTGTCTGAATTCCCTGAACGGGGTCCACAGATCATGGGAGGGACTAAACCCTTCCTCTCCAGCACACTCTCAATCTCCAGATTTCAATTATTCCCAAAGGTTAACAACTGGTTTTTATATCGGGTGGTAATACGATAGAAAATAAATATCATTGTAAAACTCAGCATGCGAAATTTCATCATTTCCTCAATGTTTTACACTTTGTTCCTGTAAATGATGACACACATGTAAAATTTAACAGATTATGCAGCAAATTAATGGTGATGATCCAAGAAACCTCGCAATAGAATTAATGTAGTAGGCTCAGCCCACTGAGGGAAAAGCAAACTTTGGAACAACATTGTGAATTTAAATGATCCTTCAGTCAGTCAGGACATGCCATTTCTGCAGTGTGACTGCCTTCTGAGGTAGGATGTTTGCCAAGACTGCAGACCCAGCTGTGGACTGCAGAGTGAATTCCAGACCATTCCAGTAAGAAGGGGACCCTGCCCCCAAAGGAAAGCCATAACAAAGTATGACTTTAAATAACTTTCCTTGCATGTAAAACTGTATGCTGTATGAATTCTGCCCAATGTTCACAAGAGTCAGCCACATGGAAACTTTAGACATGTAAATCACAGGTGACTTGTTTTCCTTGAATCTGTGCCATATCTATGACAGCTAAAAGGACTGTTTTCTCAATGTTCCTATGATATAGTTTGAAGATATTTAGGTCTCTGTGTGATCGTCCGCCAAGTTCCCCCTCACACACACCCAGAAAAATCGTCCTCCAAGTTCCCACACACACACCCAGAAAATCATTCTGAAATCCTTCTCTCTGGGGAAGCTGGAGCTGCGGGACCGATCATCTGAACACACAAGATGGCGCTGTCCACAAAGTCACAGTGCCAGGACGAGGACTTACAGTAGGCCTTGTAGGCAGCTTCGCCAATGCCATTTCCAAGGACTGAGATTAGTGTGCAGTAGTCGCCCTATCTGAAAAGAAAACAAATACAATCGTCACTACATGTAAATCCGCCTGTGCATCTTGAAGTGCAGCAAGACTTGGAGTTCGTGTGGAGGGTCACTGTGAAGAATCACGGCACTGCGCTAAGAGAAGTAATCAATGCCCCTGTGGTTATCACGGAAACACGATCTACATCAATAGGCCTAGCAATGACTCTTCCGTGGAACTCTTTTGTCAAAAGGTCTGTCATATTCACTCCATGTGCATAGAATGTGTCCTGAGCATGCGCCCTTGCAAAGTGGATGACCCATGTCCAGTGTCATGTGAACAGTCACGGGATTTGAACAAGATACCGGATCACAATTAAGACTTTCTCTTCACTGTTTTGACACGCACTTGGGACTTCTTCATTGCCTGGAGATACGTGTTTGTTACTGTTCTACGAGTAACAAGTGATTGAACATGGAATTCAGTCCTCCGCTAGTGTATGTTTTCAGTATAGGGGAACTCGAGTTCCATTAGCATGATGTCAGAGGGTGAAGGCAATACTCATAATACACAGATAGATATTTGTATGCATGTTACTATTACACTTACGCATTCATATATGTATGCACACATACACATATATGTATGTATGCATATATGTAATAGAGATTCAGTGCATATTTGTATTCGTGGAACTATTACATATATGTCTACATATATACATACACACATATATGTGTATATCCATATATTTAATAGAGATTCATAAGATATTTGTATTCATGGAACTATTACATATATGTATACATACATGTATATACATACACACATATATGTATATATACATATATTTAATAGAGATTTGTGTGTTACAAAAGGTTTCTGGTCTATTACTTACATACCATATTTTCATATTGACATTCGTTATGGGCATTGTTGATGGTTTTGTCGTGTTATTTTCGATGAGTGACTGTTAAACTTTAGCAGGTGGACCTTTAAAAATTCATGACAAAGTTGATTATCGACCCCATGGTGTAAAGATTAATACTTTTGGAAGCGGGGAATTGCACAAAGCACATTATTTACTCCTTTCTTGGCAAATATTTCCTAAATTCATCCATATACACCTATATGATATTCCCTCACCACAAAAGGTTTTAAAAAGTATATGAATTATAGTCTATTTTAGTGGTAATTTTCTGCCTTCAAACGGAAAATTCCTTCTTTGGATACAAAATTTTGATCAGGGAAATATCAGATTTGGATATTTGAGATCACCTGTGCACACGTGGAACCTAAAAGAATAAAATAATCTTTATTTGTGTTTAATATTCACAGTCTTCTCTGTATCTGTGTTCCTCTTCTGCTGATTCTGGGTTGGGAGAAGTCACTCATTTTGATTTATAGCAATGCATGCATATATATATATATATATATATATATGCAGTTTTCCACATTTTCTGACATATCAGGTGGACACCTAATCCTACCTGAATTAACCACTGAATACAGGTTTATCTTCACGCTGATTAACTTGAGTTTTACCAATCATATATACACAGGTGACATATTCTAATTGTGAGTTTGGCAGCCCAACACTTATACTGATGCTGTAAAAGCGCAAAGGATTCCTCACCACGTCTATTACCAAGGGTCATGCGTTCAGTGGTTGAACATGATGACAACGCCTGGGTGAGGCAGAGTAGATCTCAACACTGAACTGGAGATGTCTGGTGGATGGTGGGATGGTGGGGAGGGTTGCATAGAGAACCTCCTGGGGAACAAAGCAGAGTTATGATCAACATGGAGGCATTAAATTTATGTAACCTAAGCAAGACGCTTTCCTTTGATTTGAAAACACGCCATGTGTCATCAGTGAAAAATTTGACCTCTGTAGATTCAGGACGCCATGCCTTACTTTTTTTGAAAGATGATGTTGAGGTCCTGACATTTGGAGTGGCACTGGAGGTGACACAGGAAGAGTCTCAGAGGTCCCTCACACTGAGTCTTGGCTAAATTGTCAGATGCTATGGCCACCATGCACCAGTCCCCAGATACCTGAAAAACAGAGGACCATTGCATATATATGTGGGAATTACCACTGACCCTGCTCGTCCTTGTCAATAATCCATTTCAATAGAAAACCCGACCAAGCAACAGGATTTTTGAACATATCAGAATCATGTGTCCATGGATGGGACATCACAGCAGTCAGGGCTGTGACTCATCTAGCACGTAAAGGTCTGAGAGTTTGATACGTGGCCCACACTGTCCTTACACAAATGCTATTGATTGATACACACTCAAATAATATCTCATAAACTTACATCATCAGCATGAGCCAGACCAAACACAAGAGCCACCAGCAGAAACTTCATCCTGACGGTGCTGGTCTTTGTTCTTCCTACAGAAGTCAGAGTTGGTATGAAAGCCCTGAATTGGTCAGCCTTTTATACAGTTAGCCTGATGGGCCAACATGCAATTAAAGCAATATATCCTGTCATAAAGACCTACGTCCATTTCATATTTCCTCGTTGGCACCAATTGAGGTTATACAACCACTTGTTTCTCAACTGTTTGATTCTGCATCCAGAAAAGGTTTAGTTGGGACGAACAATCGTTCTTTACTGCTAACATTGTAAACACATCCACATGGCACGTTTTAAGGACAGTGCATTGAACACCTTCTACCTCCCTGACTCAGTGTTGGGAAACAATCAGTATATTTGGCTTTCAGGAGATGTTTTCAGGGACATGGAAAACATAGAGTCTTTCTTTGTCATCAAATCAACATGCAGTCCTACTTGTTCTTGACTCTTTACATAAGATATTTTTCATTGGATCAATATCTAACATGGAAGGTCTCTTCCATTCAGACCTCTTACTTAAATTTCTGCTGATCCTCAGATACTTCTTCTTTCAGTCTATGAAATTCAATTACTTTGAACACTCACGGGGCAAGGGAGACACTTGTGAAACATTTTATACAAATAACAATAAGAAGTGGTTGGCAGTTGTTGGCATCTTAGAAAAGTTACAATCACCAACGAGTCAAGATTTAAGTGAAAATTAATCTGTATAATTTTAGCTGTCTACCTGAACTCTAATTGAAGACAAGTTTTAAGAACTTGGTCAAAAGAAGTTTCTGGCTTGCCTTTATGACTCAGTCTTCCACAACAGGAAACCGTCGATGACTGAGGGGAAGTCGGAGACATGGGGCCAAAGCAGGCATTACCACGAAGAAGGACATACCCTGTGATCTGGAACTTCCCAGAAGCGTTGCTTGCAAAGCACCTTCATCCTACTTAACAAGCCATCTCCTTTCAAAGTCTTTTTTAGTTTATTTTCACTGGTTTGTGTGACAACTGTATTGCAAATGACATTTTTACTTTTTAATTGTGTGAACCGCCACCTGCTGCATATGTCCTCCATCCACACATGCTGTGAATAAGTGATATCTGTGGGAACAGCCCTCAAGGGCACATTTATACCAAGCCCGTTAACCATCATGTAATAAGAGTACATTGAGGTTGGAAAGAATATAAGCACCAGAAGGTATTAATAGAAGATGAATGTGCCATCTTGGGGCTTTGGACATGACACAGGCGCTTAAGTCATCATGGTCTGCATTAGTGTAGACACGACAGATGCCATCGGCGGTCCATGGAGAAGGGCGGCATGGAGTCCCATTATTCTGTGCTGAACTGTTATGAAGTCATGGATGCTGGGGTGACCGAGTCTTAATCTCAGAGCTGCACAAGCCCTGCAGAGTTCACTGGGCTCCCCCAAGCACTTCCAAACCCATGATCACAGGAAATGACCCAGGATAAGTTCCAGTGCCCCAAAGGAAAAATAAAAGACCTACACTTGTGAGAGTCAGACCTGTAAGTAGAAAAGGGTTTGACACCACTGCAAAGATGTAATTCAGGATGAGATAATGACACTAATCAGAAATTGGCAGAAAACATATTTTAATATAAACCTCAGACTGAATGTCTACATGGAAGAAAGCTACTGACTTGAGAAAAAGAACCGGGGACCCCTGACTCTTGGGTCCCATGAACACATTTCCAGAATTCAGCATTGCAGATGTGGAGACTCACCTCCCATTCATTTCCCACCTACAGGTCTGCATGGAGTCCACACCAAGCTCAGGGTCTTGACACATTGAAACATGGGTGTTTTCACAAACTGCAAAAGTCCTAAAGCATCCTAGTGGTTGATTGATTAGTGTGTTTTCCTCAAGGGCTCCAGTCTTAAGAGTATTCTATGTTATTCCTGGCATCCTTAAATTCCATCTAACAGTGATTCATTATGAGGCTGAGGCCATTAATTGATCCAATTAAATATTGATTCATTTGTCTTTGACACTGTGACCTTTTAAAACAGAGTGGTGCCTTCAAACACAATTCTGAAGAATCGTCTTCGGGTGCTTCTTGGCTTAGGATTTAGGATTGACACTGACATAATTTTGATCTTGTATAATTTTACATTTTCCCTCCCCGCTTGCTTTGTTCAAGACTCAAAGCATAGATAATTCTACCTACGAAAGAGTTAGCGTGGCAAACTCTGCTTTCCTTTGACTTTCTTCAGAGTGCATGGACTACAGTATTTATAATTTCTTCTCTGATTCTGTTTGAGCACGACTACTGAGTGTATTTTTTTTCTTTTGATATTATCCATAGAAATTGTTTAGACATTCAGAGCACAGGTCCATTTTCAGATATCTGCAACATTGGCATGAATATTTTTATTTAATACATACATGGTATCCCTGAAAGCAGCCAGTATCTAAATGTTGCTTAATATCTAAATAAATATCTAAATGTTGATGTTGATAGTTTGACACAATCACTCTCTCATTATTGTCTTTACTGTATTCTAAGGTTACACCTTAATTTGTTGATCTTTGACCCGAAGACATATTTTCCCTGTCCAGAACTCCACATTCTTGATTTGCAGGAAATTTTTTCCCTTAATTCTGTGACTACAATTTTCAGAGTGATGGATTGGAGCCCACTGCACAGAACACACAGGACACTGCACAAGAGAACGTTATGTCGAGACCTGTCATGTCCTGCTACCTTCATATATTTCTATGTGTCACCTTTTATAGAAACTTGGGTAAAACTCAAAGACCCTAGGCCACATCTTCCAAAGGAACCATATCTTCCTGGGAGAAAGAAAGAATTTCTGTTGCCTGCATGATTTCACATGTTGCTATTAAACTCACTCTGTTCTACATTGATTCAACTTATTTCTCCTTTGCTCTTTGTACAGTGTTTCTCTCTGTAGTTTGTCGATTCACTGAGTCATAGTGGGAAGACACATCCAGTGCTTGGGACCTGAAAGATCATTGACATCTTAGGAAAAGTGTTGGTCTGCCAACTGGAGTGTACAGTTACCTCATAATAACCACCCAACTCACTAATCATTCAGTTAAATTTCTGATACATATCTTGCCACTTAGTGACATTAATTCTTATTAAACATCTCTCTCTATTTTTTTTCCTTTATTGTGTGAACGAGATTGGCAATGTGACACATAACTAATTCCTTCACCCAGAAACATTTTCAAATTACATTGGACAATAATTCTCTCTACTCACATTCCCAAAACCCACTGATTATATTTCAACTCCAGGATTTTCCCTTCTTTTTTTGGTCAGGAAGTTTTATGGAGAGAGGATGATTATATCTAGACTCTTATTTCTACTTTCTATTCTACATGTTTTCTACAAAGTTTATGTTAAAAGTGTGACAGTCCCAACATTTCAAGGCTTATTTCTGAGTATATTTGCTTACTATTTTTCTTTGTAAAGAAAAATACAGAGTCAAACTCGATATCTACCTATCTATATGCATATACATGAATATATATGTGTGTATAACAAATAACATGTATATAAGAACACACACATACACACACACACACACACACACACACACATATATATATATATATATATATATATATATATATAAAAGATAAATAGTTTGTGGGCTGGAGAGATGACTCAGCACTGACTATTCTTGCACAGGACCAGGACTCAATTCCCAGCACCCACATGGTGGCTCACAACCAACTGTAACTCCAGTTCCAGGGAATCTGATGCCCTCTTCTGTCCCTCGTGAGACTTGAATGACATGGGTGCACTTCTGGAATCCTTAAGAGAAAGTCCCAGACAAAGTAGGATTCACAGTAGAATTTTACCAAAGCTTCAAAAAATATGTACACCCAATAATCATTAAATTATTCAAAAAGACAGAACCACTAGAACCACTGGGGCAAAGAGGAAGATGGGTTCAAACAGACACTGGATATCAAAGATGGGTTTTGTCTTGGGGAAAAGACTGAAATATGAGAGATGGGGGTCATTTACTGGAGAGTAGGGAGAATGAAGGGTTCAACAGGGAAAAATAATAGAAAGGAGAGATAAATAAAGCTCAAGTGGCGTGAAGCAGCAGAGGAAAATGTGTTAGTCCAAAAGCCAGCTGAAAGAGGAGATATAAAATGTGCTTGAGTGTGTGTGAATAGCTGACAGTGATAAAACGAGAAATGGTGCCAGACGGGAAAAACCAATAAATAAGTCAATAAATCAATAAAGACTCCCTTCGAGAGCTGTTGGTCACAAAACACCCAGAATTACACAGGCTGCTCTCAGGCAACTGAGTTCCTTGATGACCTCCCAGAACTTGAAGATCAGTCCATATTGCTGAAGGCAGGGCAGGCTTTGGACTGAGGGCTTAAAGCACTGGAGAGGGACCAGATCCTGAAGACTACCTGTCCTAGTTCTGAACTAAGCCCCTGAGGGAGAGAATCAACCCACTGTCCATCCCCAGCTCGAAAGCCTACTAATCAAATGATGAACAGAAACAGCAAGTCAATTGGTGTGGTACAGGCATTTTCATCTCGGGAACAACGAACAGTCACCAAATTGGATGTAAAGCTTGCTCCATGGGAGGGAACTCGTGTGTGGTAGTGTAAACATGGCCAGACACATATGTTTGGAGAGATCATACATCCCAGAACCTGGAGAAACATAATTTCTCACTACATGCTCAATTTGGAGCCTTATACATAAAGACAAGTATGCCAGAGAATGAGTCTCTCAACTCTCATCCATGAACCTTCCTCATACAACACAGTGCCACGGGGTAGACAACGGGAGACTACAGACTCCCCGGGGTCCCTGTGGATACCCGGACAGGACGCCCATGTTAAATAAACTCCACCCACCCAGGGATCATCGTGGAAGCGAGGACTGACACACTTCCAGAAGCATGGGACTAAGAGCATGACCCTAAGGAATCATTACTTTCTAGGCATCTGTGACCCTGCTCTGATGAACCCACCTTGATGGCATCAGCATGCTCGGCACCCACAGATGCCCAATCAGAACCAAACTCAGGATGACACTGAGGAATGGAGGGATGCTGTAACAGATAAGAGCACTGGCTGCTCTTGCAGTGGACCTGGGTTCGAGTCCCAGAGCCCACAAGGAGGCTGACAACCATCCATAAATCCACTTCCAGGGGATCCAACACCCTCTTCTGATGCTCCCAGGTATTGCATGACATGTGTTCACTTATTTATAAAATACATTCATGCACATAAAATAAAATAAAAATTACAAAAGTCGACAGAGAAACACACACAATACTGAGGAGATGGAGGGGAAGCCCCGACCTTAGCCACAGAACTGTGAGCAGATAAAATGGAAGTGTGAGGGGGTAGATCTGTGTTAGGGGGTAAATTTCCACTGGGAGATGCCTGGGATCAGCAACTTGGCTTAACACACTTGACTGCATGCATGAAATCCGATACTGGGGCTGTGCATGGGAGTCAATGGGGGACAGGGAATAATGATGATTAAGATGTCTTGTATCAAGTACAGGAAAATAGAATAAAAACACAATAAAAAGATAGAGGAATGATTACCAAATTCTTTCTATGATGCCAAGATCAAAACCAGGAAAAGACAAAAATAAATAAATAAACAAACAAATAAACAAATTCTAGGTCTGTGTCCCTAATGAGTGCACACACAAGATTCCTCAACAAAGCACTCTTGGTGAGCACATATTTACACATCGCAAATGTCCGGAAGGGAACCGAAGTGGGAGGGAATCACATCACCATAGTTACAACTGTATACAGCGAACCCACAGCGAACTCCATTCCAAATGGAGAAAACCCAGCAGCAATCCCATTAAATCCAGAAACCAGAGAAGACCGTATGATATTCCTTCTCCTTTTCAATATAGTAGCTGCAACTCTCAGGAGAGCACAGGGATGAGAGATGGAAATCAAGCAGACACTAACTGGCAAAGAATAAGTCATGTAATTCTTATTGGTAGATGATAATATACATAGAGATTTTTTTAGAAAGCACAAAATTCCTAAGAATGGTGAGCGTTGCATCAAAGGGTGAGTTTAGAAAGTCAATTTAAAAATTATGTAACCTTTGTATATACAAATAAGAAGTCATATTAGAAACTCAGGAAAGAGTAATATACAATAGTCCCAAAGGAATAAAAAGATAACCAATTTAGGGATAAAGCTAAGAAGAGACATTAAATACCTATCCAATCAAAGTAAATCTTTGAAGAAAGTGATTGAGACATAACAAAAATAGAGAGAGGTCCTAATGCTCATGATTTCTCATAATCAATCTAGTGGATAGGACCATCCTACCAAAAGCAATTGATAGATTCAGTGCTATCCCAACAAATTTCTTCAAAAAATAAATCCAAAAATTATCTGGAAACACAAATGTGTCCCAATACCCCAAATAATTCTGACTGCAGGGTGCAATCCTGGTGGGGGGGAGGCCAGGGGAAGGGTTGCTGTGGCAGATCTTGATCAATATTACAGAGCTACAGCCTTCAAAATATACAGTCTTGGCACAGAAACAGACTTGAAGAATAACGAAACAAAAAACTCCTCCAAAATGTTTGCACAGAATTGCCAAAGCACCTGATATTTGAGGAGAGTTCCCCTAACAGACACACACACACACACACACACACACACACACACACGCACACACACACACAGATGCCCATACCCACTGTAGGAATCCAAGCATGTTCCACACATCCTGCTGACAAAATAGGATCTCCATATGCAGAAGAAGGGATGCAGACCTATACATATTCCCCTGCACAAAACTCAGCTCCAAACTTCTCACAGGCCTGCATGTGAAGCCAGAAGGACTGGCCTGCTAGAGGAGGACACATGCAAACCCCAGGAGATGTAGGCACAGGAAAGGACTCTGTAAACGGGACGCAGCTGCTCAGGAGTTACAGTTAACAATGCACAAGGGTGACCTAATTAAACTAAAATGCTTCTGCACTGCCAAGGAAAGAAACAAGCAGTCCAGTCATGCAGAAACTACCACTGGGAAAAGATCTGCAGTTGGAAGACTTGTATTCAGAATATACAAGGATGTAAAATCCAAGAAGCAACAAATCAAGTGGCCTGTTCACATAACGGGCTATTGATCTACAGAGAGAGCTCTCCATATCCCTATGCATGTAAAAGTGTTCAGTATCCTTAGTCATTAGGGAAACAGATGAAAACTAAGATTTCCTGTAACTGCAGGATATTAAGAAAATGAATCACACTCAGTGCTGTTGGGATTGGAGGTATAAGGCAAAGCCTCCTTCAGTGCTCACCTGGGACAACCAAACTGTAAAGCAGTTTGGAGAGTTAATTGTTCAAAAACGAAAGTAACCATGCGTCTCTTAACCCCGAGGAGCTCCCCACCCTCTGTCCCCCTCCTAGCTTTGGGCCTCAGCCAGGTCCTCTCTTCCTGCCTCCAATCTCTGGGCTACCCTCTTGGTCCAGACCCTGTCGACCATGGTGTCCCAGTTCCCTGCAACCCGACCATCTGTGCTCTCCACTTACGGGGCCCTTACCCACTTGGCCTCCTTTCTTCATCACTCCGTGGCCTCTGCAACACTGCCTTGCCTCTGTCTGCTGAACTGCTCTCTTGCTGCCCAGTCCAGTGAGGCAGACCCCACCTGCTGTGTGTGGTCTTGCACTCTGAGAAGTTCCCTTGTCCTCCCACACCATCTGCCCTTTCTAAACTTGAGCCAAGGACAATGCTGGGCTAGCCTCCTCCCCCAGTTCTTTCCACTGTGTCCTGAACACCTGCACTCACTAAAGCTGTGTTCTCCAGCTCCAAGCCCACACACACCCTGACTATGGTGCTATACCTTTCCCAGGCTATGCCCACCCCCGCCGTGCACTGAGCCCTGGTGCACACAGCTTCATACAGAGAGCACTGCAGGACTTCAAGACACAGATTAACCCCAACTCACTAACAGCAGGGGATTGAATACCCCAGTATCTTAAATAGACAAATAGAATAGGAAAAAAAAAAAACAGAGAAATATCAGAGTTAAATGAAATCTTACAGGGACCTAACAGGCAACTACAGAATATTCCACCGAAGCATCAAAGAATCCACTTTCTGCTCAGTAACACATGGAAGTTTCTCTACAGTTGATAACATATTTGGGGCACGAAACAAACCCTAACAAATACAAAATTAATTAAATAAGCCATGTATTTCATCATAGCACAACGCTAAAAGACTTACAATAAACAGAAAAAAATAAGCCCTAGTAAGTCCATGAATTCAGGGAAACTCCTGAATGATGATTGGGTCAAAGAAGAAATAATAAAGAATTAAAAATATCCCTGGAACTAAATTAAAATTATAACACAAGACAACAGAGGCTCTAGGACACTTTAAAACAGACTTAGATAGAAATTTACACCTGAAATTGTCTTTTTAAAAAATGAGAAAGAGCAGAAATAAATGACTTACCAGTATAACCCCAGATTCTGGGAAGGAGAGAACAGAACATTCCCTAACCCTGCAGATACAAAGAAACAAGAAAGCCAGAGCAGAAGCAAATGAAATCCAACCAAACAGTAGCCAATGAATTGAAGAGAGTACTCTCCAAAAAATTAAAAAAGGTAGAGAAACCATTGTTCCAGTTAAACAAAATGAAGACACAGAAAATCCAAAGGGACCACATCAGAGGTGAACCAGGACCCCGGAGACACAAGTGAAACAAATGGACCATTATAAAGAAACACTTGAATAGCATATACTTTATTAAATTCATTAATCTAAACAAAATGCATGAATTTCAAATCCATGGAAACAGAGGAACATCTTCCACAGACACATAGCAAACCAGGAAACTGCACAAACAATACACAGTCCCAGGTCCAGATGCATTCACAGCAGAATTGAACCAGATATTCAAACAAGACATAACCAATTCTTTTCAAAGTATTGGAGAAGATAGAAACAGTTGGAGAACCCTTGCCTTCCTACTCTGAAGCCAGAATCTCGCCAATACTGAAACCAGGTCAAGACCCAACAAAACACTGTAGGTCCAGAACTGCATGAACATAGATGCAATAATTCTTGACACAGTACTCCCAAACTGCATACAGTCACATGTCATAGAAATTACCCACCATGATCCGGTTGGTTCTTCTCTGGAGATGCAGGAGTGGCTCGGTCAGTATCCATAACCCAATAAATGTAATAAGTCATATAAGTAATGTGGTCATTTCAATGCATGCAGAAAAGTGCTTGCACGTAATTGAACATGTATTCATGTTAGAAGACCAAGAGGGAATTGGAGTGGAGGGAACATACCTGAATGTAATTAAAGGTATGCACAGCAAAGTCATGGCCCACATTATTCTAAATGGTGGAAAAGCGGAGATATTCCCTTTACATTGAGGAACCAGGCTGGGCTGTCCACTGTCCCCACTGGTTTTCCACACAGTACATGAATCTCAGGCTAGACCAGTAAGACAAAGGCAGAAATTAAAAGACACTAGGTATAGCTATCCTTCTCTGCAAGTGACATGATACTCTGTATAGGAGGTTCCTAAACTTCCTATAGAAAACTCCCAGAAATGATCAAACATTTCATCCAACTGGGAAGTTACATAAGTTTACAAAACCCAACACCTTTCTATGTTCCCAACGCAGGCGATCTGAGAAAACACCATGGAAACCACACCATTTACCATGGCATTAAAAAGATAAATATCTAGGAATAAACCTTACTAAGGTTTATTGGTAAGGCTTTAAAGATCTCTGTAATGAAAATTTACATCTTTAAACAAAGAGCTAGAGGAAGATACCAGGACATGGATAACCTCCCATGCTCACTGATTGAAAGAATTGATATTGTACAAGTGATCATCCTACCAAAGTCATCTATAGATTGGACATCATATGCTCAGGCATGAAGGTCCATAATCAAGAAGAGAGGTCTCGTTAAACTACAAATGCTGACCTGGATGTGGGAAGGTCCCACTTGGAGAGTGTCTGTGAGATGCCCAACACATGCACAATGCAACCTCTATACCCAAGGCTCACAGCACATTGAAGAACAAGGGTAGAGAGAACACTAATACATAGCTCAACTCTCACCAGCAAACCTTCCACACACAACAGAGACCACAAACCTTCCACACGCACCAGAGACCATGAGCCTTCCACATGCAACAGAGGACCATAAACACAAAAGGACAGAAATATGCAAAACGTAGAGACTAGGATTCTGCAGAGGGTGGGTCCTTGGAGAAGATGTCTACGGTCACCTTCACCTGTGCAGGACGCAGGGTCATTAAGGAAGAACCGGTGGGGAGATTGGAAGACCCAATGAGGAGGTGTATAACCATATGGAAATGGAGCATGATGGAGTAGGACATGATCCTGGGACCCTGCTCATACGAGCCTCCAGCAGTGGTGTGGGCACAGACACGACCCATGCAAACTCAAGAAGACAAAACTGCTGGTGAGAAAGACCTGATCTTCACAGAGGGACTCCATATAGGCTGACTAGACCTCGGTGGATGCATGTGCATTGAGGGGCTCAGGGGTGAATTACGTTCGATTTTTCTAAGAAGAGAACTTAATATCCTGTATTCAAGGTACAGAACTATTGAAGGATGCAGCATCTATCCCATGAAGGTGTAAAGGAATGCCCCAGGAAATAATACCTTATGCCTGGTATAGGGGTTACCTCTGTCTCGTGGGAAGCTATGGATAGATTCAGATTATAGAATTGTTCTCTTCTTAGAAAAATCGAACTGCTGTTTATATATCCAGAACTGCAATGCACAGTACAATTCGCAGAGAATATGAAGGAAGTCAGGAGAAACCATCTGACTGTGGTAAGCACTGAGGGTTTAAGAAAGACTACCCTCTTTTTTCTGGTCCTGTGAGAAGATCACCAGAAATGACATGACATCACAGATGCTTTATGTCTTACCCATAATTTCTAGGGATTCTTTTATTTTCTTAATTTGTTTTTTTTTAATTCAATTAATTCCTTCAGTAAATGTTCCTTGTGGGGAAATTATTTTCATTGAGAATTTTGGTTTTCCAAGTGACTTTTTTTTCAAATTCGTTATGGAATCACTGGTGCTGCCCATGCAAGTGTGAGCACTGACATTTGAGGCTCCTGCTTAAAATTATCCCCTCAGAATTATTTGAATTAAGAAAGCACAACTGCTGGACAAGACACACATAGGTTGGACACGGGTCTCCTTTAACTTAAGGATACAGTATTGCTTTGAACTGTAAACAGTGACTTATAAGGATTTAAACGTAATGGAGGTTGTTATCAACAAGAGGATTTGAAAATCATCTGTTTAAATAATTTTCCAGCATCTTCCCCTTTTCCCTGTGCCACACCCTCCTGAAAGGCATCATCTGTTTCTTCATTCTCAGTAGACACCTAAACTCTAAAGATTCAAGGGTATGTGTATGTGTAGGGCTCTACACATATTAACTTCTTATGTGTTTTCTCATCCTTCTATGACCCTTGTCTTAGGCTAAAGACCAGACCACACAAGGATGATCTTTAACCTGGCTGATTGATGTTTTTACAGAAGGCACTTCTTAAAACAACTGGTTTTGAGATGTCCTCCCTTAATTTATCTCACTGGCACATGGGAGTTCACTCTTGAGGCCATTCTGGGATGCATTATGAAGAGGTCACCCCCATTCGGCCCTATACATCCATTCATAATTTTTAGACCCTCAGCATACTCATGAAAATAATTTCCATGAGGTGCTGCCCATGGAAAGATTTGCCTTTTACACTGTTTCATAACTATTAGAAGTACTCAGCTTGTCCTGCAAAGAGGTTTTCAGTTGCCAAACGAGTCTATCTATGTGTCTGCACATTTTAGGAATGATAGTTTTTCTTCACACTCAAGGGAATTCATGCAAATTCAGTTATTTAATCATTCAGAAAAGAAATCACAGCCCTTAGACCATGGGACAAGAAGGGGAGGAAAGAGAGAAACCAGAGATGTTGAATTTCAAGGAAAGAGTCGAAATGACTGAATTTACAGACCACTTGTACATGATGCTCATTCAATATTAAAGAAACAGTAATGAGTACCTCTTTTTTCACCTTTAAAAACATGAGAGAAAAATATCAGTACATAGATCAGCTTGCAGGGAATATCACTTGTTATTCAAATTATGAAAAACCGGTGATCTGGGTGTGGAGAATGGAGGGGATGAATTTGAGGATAATGATTCCTTTCCTTGCCTCCCCAGAGAATGGTCCATCAGCACCGACAGGGTCACACCCTCTAGGAATCAATCCATCCCTTAGCCTGATTTGTTAATGTGGCTTGGAATTTCCAAAATGACGGGGTTAATTGCAATGTGATTCAACAAATGTCTCTGTGCCGCATGATTTCCAGAACTCACATGGCAAGTTAAAAGAGCAATGACTAGAGTCCTGCACATGTTGGTACTAGGTAGGTTAATAATTTTATATTCCACATGATTGTCATTTCTTGTACTGTCTTTTCATCTTGCAAACTGCAGTGGACTCTCTCTTCATTTCTCCTTCTTTCCGAGTGATTTTGAGAAAGTAATCACCTGCAGTGCTTTTTCTAAGGGGGGCCCTCCCCATTCACATATTTGGAGGGACACATGTATCCTGATTCTACTCACCAAGATCACGTCTTCTCTAGGGACACGTGTCTGCAAAATAGAATGTGGAGAAAATCATCATTAGACGTTTAGCATGTCCATGGAAAGAGTCAAACTACTACAGTTTGAATCAGAGAAAACCAGACGGAGACCTGGATGCACAGTCTTCCTGAGTCAGTTCTTTCTCTATATTTTTCTGTGGGTTCAAAGTTTTCCCTGAGATTACCTGAGGCCTGGAGATATCGAATATTTTCTTCGGGGATGTGCTTGGTTGCAGAATACTCCTCAAGCTCCTTAACTTGGTCATCGTCCAAGGCTTTCCCTTTCCCTGAAATTCATGGAAGAACACAAGAAGACATGCTCAGCCTACTATTGCACAGTGGGTAATTGAACCCATGGGGCCCAAACCCCGCTGTGCCGTGGACAATATTAACTTCAGTCCGGATCCTAATGACCAGGTCAGAGATCCATGAGGGATACTGTCACCCTGAATGGACCTGACACTCGCCCTCAGAATGTCAGCTTCCAGGTATTGGCTAGCCGATGGCAAAAAGGCTATTTCTCTGGTGATGTCACAAGTCCTCAAACATTATCCATTTTGGAAAACCCACCCGGAAGTTTTCTATTCCCCGTTCCTGGAAGTTTTCCATTCTGCCCGTTTCTAAACTCGGTATCCCAATCTCTGTCCAGGCCATCCAATGGATCTCAACATTTTGACAGTCTCAAGGGGTCCCTTCTGCACATGATGTTCGTGAAACCACCCTCCTCCGCCTTCCTCTATGTGTGTGCTCATCTTTCTGAAACTGACATGCACAGGAGTCAAGCCAATGGACAATTCTCTGGGGTGTGAGAGGTGAGGAAAGTGGCACCCCACGCCATGTTGTTTGAGGAATGGGTTTACAGGGAGCACTTGTGCTCTCACGGAAGAGACAAGGCCGCCCTGCTTACCAAGGACGAAAATCAGATTAGTCTTCCTGCTGGCAGCGTCAATGTTCACACTGTCAAACACAATGAAATCTTCCGTCTGCTTCACAACCTTAAAGTGATCGTCTCCTGAATCTGTAATTCAAAAGAGAAAAGCACCCTTGGTGGGAACACGGTTAATTTAAATTATCCTTCACCCAGTCATGACACATTCTGTCTCGGGAGGGGGGACTGCAAATGTTTCTGATATAGTCCTCAACTCCAGGATCCATTCCAGATCATTCTGAACAGAAATGGATGCACTGCATTTGAAGGAAACCGATAAAAATATAAAACCAAGCGACATTCCATGCATGCAAACTTATGATATATATGTACATATGTGTGTATGTCTGCATACGAGTACAATTATCTCAGGGGTCCATAACACTGACCCTTCAACATGCAAACCGTCGGCAATCTGTCATTTTTCTGATTTTATGCAGGATCTGAGAGGTCTCAAAGGTGGATATTTGGTACGGGGGGAAAGAGTTCTGAACTCCATTTGCCTCGTCTGCACATACCGTGTTCTGTTCATGAAGTCCTAGCGCAGAGATATGTACTTACACTGCAGCCTGTAGACGCCATCTCCAACATGGTAGGCCATGGCATTGGTGAGTGTGCAGTATTCATTCTGTCTTAAAACCGAACGAACAGAATGTCTGTTACTCTTTCTCACCGTTCAACGACCTGTCAAGGGCTGAAAGATTCTGTGTGCGAACCCCTGGGGGACTTGTATTAGGAATGCTGGCTTTCGGGCACCAAGACCCCAGTACCCATGCTTCTGGCACTGAACCGAACGTTATTAATTACCCTTCTGCAGGATTCTTCTGGTAAAATGGGCTTTTTAGGGGTCTGTTCATGATATTGCATGTGCATCCTATGTTATTTTGTACAACCATGTGCTCGCACTCTAAGGAACAATGCCAGGTCAACAGAGGGATCTAACCTCCATCTTTTGACATACAACTCCTACATTTTCCAATGCCTTCAGAAGCACTGTATTACTCCAGTGTGACCAACAAGGTATTAAATACTGAGTTCAGACTCCTGACCCTATGTGTCTTCAATTTCTGATAACTTTATAAGCAGATGCAGGCAATAAAAATGATATACCCACAGAACATGAAAATCTGTGCTCAGGTAATTACCATATAAATACATATATATGTATGTATATATATCGTTAGAAGGTTAAATTCTCTGCTCTCTCACTGAAATTTCATGTTGACTTTAGTGATGATATTTGAAGAATACAGGGTTGTTGTTTTTTCAAACTTGAATGGTAACAGAGGAACAAATTAAAAATATTACAAAAATGTAGGATCAGTCCAAGAGTCTACATGTTCATATTCTTAACAATGGGGAATTGCAGTTTTTACGGAATGTATTCATGCCATTGGAAACATTCCTTCACTGTGTCTCCATATATCTGTATGATACTCTCCCAGCATGAAAAACTACACAAAAGCATTTGAACTGAATATATATCAGTGGTAATTTCCAACCTTCTAAATAGAAAGTGAATTGTTTATATTAAAATTTCCTTCACAGAGATATCAGGATTTTTTTCTGCCTATTCTGTTACAGACACTTGAATGTTTGAGATACCAGAGAGCAATACAGATTCACATTTTTAATTGTAATATGCTAACCTGATCTCAATTTTTCGTGATTGTTGTTTGAAAGAAATTATTCAATTTTTAATTATAGGGGTGTCTGTATTTACATACAAAATTTTTTCCTGCAAAATCCAAATAAAGTGATGGGTGCTTTTCCATCTGCATAATACACTGACTGAACATAGAGATACACAGCTATATCTGTACATACTTTCTCTCTCTCTCTCTCTCTCTCTCTCTCTCTCTCTCTCTCTCTCTCTCTCTCTCTCTGCATCACAATTACAAATGCCAGCATTTAGAGTTTGACTCAGTTAAAATATTTTTATATTAGCTCAAAACATATTCCCAAGTCCCACTAACTAGAGATTTTCAAAATATAAGTAGGAAGCTGGAGTGATAGTTTGTTGACAATGTGGTTGTGTATTGCAAAATAGAAAGGATTGTAAGAATTATTAGTTATTGGTAGTGTTTTACATGAATTAGTTGAATATCATCATTCGATTTTCAGAAGGATTGTCAAGGAACATAGACTTCAAAACTAGGTTCATGGGTCCTTTGGGCCGTGTGCATTACGGAATCACTGCAGAACCATGAAAACGTACAACCACCATGATCAAAACTGTCATGTCTCCAGTGTAGATTGTGACCCAAATGCATTCTGTGTCTTAAGGGATTAAAAACCAACCAGCTGTGTCCAGCCACAAGCTACCCTAAGAAAGCACTCTCGGGGTTTGGAGAGCTCAGGCATACTTGGGGTTGGCGGTAGGATTATCTATTCTGCCTCACCAGGAAAGAAAATGATCCCATTGCTAAAGATGAGTCAGCCAATTCCTTGGACATAAACATGCGGTTTTCCTGTAACCCTGAGGAACAGCATCATCAAAGGTTTGTGTAGACTTGGGACAGCTCTGCTTACTTGACCTGAAAGCTGACCACGAGTTCTTCGCACTCTGCTTGACACTGGAGGTGAGGCAGGTAGAGCCTCTTGGGTCCACCCTCCTCAATCTTGTCAACATTGTCTGCTGCGATGGCCACTGTCTTCCAGTCCCCTGAGATCTGGGAGGAAATGAACCATTGGGAAAACTGAGCAGAAATTAGAGTTCCTCCTCACAGTCTTGATAAGGACTTTCAGTAAGGTCCAAATGTGAACCCATCACTGTGTTCTTATGGAACGTATCCCTGCTGTGACCCAGCACTGTGCCATCACACAGAAATGCAGTGACCCAGACTAATGTGTCAGCAAGGACTTGAGAGTCGGGCCAAGGGCTCACACTGTCCTCAAACACTCTGAAAACCAAAGCTAAGGTTTTGTAATTTTCCATTTTACCATCATGGAGAACTCCAGATGGAGAAATTTAGTTAACTGGAAGACAAGGCAGGGATTCAAGACTATGACCAGGCATGGACAGTCAGAAGCAGAGATCCCATTCATGCATGTGTTCTGCTGCTGGACATGTATGCACTCTCACACACATCTATGTGATGCACTTACTGTGTCAGCACAAGCCACACGCAGCACAAGAGCCACCAGCAGGAGCTTGATCATGGTGGTACTGGTCCTAGGTTTTCCTCAGGATATCAGATGGGTGAGCAGCTGTGACAGCTCTGGCTTGACCACGCTTCTTATACCGTGAGTCTGATGGGCTGATAGTGAGTCCACCAATGGCTGGCCATGACTTCTCAGGGCTATTCAGTGCTTCCTCTTTGCCCTGGTAAATGGTGTCTGACCTTTGAATCCACTTTCTCAATAGGCTAAGCATCAGAAAGTAGATTTAGTTTGGATGAATAACTGCTGATACCTGTAAAGATCAAATTCTAATCCATACCACAGAGTGTTTGGGAAGTAAATTTTATAATTTGTACATCCATGTTTCAATGGTGAATCACTTTATTTATGTTGGTATGCTGTTGACTTATTCTACATATTTGGATTTTAGATTTTTAATTACTTTGGGAACCAAAAGGCAATTCTTTATATTTAAGTCAACAGAAAACTGTGGCCTGTTCAATGAGAGTAAGAGTTACCAGACGTTTTTCAGAGAAAAATGTTTAAAATTAGGAGTCTACAGGAATCAGTTTATTCTTACCTTCGAAATCGCTGCCAGTCTTCAAATATTTATCTTTTCACGCTGTAAGAGTCAAATACCTAAAGATACTGAAGTTACATGAGAGTCATCATTCAGAATAATTGAAAAAGAGGAATTAAAAGAAATCAGGGTGTATATCTACAGGAACCATGACTGTGAGAATAATCTTGACAGAATAAAAAATTACTGAGTGTGAGTAACGGAATGTCCAGATCAAAGAGTTCCATTAAAATTGAACAGTATCTTCCTAGTCATGTGGCCAAAGTCATCATCCTAGCAGATTTGCTTTACAAAACCTTCTGGAATGGAGCCTCAGGCTCACGTCTTTGAATCGCATGGCCAACGGGGTTGCATCATCCAGCTCTTATGGAAAAGCAAGCCTCAGGGCACACACATGTACTGTTAGTGCCTTATGAGGCCCATGTCATCAGTCGTTCATACATACACAGCCCCCAATGAATCTAGAATCCCACCCCCCAAACACAGGTTTAGATGAGCAGTGTGATCTGGTGTCGCCAGTCCTCTCTTTTCCAGTGCTTCTTATCTTGTTCTTGGAATGTGTGTCCGTTCTTTACTATATCTTTGGTCACATGTAGACATCCAGTGGTCTGGGTGGCATGATCTGTCCAGATGCATGTTGAAACTGGGTTATATGACACCAGTTTTCCATATGACATTGTTTTATGTTTTCATTCTGTATCCCTCAACCCTCTCCTCCTCCCTGCTGACCCCTTCCATCCCCAGACTTCCCACCTCTTCCATCCGGCTTTCCGTGTTTACGTTTCTAGACAAAAGTCGTTCTGGGCTCTAATCAGAAGGCTCTGTGCTGTGAACCTCGGGGCTGTGGACACTCCTCAGTGCTCAGTGAGCTGGGGATAAGTGATGGTGGGGGGTCAGCAATCACCAAGACATTGGTTCCCACAACTCTGTATATCAGAGGTCCTGTCTGCAGTGAGCATGTAAAGAATGCAGGAACCCGGGAATCTGCAGAAGAAAAGCATTTGGTATCTTATGATCATGACCCACACTTCCAGCCACCCAGTTTCAGGAGTACCATTCCCTTCCATTGGCCGCACCAGACCCGCCCTGTCTCTGACCTTGAGACTGCTCAGGGGCACAGGACAGCTCTTGCTCCCGAGTCTATTGGCTACTGATGCATTCGTGCTCTGATCCAGTCCCTAATTTCCGAGGCACGTACACGTAAATCTTCCCAGAGCTCAACTGGACGCTTTTCCCAAACACTGTTCTAAGCAAAGCCCTGTAGAGTCTTTCAGGCTCATAAGGAAAACATCTGGACTGCCACTTACTAAGTAGATCAGGCTGACCTCAATCTCACAGGCAGAGCCCCAGAGGCCACAGTGTGCCTGTCCCTGAAGAGGACAGCAAGAACAGTCCTCATCCATCCAAGACTCCAGATATTGTGGAAGGGAGGGCAGAAAGACTATCAGAGCCACACAGGGTGATGACCACAATGAAACAGAGTCCTCCAGATGGCTGGTCAGCTCCTCATAGGAACTCACAGCAATGTCTTGTGACAGCCTAGATATGACCTGTGACAGCTCAAACCAGACAAAAAACAGCAAAGCCGTGGGGATGGCGGTAGGACATCCAGTCCCATGCAAAGGAACTCTTGGCACACATATGTGTATATGTATATATGTACATAGACATACACATATATGCATGCATGTACACATATACATATATACATTTGCATATGTATGTGCACACACATACACATATGCATATGTGTACACATATGCACACATGTGTGTGCACGCATACACATATGATGTGTGCATGTGTAAGCATGAATGTACACAGAGCAGTGCATATGTGTATATGCATGTACACGTACATATACATATATGTATATGCACATGCACATGTATGCATGTACATATGTATATATGTGCACACAGAAATATGGATAAATATACATATTTGTATATATGTACACATATATATGTATGCAAAAACACATATACATATGTACGTACACACATACATATACACATATACATTTATATATGTGTACACACACATATATATGTGTATATGGGAGAGTACATTGAACTGGAGCCATTGGACTGTGATGGGGACCTGAGAACTGGGGAGATGATATAGTAGCATCATAGTCAATGTCATGAAAATTGTAAAAATAAATACCCAAAATAAAAAATACCATGTCCAGACTTGAGGCCATAAAAAATTGAATAATGACTTTATGTGTCTGGGAATATTGCTTTCAGGAAGCTGGCTTGTGTCCGTGCACACATACATGTACCAAGGGCTCCTATATCATTACTTTCACCAGTGCAAATACCCTTATTTGTATTTCCTAATGTTCTTTAATGGGCTTGGGTGGTCCCATGGTGCACCGAGCACTGGAACAGCACGGGTTCCCCATTTACCACCGCATCCATAGGTAGTCCCTCATTGATCCTGTGTGTAAAATCTGTAACCTGGATGTACCCATTGCAGAATTTATATCTGTCCTGCATTACTTCGTATGGAATTATCTGTTGTGACATTCCTTTAAAACCTTCTCTGAATACACGTCTTCTTCAATAATTCTCTAACCACATGCAAGATGTACGACAATGTATAGACAATATTCACATCATAGACTGACCATCTAACAGCAGCAAATAATCAGGAATTTAGGAAGAGTTTCATATTTGTTTTGTAGATATGGTAACATCAACAGATAAAAAACATCGCAGATACTTTCTGTCTGACCACAGTTTGGTCAGTTTTATTTCTATTCAAGATTTTTTAATTTAATGAATGCTTTTTGTGAAATTTCTGATTCTGTAAAACTTTTCATTGATGATTTCATAGGTTTCCATGTTCATTTCTAGTTGGGGGGACGTTTTCAAAGTCCTCCTCCAGATGCTGCAGCCTCCTATGCTAACACGCCTGTACTGCCTGTGTGGTCTGGGATTTAAATCCTTCCTTTTAGGATTTGAGTCAAGACAGGACAGATATAAATTAAGAAAAAATCCAACTCTTTTTCACCTTAAAACCATGTGATTCATTTACATCTGAAAACGAGACTTAGAAAGGTTTAAATATGATTGGTGTTCATGGTGTCAACAGGCTTTGGGAATAGTGATTTTGGGAAAATTATGTTCTGGTTCTGTTGTTGTTTTTCTATGAGCCACAACCTTCTGGGAAATCCATCAGTGTCTTTGTCTCTTAGGAAACACTTAGCTGTAACTACTGTGGTGTAGTAATGCTGCGAAAAGCTGGAAATGAATATTAATCTGTGAGGGTCCCCATTCATTAACTTCTGGGGATTTTTGAACTTTTGTTGAGTCATTCTGTGTTTCATACAGAACATGTCAGTCGGTCTTAATCATCTTTATGTCCCTTTCCCCACCAGCACTCCCCAGAGCCCCCCAATTGGAGTCCGTACATCCTTCATCTGTGTTAATGTCTATTGTGTCAAGTTAGTGTCCTCAATGACCTCAGTGCAGTTTCATCCACTGAGGTCTACTCAGCCTACCCAGAGAAAGACTAGCTCATCCTCACCCAACAGTCATCAGTTCCTCATATTTCTTCATCTAATATTGGAGTCTCCTGCCCATTTCCCCAGTTCCATGCTGTGGTTGTGTCTGCTTG
Organism: Eospalax fontanierii; assembly: GCA_035773235.1. NCBI lineage: Eukaryota > Metazoa > Chordata > Mammalia > Rodentia > Spalacidae > Eospalax > Eospalax fontanierii. The sequence continues at coordinate 607,835 of CM069525.1, read as the reverse complement.
ACTTTTGCATGGGCCTTTTGCATGTCAACACCATTGCTGTGTGTTCATATGATCAGGGTCCCAGGAGCCTATAGGACTCTATTTCCGTGTGATCATACACCTCATCTCTGTCCTTACAACCTTTCCAACCCCTCTTCTGCAGTGGTCCCTGAGCCCTGGGTGAGTGAGACTTAATATAAGAGTCCTGTCCTGGACCCGCACTCTGCAGACTCCTAATCTCCATGCTGTGGCTTCATTAATGAGAGTTGAGAGAAATTTTGAGTACTTCTGAGTGCACCATCTTCTGCCAAAGTCTGTTCTTCTGTGACTGAAGAAGCTTCACCATAAAGGGATTTAGCTTTGTATGAAATTCCCTTGGTTAAACACATGCTCTCTGGATGCACAGTGCACTCGCAAGTTTTCTCCTAATTGACGTTATCGGGACATGGGAATCTGTGCAGTAGAGGTCTGGAACACAGTTTTAGGAGATGATGGCCACCCAGACTCACACCCTAATTTAAATCTTTTGGAGAAATAGTATCACTATGGAAAACATCCCCGAGTGTTACAGCTCATGGCTTCCCAGGGAATTCAGAAGTACTCTATTTGTGTTTTATTTTAATGACTATTACAATTCTCAGGTGGTTTGGAAAAGACATTTTTTTTCAGTGACGAACACTCTTGTGTCACACTGGAGTATTTGCTGCAGAATCAGTTTATTCAATGATTCAGAACATAAATCACAGTGCAGACACCCATCATGCAAGATGGGAAACAAAGACAAGAGTCTGAGCCGTTCGATTCGAGGGGAGGACAGAGAAGACTTTGATGGAACAGGCCACAGATGCTGATTGCAGGAGTGGAAATGATTTCTCATTTTCTGCCTTCTGTGGAAGCAGGAGAGAAAATAAAATTATGTATTGATACCTGAGCCTAAACCCTGCATGTTACTGAAATTATGAATAAAATAAGAAACCCATGTATGAAAGACTCAGGAGAAGGAGTTGAAAAAAGCAGTTATTTTCCAGGTTCCATCAGAGTGCGTCCACTATGGGAACTGTAATGTCCCTTAGGTACCTATTTTCATTATCCTTGAGAGTGTCCACTGTACACAAGTGTCATCACCAGAATTTTCCTCATGACTGTTCAGAAATAAGACTTCGGAAAGTCTAGATTCATCACCATGCTGCATTTTTACTCAGAAGGATGAATGATATTTTTGTATTCAAACGGAAAGTTATTCTTCAATCTCGTCAAGGGGCAGTGTGTCCTAGTCTTTTATCTTTCTGTAAACCACAGCCAAGGCTCCTAATTGGGCCCAATTCTGAGAGATTCCTCTATTAATCCATCATCTCTAATGCTTTATCAGATAGTTTCCACCACCATCACAGATCAGGAGGGGTCAGTACATCCTGATCCCACTCACCGAGGCCGCATCTTCTCTATGGACAGGTATCTGAAACATAAAATAAGGTGGGGTGAGAGGGAACCCAACAAGATTTTCAGAACCTGACTATGACCCACAAAGATGGAAAACACCTCACAAGGTAAAAGGAAAAGGGAAGAGCAGGATGAACCCACGTCATCCTCATTCGGTTCCTTCTTTCCCATTTGTGTACAGATAGAAACTGTCCTGGCAATTACCTGTGGCTTTGAGATGTTCAATGTTTTCTGGAGGAATTTCCTTTGATGCCACATACCCTTGGAGCTTCTGGACTTGCTCAGTGCTCAAGTCTTTTCCTTTCCCTGTGTGGCATGAAATAGGCACAGACATGCTCAACACAACACTTCCCAATCCATGACTAACCCCCAGGTCAGGGTTGTTCAGTCACATCTGCCTCGAAACAGACGCATGATGGGAGTTTAAACACTGGCACCGGAGCAACCAAGTTTTGGTTTTCGGCTGCCAGAAGTAATTAAGACGACTTGTCTGGTAAACTCAAGAATCCTGAAAGCCTTTGCAGTTTCGGAAATCTGTCCGAGCATTGTATCTCTCTATGTATGTGAGTTTTCCATTGCCCACATGTCTAGACTCTAGACTCCATCCCTATCCCTATGGTCCAGACACAAGCTGAAATGAAGATCAATTTGATGTGAAGCATTGGGAAGTCTCATCTGACTCATGGTATCAACTGTGGAACCTGGAAATGAAGGTTTTGGAATTCCCTCCTCCACCTCCCTCCGTGCTCAGATCCTTCTCTGGAAATGAAATATGCCTCAACGGGGACCCAGTGGACTCTCTGCCTGTGCTCTAGAGAAGACAGCATCATGGCCAAATACGCAGCCAGATGTCTGAATCAGATTACGAGTCCTGATGGAAAACTATGGTGTTCTCATTCTCTTCGTTCAGAGAAAACCTGGCTGTTCTTACCAAGAACGTAGATCAATTTTGTCTTCTGGCCAGAGGCATCTATATTCACATTGTATAACACAAGGAAGTCCTCAGTCTGCTTCACAACTTTAAAGTGACAATCACCTTCATCTGTAATTCAGAAAGAAGCATTTCAACACATAGTTCAAATCTTTTTCTCTTTATTTGATAATATTTTCTATGGATCTGGTTTCTGTTTCTCTAATATTCATCCTTAGGCTAAAATCTCATGTGATATCGATCCTTTTGAAACATCCCATTGTAAGGTGGAAAGCAAATCCTCCATCTTCATCCTGAATATGCACACCAAGTCTACATGGTGCTTCCTGTTTCTGAATCCCCGGGTCAGGGTCTGGGGATCACTGTAGGGAGTGATGTGTCAAACACGCTTTCTGTGCCAAGATTTCATTGTGAAATCTTCATGGTTAGCTTTAAAATGCAGGTGATAATACAATATGAAATTATATAATACGTGTTTAAAACAC